>VZRE01012330.1:0-128062 GCA_013396775.1 Cephalopterus ornatus | reverse complement strand
GGGGCTTTGAACCTGGCGTGTAGGACCATGCGCTGTTTTCAGCACCTCATAGAATCCTCTGTACTCCATAGTGTAGAATTAAACTTCCCAGTTCCCAACTCAAAGCTTTTTGGATTTAGGTGGCTGACAACACGTTAAGCGAAAACCTCTTGGGGGAGGAAGAGGCAGTGTCTTTCCCATCCTATAGTCAGGGCTGTGTGGGTATTGTCAGTTGTCAGCAGTATATTATTGGTGTATGGAAAAGGCACCTCTGGAGTGTTGAATACTTCTCTTGTTCATTACAGCCTTGTCATTTACACATCTTGTGCTAAGGATGCTCCAGGTTGTACCTTGTGTACAACCACTGTGTGTGGTTGTACTTGCACGTGTTTCGTCATGATATTTGGGGAAGATTTCAAACATAGCAGTCTGTGCTTGCCAGATTAGTTGATCCTGAAATGGTTTGTGGCTGCAAGTAATTTGGAGAGCCATTGGAAATTAAATGTTGCCAGGTAACACTTGGTTTAAGAAGTTTATAAATGCTGAAATTTTAAAAAGTTGAAGTTGAAAGGAAATGAATAAATATTATAATAGTTTTATCGCACCATTAGCATAAAAGTATGCTTTGGTAGACTTTAGTATATCAGGACTTTGTCCTGGCATAAATGGGTTATTTGCCTAAATTAGTATCTCTGTTATCTTAAAGATGAAGCAAAAATAGTAGATTTTTGCAATACACTCTGCAAAGTCTCTGGATATGGGAGAGTTGCATCCAATGACTGTTGCTGTAAGGAATGTTTCAGCTCCTCTGGTCATCCACAGATCATCATAAACAAAAGGGGAGAAAATAGTTGCATTTCTTCCAAGCCATTAGCCTAAGCCTAACTTTGGTCAGGAGCCAACCACAGAAAGGACTCGTGACTTTCTTTTTTAGCATTTCTCTTTGCTGATTTCCAACTATAAGCAGTTTTCCTTTCCATTTCACATCTGAAATATTTTAAAATTGGTCTTCCCAATATCTTTGGGTTTTGTGATAAAACATTAACTCACTTTTTGTGTGCCTTTTTTTTTTTTTTTCTTGTCAGAGTTGCATGATGCAACACTGTGCTGGAGATCCCTGTCTGTGGTCCAGTCGTGCTTTCAGGCTTGGCAGAGCAGGGCTGTGGAGGGCTAGTTCAAGTCTGAAGGCAGTATAGCATCATGTCAGCAGAGGGGAAGCAGCTTGGTACCTGCAGTGGTGCTGACCAGTGCTGTTTTTATTCGTGCTTCATATTAGAACCTCAGCTCCACAGCCACAGGCTCTGGATTAACTCAACTTGCAAAATCATTGCTGCTTGTAAAAATAAAAGCAATAAAAGTCAAAGGTGTTTCTAATAATAAGAAATGCTATTGAACAAATCAAGGCTATTATGGAGTTTTAATCACACCCCCCTTTGTGTTGAGCTCACTATCTACTGTGGACTTGTCAGAAATCACAAAAGTCACTGTCTTATTTTTTTCATCTTGCAAAACTCAGCTGTTATCTCACTTATCTCTCTCAAGGATTAAGATTACAGCCAGGTATTCTACCCTTTCATTTCAGAAAAGAATACAACTTGCAGAAAAACATATTCTTTTTTTATCTTGTGTTGGCAGATCTCTGTACAAACAGCTTGTCTTGTATTGTCCTCAGCTGATTGAGTTTGTTGAACAGGTAATTTTGCAAAACAGCCTTTCACAGATAAGCAGTTCTTAAAATTTTAAAATATTACCTATTTGTGACAGTCAAGTGAGGTTTCTGTACTGTTCTTGCCACATACAATGAAAAAAATATTTTCCAAAATTCTCCTGCAGGGAAGAGTAGTATACGTAGTGTTTCTTAAAAATTATAGCTTCTCCAGGCATTGATATACAGGAAGATGGAATTCACTTTCATGAACCATACTCTAGGGATGCTTGATATCTTTTCACGGTTGTATAAAGCAAACAGAAGGAATGGGGGTATGAAACAAATTAATTTATAGTTTTGAATAAATATTCATTTTGTTGTTTGCTCCCCAGTAGCATTTCACACAGAAACAGATTTGCAGTTTAGGTATTTCTGATGATGAGTGAAGGAGAAATTGTTTCCTACTTGTAAATCAGATTTGCCTGTTAAAAGGTTTCCTCCTTCTGCCAGGTTATTTCTTCTGAGTCGTTATTTATCAGCATGTCAGTATTGTAAAAAATGCTAAAATTTTTTTGAAATTAATTGTGCTTTGCTTGAGTCATTTTTAAATGTGTTTTTCACAGAAAAGCCCTCTATTTATGTAAAATAAAAAAGTTAATTTTGTTATGCCTAAACTTCCTTTCTTTAAAGTGATTGAAATCAGTGGTAATGCAATAGAACAAGGGTAAACAAAACTTGCTTTCTGTGCGGTATTTTCCTAAATAAATTTGAATGCAGTTCTGCCTGGTGTCATACATAGTATTTCATTTATACAAATAAGCAAATCTATCCTGTCTCAAAGATTTAATTGATCAAGTATTGGAGCAGATACTTGAAGAAAATGCATTTAGGGGTTTTTCTCAATATGCAAGCCCATTTTTATATGCCTGAAATTGCTTCAGTCATTTTTATTTTACAGCATAATGGTTAGTGATAGACTTACGGAGCACCTAGTGAAATAACATTTTTGCAGTGAAAGTTTTGGCTTTGAAGAGTGGTGCCTTGTAATAGCATGGAAGGGTACTTAAAAGTATTTTTTAGGCACAGAAGTTTTGCTTGCTCCGTGATCGTAATAGAGATGGTGTAAACTTTCAGTGTTAGTAGAAAACAAAAATTTTGGTCAAGTCTACTAATGTTTTCCTGTAGAATATTGACCTCTTCTATGAAGAATACATGGCAATAGATTCTCTTATAGATATATTTCCTCATTAATTTAAGACATGATCAGGTTTATGGTGCAGGCTACTACTTTATAACTTCAAAAGTTAGTATCTTCAGACAGTCACTGTTCCTTCTGAAGTTCATTACTGTCTAGTGATTATTCAGTATTTTACTGCTTTTCTTAGCACTACTGCTTGTTAAGAAGACACTGTTTGTTTGCTAGTGGTGTAACTTTCTTAATGAAAGTCTCTTTGGATAGATTTTCAGGTTTTAAGTTGCAGATTTGAAAATGCCACAGAAAATGTGAAATGAAACAAGGTCTATTTTCATGGAAGCTTGGGATTTATTTATATGGATTCTTCTTTTAAACTTTCAATTTCCTTTTCATTTAGAAACAAATTTGGATAAGGCTGGATTGATATATTGTGATGCCTGCATTTTTTTTCTAAGCTTTGTGAAAGGGAACTTGATTTGGTGACTCTATTGAAAGTTAATTACTGCTAGTAGATTATTGAGGGACCACTTAATAAAATAAACAAACAAGGAAGTCTGTAACTCTCCTTAGCTCTCTATAAAAAACTGTTTTTGATGTAGGTGGAGAAGCCTTTGGACTATTCTGGAAACAGGTAGAAAAAAAGCAAGAAATTTTACTTTTCATTAAGGAGAATGCTAATTTCTCTTCTTACGAATGTGATTATTTGAGGTTAATTTTTATATTTTGATGATATATGGCTAATAGGAAATGTGTTATCTGCGCATTTGTTTACATTATCTCTGAAGCACTCTGCATTTTAATATTTTTGAAGGTGATATAATTGACAGATGGGAGTTAGCAGCAAGCCACAGGTCCTGTCAGCGTGTGGATATACTTTGCTAGGACTACTGAAATGACAGATTTCAACATGCCTTGGCATACAACATGCTAGGGATGATTGGCTTTCGTAGGCACACAATACACTTGTCCCAGTAACCTATAAATATCAACAGGCAGCTTTGCGCACTGTGCTATGAATGATTGACCTAAACATACACAACATAGAGCTGACCCAGCCTCCTATGTGTGTTAGCAACATGTCCTCACAGTGCTAGTGTGAGATTTCATGTATTAAGTCAGCAGAGTGTCCTAAGAGCTCATCTCAGTCTGCGTGGCATGTGTGAAACCTTTCCCACGTGCGAGGTCTGTGCGCTCATGAGCCAAGCTATTAGTCCAGTTTCAGAAATGTTGGGATCTTGGGATGTTGCTGGGCCAAGAGATCACTTTGTTGTAACCGATGACAAGTATCAGTCAGTCCAGAGTTACCTACAGATGCAGTGACTCTGGCAGGTTTTTTTAAATTTAAATTAGGCTGTGCCTTTTGTTGTTCCTAATGGGGTTTACCTCAGTTTACTCATCGGTACACTTTGCCCTCAGCTGCTAGCAGAAATTGAACTGTTAATGTATCGAATGCAACGTCACCACAGCTCTTTGAATTGGAGTTTCAGATTTACCTTAGACTTTGGCTTATTTGTTTACTGTAGTTTTGGGCAAGTGCTCGCTTTAGCGCATCGTGGCTCAGGCTCTTTTCTCAGTGCAGAATCCAGCAGCACACTGTGCTGTGTGACGTGGTTGCCAGCAACCAGATTACGTGGTTGCCAGCAACCACATTACATGGTTGCTTTCTAATGAAGTCTCTGGGCAAGGAATTTGGGTATATGATAGTAAAGCTATAGGGGGTGCCTCAGTTTGTAAAAATGCCAGCAGTTGTTTACTGAGTGTGATTTCAGGTCCAAGGTTTATTAGTCTCAGAGGTCATAAGCAGAATGAAGGTGCGTTGCATGAGCTTAAGAAAGATCAGGATTTCCCCTTCATGACAGGAACATAGGAAAGGACACTTGTGAGAACAGAGCAATTGAAAACAAAAAAAGGAAAGCTAGTTCTTTGCTTTTCCAGTGTGCAAGGTGCCAAGAGAGAACTGTTCTTTTTCCCTAATTTATTTGTTTGACCAGTTTGTCCATTTTGCCCTTTTGGTTTAAATGAATCAATAATAGTTTTAAGCAAGAAATTAAAATTACTCAAAGAAATGGATGTTTTCCAGCTAATCACCTCTGTAAAACCCTTCTTTTAAAATTCAGCAACTGATTTGTCAACTCAAGTCTCTTGCTTTAACTAGAGATGTCGCTGTTTAGGCAGCTCACATATTGACAGTGCTCCATTAATCTGACATACCTGCTTTTAAAGGTTTGCCAGAAAGTGATGGTTGCACAACCTTCTTCTGTGAGTGGAAGGAATGAAGAGAGTAACATGAGTAGGAGGTGAAGAGAAATTTGTCACTTAGTTTCTCCTGCTACTTTCTTTGTCTGTTTAGAAACATTAAATGACTGGTTTTTGGACAGGAAAATGAGAGTGGCTAAGAATACATGGTCTTGATTTAGAACAAAACAAATATATTCAAATGTCTACTCAGCGGCACGTCATCAGTATATATTTGTCTGTTTGTACATCAGTGTACTTGTGTTCCCCAGTGGCCATCAGTTTTTGCCAACTTTGATAGCTCTTCATAGTATTCTAGCCTTCACAGTCTTAAGTCTTACAACTCGACCAGGGTAGAGGTAAAATTGTTGTGATTGCAAAGATAGTGAAGGATAGGTGGAGTTAGAGGAGTAAAAGCACAACATGAAGTTCTTGTGAAGTACTTCCTGCTATGTAAAAAACAAGCTGAGACAAGAATGTCTGCTACTAATACACTGCAGATAAAAAACATTGAATATGAACTGCTGCACATTGTTTTCAAAATGGCTCCAAACCTTATGTATTTAGTCAATAATCTAGATTCTCTGATCTTCCAGACATAGGTGTTCACAGTGTAACTTTACAGCTAAACTTTATGCCTAAAAAAACCCAGCCAAATTTCAATATTTTATTACTCAGAATTACCTTCTTAGTTCTTGAAGAATAGTGTCTATGATACATGCTAGAGTATCTGTATAAAAAAAAAGAAATAAAACCAAGTCATCTGCTTCACTGCATGGTATGTCAAACTTACCTCACTGAAATGACTAGCCATATTTCCATGTGTCTCCTCGAGTTAATGTGCATTTCTGCTCTTTTTTGTTGTTTTGGTTTTTTTTTAAGGAAAACTATGATAAACATTTAGTAAGACCTACTCAGAAAATACAGATTATAACAAATGTGGCATTTAAACCATTGCATGCAGGGATGGGTAGCACCTTATTACAGGCTGCAAACAAGGCAAAGGACTTAAGCATGACCTGTGAATTTTTTGTAGGATGTGCATGTTGGAGAATGGGATCCTAACTGCAGCTGTCATGGCTAAAAACTTAAATTTGGAGCTGTGCTGTACAATGCCGTAAGAAACTGCCAAAATCCACTGAATAAGACAGAGGGGGAGAGTAGAATACCTTGAGGGTCAATTTAAAAAAACACAATTACTGGCCTAAAGGTCAAGAAGCAAAATGTTAAATCTTTTGTGATTTTTTTTTTTTGTTTCCTAGTCCAGTATATGCCAACAATTGATATTCCACATAGCAGGTCAATAAACCTGAGGACTGAAATGCAAGTTTCTGTTCTTGGAAAGATTAAGTCAGTCATCAAAAACATTTTTAGGCTTCTATACAGTGATTTTTTAATTTAGGCTTTGGGTGTACTGACTGATTAGACAAGATCTGAATTATACTCTGAAACTGAAGAGTCCATGGATTCAATGAGCTGGGTTTGGGCCACTGTTTCATTTACGTGTCTCTATTGTCTCCCTGAACTTCAGTCTGTAAGTAATGGCAGCTGACTCTTATAACTGTGTGGAATTGGATTGAAATCAAAACAAGCAATTTTTAGGCACTTGACCGATCCCAAAATGTAGTTACCAAGTAAACAGGGGAAGGGAGGAGGACTGAATTTCTACATTTTTTGATAGAGTTACTGTGATGTCCTAATGTGTTTTGAAATGTATGAGAAGAGGTATAGAAGTAAAACCATCGCTGTACTGTTTGGCTTCCTCTGGTGCTTGGGAAAGGGATTTAGTCAAGGCATGAGTTATTATTTGCAGTGTGTGAAGATTTCTATTCCTATTATATATATTTCCATTCACTACCTCTGAGATCTATTGAGAAGAAAGTATGATCTGCTAAGTAGGCATCAGATATCAGGGGTTTTTTTTCCCCACAAAGCAAAGCTTCCTTTCAATAGTTAGGAGGAGTGAGCAAACCTCAGTACCATCATCTCTGTATACATAACATATATAGTCATATAATTATCCATCTATATAGATATATATGGATATAGTCATCTATTTATCCAGTTATACATAGATATAGTCATATATATATATTTCCCTATTTCAGCAAATTGTTTATAGTGAGAGGTAATTAAAGGTGGTTGTTTTTTAATTTTAGTTCATTTTTAACTGACGTTTCATTAACACTGCATATCATAGGATATCTTTGTTGAGCTTTGAGTAACACGGGCAGAACATCTGCCCTTGATCTCATGAAATCTCATAAAAACCCTTGAAAGTAAGAGTAGGTCCCTTTAAGAACTTGGTGTCTTCCCCAGATGACAACAGCTTTTCTGTTATTCTAAAATGTTATTTTTAATAAGAACTGGTATTTTTCCGATACCAACTCAGGTATTTCTACTTGAGGGTGTTATTTTTTCAAATAATAAGTTGATTTCCTGCAGTTTTGTGCATTTCATGGTTTGAAGTAAAAGCTACTCAGATAGTTCAGGGTATACCAGTGATAAATCAGTAAAGTACTTCCTTATGAATATTGTTATTGCCCATGCTTTTACAGGGTAAAAAAAGACTAAAGATGAATTTATGGATTAGTCACAGCAACACAATTTGGTAAATCTTTCAAAGAGAAAAGAAAAGGTGAGTATGGCCTTGGAAGCTGAGCCACCTGGATTGAGCCTTCTACACTCTGCTGCCCTTGCGTGAGACAAAGGCCAAGAAGCCAAGGAGAGACTGTCTCTAGAAACGGGTGCTACATGGAGGGCTTAGGCTGTATGGATGTAAGGGAACAGAGAAGATGAAGGTGGAAATTTCTAACGGATGTTGGAGAAATCTAGAAAGCTGGTGAGGTGTTTCTCTGGATAATCATGGCAGAGTACCAGGAAACATGAAGTTTAATATTGACTTACCAAAGGATCAGATGCTCTGAGTGATGTCAGACCAAGTTCTCTGCTGCATATTCTGTGGTTCTGCAAGGCAGAGAAATGTGTATCTCTGCTGCTTTTCTGCATCTAGTTGTAACCCACATTTTATTAAGTGCTTGTAGTTTTATCTACTATCTGGCCAGTAAAAGGAGTGATTTGAGATTCCCTTGTAGCACTCTGAACTAATTTCAGATACGAGGAGTGAAAGAACTAATGTGTCAGAACGGATGGCAGCTCTCAGGCTTCACAGGATAAATATCTGCCTGCAGTTGTATCTTCATTAGAGAGCCACAGATGCCTAAATACAAGATAATACATAAACAAATTGATGATTTTTGCACTAATTACAGAGACTGTAAAATGTGTGAGGGTTTTAATATTTTTTTTCTTTTTGGTATGTGTTGCCCTTATTTTTGGGGAGGTTAGCATATCTGAATATTTGTAGCATAGTTACCCTAGTGTTTGCTTTGGTTATTCAGGCATTTGCATGGATATGTGGCAGAACATGACTCTTACACGGTTTCCCAAGTTACCATCTGCCAGCTGACACCTGAAGAAACTGTGTACGTTCCCACAGCCCACCATGGCTGTAAACTGAAATACGTTATCAGCCTTAGTGTAAAAGTTAATAGCAAAAAAACTCACCCAACCAAAACCCCCCTGTCCTATTATTTCCTACCTTTTTTAAAGTTTTATTAAGCTCATGTTATTTATATATGAAAGTGTAAGTTTGAAGCAGGCATCATGACTAAGCTGGTGGTTAGTGACTGTAAAATCAGTAGGACATAATTTTTTACCTGTCTCCATATGCCCAATTTAGGATGTTGTTACCTAAGTTTTTGTTTGATATATTGATACCAAGCATCTTGGGGTCTAATTCTCATATTTGAATATGGCAATAAATAGTCTGGTATAGGGCTGTGCCATTAATAATGTAAATCATCAGAGTGGACACATTATCCAAGTGTACTAAGGCTTTAAAGAAATGATGTTCTTTATTTCATTATTCATGTTGTTATTTTTGTTATGACATTAGCACTGCTGATCCAGCTCTAAAATCTAAAATCTGCTCTAGCTAGCAGAGAGACAATCACCTCAGCACAACAAAATTCAACACTGTGCTTGTGATAGGATCTCTATGTCTGATGTGCTTTGGGTGGAAGCACATGCTTTGGTTTGTGTTTGGTTTGTGTTTGGTTTTACAGGTTTGTTTGGGGGTTTTTTTTGTGTTTGTTTTGGCATCAGTCAGGAATGACCCATATCAGTTTGAACATAAAAGTGCAAAACAAAGTAAACTGACGATGAGAAGAAAACCTGCAAAGGTGCATCTGTGCACCTCTTGTTTTGCTGTATTTTCCTTTGTGAGGAATACTACAAGATTTTACTAATAGGACTGCTGGTAAATCTCATGGGATTTTGTTCGTAATTTTATTTTGGGCTTTCTGATTTTTGTTCAGTCTGTTTCTGACACTAGCTTCTGATTTTTCTCCTAGATTCTGATTTTTCTCCTTCACTCAGGCCATTAAAATGTTGCTCTAGGTAATGTCAGACAATAATTCACTCATACATTACTCACACATTACTCTGTACACAAGGTAATGACGTTGTGCAATTATTTGATTAAAACATATTTATAGGGCGCCAACGTACCAAAACAGATAGATGAATGAAAATTTAACTTGGAAGTATAAAACCTTTGAATTCAGCTGCAGAAAGGAAAAGACTCATTGACTGTAAAAGAACTGGCTTTTGGGAATGATGCTTATCTGCATCAGTACTATAAATGCATTTTACTTTGAAAAACTTCCCAGAGGGTTCATGAGGTTTGTTTATTTGCTTTTTACTATAAATCTGGTTGGGCTCAAGGGTTCCCTTTAAACCAGCGTTATGAATACACCCTTTTGGTGGAATTACTAAAAAAATCTTTTCAGGTAATATTACAAATATAATTACAGTCAAATTACTAGTTATCTAAACTAACTCAGATGCTGGCACAGGTTGAAGTTTTATTTCATGTTGTTTTCTCATTGTTGCTTGCAAAATTGTGTGTTTGTACATTTTGAAAATAATCTTTTCATACTTCTGGAACGGCTAGCAGAGTCCCCTAAGCCGAGGCAGCTGGTAACTGGGAGATGAGTGAGAATGATTTCCTTATAGTGCTTTATTTTTTTATCTGCTGAGCAGAGGCCTTTGGCCTGGAGTTGTCAAATGTTTGGAGTTTAGATTTCTGGTTTTAAAAATATGAACGTGAAGTGAGTTAAAGCTCAGCTTTGGTATTTAGGTACCAACCAGTTCAGAATATACCTCATGAAAATAAAACTGATATCTGAGTTAATTATAAACGTTTTTAATAGACAGGAACTATTTTCATTTGGGAAGCCAAATTTACAGAAAGAATGTTCCTAGCATTTAGCTGAAAATACTTTCCCTAAAGAAATTTGTTGTTCATGTGACAGAGCTGCAAAAGTAAAATAAATCAGAACTGAATGAAGCAGTTGGATTTCTTCCAAGAAACTTAGAAATGTATTGGAAAAAATTGAATATGCAATGAGAATTAAGGAAGAATTATAAGGACATATTACATTCAGTTAGTAGGATAATTTAATAAATTTCTAGTCTAATGAGAGGGTGGAATGCTCTCTTTTCACCACTTTTATTAACGTGACTAATCTTTACTCATTCATATGATGCTGACGCTTTTTCTGTTAATGAAATTACTTCTGTGGCATTGCAGCATTAGGGGAGGATATGTTAGCCTGTAAGAAGAACTGAAAGCCTGGGATAAAACCAGGGAAGATGAATATTAAAACCAGTGTAAAGCTGATGCAGTTTCCTTCCCAAGTCCTCAGTTCTCCTGAAACTGCATTTGAGTCCACTTGTGCATATGCAAAGTTTTGTTCTATTAGCATGATTTAACTGTACAAATCTGTGTTAAAAGCAGTGAAAAAAGCAAAATTAAATCCATCCATTCTTGCAACGAAAAGTTGATGTCATGCAGATGTAGCCATGTCATCCAAAGAAATCACTCTTCATGTGCAGAGGTTGGGCAATAAGATGTGACATTTGGAGGAGGAGATGGGCACGTCTTAACCACAGTAACTTTGGCGATGGTTACCAAACTTGGAGCAAACTGATGGCACAAACTGATGAATGGGGACGCTTATGCCAAGCTCTTGAGAAATTATTTAGATAGGGACACTTTTTTACACATCTTTAAACACACGTACTAAAAACAGTAATTAAAATCAAAGTGAGTTAGATGAGTGGGAGCACTGATGTCTGTAATTCGGTGTTTTCTGTTTGCTATTGTATGAGAGTATCCTCTGCCGTGGCAGTATTTCTACCATTGAACCTTTCAAAGAGCTTTTGGGCTGTCTGACCTCTGCATGTGAAGTCTCAGAGCCTGAGGTCACAGTGTTCAAGCTCTAGCATATCGGGCTTGTCATGTGCAGATCCCAGGGCTCCTCAGAGCACCGTGCGAGCGTACAGACCAGCCAGGGATGAGATCCAAGAAGGGGTATCTCCTATTTCTTTTCTGTTCAAGAAAGTTGGGCTGATAGCTGGAGCTTGCACGTTTCCCAAGAGCAGGGAGTTAAACTGCTTTTGAATAGCTCTGTGGTGCCTCTCCCCTAGCCAGGGACTGGTACAGGCAGCCAGTGAAAATAGCTTACAAACAGCGCAATTTCACAGTAAACCGAGTTTGTATTCTGCATCAGTGTAACAGATGCTAATATTTTCCAGAGGACTTGCTTTTTTATAATAGTTTGTATGATGCCTGTGTTTTAAGAAAGCTCATGAGAAGAATGGTCAGTAACTTACTTCGGAGGCAGAGAAGAAAGGTAGATTTTTAGTGTTAGAAAAGAATTGCAATGTGTCTGGGTTTATTTATTGAACAAATATTGGGGATAAACAAAAACTCAGGGTTTTTATCCTCAATTTCAAGCTCAAATGCTAAAGCTATGTCCCAGAGGATACAGCCACTGACTGTCAGTTCGTACATGGGAATTGAAACAATGGCAGCAGATGCTGAACTGGACAGTTCTAAAAATGCTTCTTCCTGTATGTGTTCAGTGAAACTTTGTTTCCACAAAAGCATATTTTTATGTTAATTATTACCTTAATTTCTTCTCCATTGGGCCTTCTGATAGGCCATGCAAAGAAAGCAGAATGAATAGAAAAATATATAAAACAGTTAAATAAAGTTTAACAAATACATCAGAAAGCATACTCTAAACCAAGCACAACTCATTTCTTTCCAAACTCTACTCTCAAGTGGAACATCAGTTTCCACTGCCTTTACAAAAGACTGAAAGCTCCCCACTTTTTAAGTAAACTCTGTCACTAGAGAGTTCACAGAACAGTGATGTAAGCAGAGACTGAGTGTACAAAAATGAGAAAAATTAATTAAACTGGGCTTTCTAATGTGATGTGTGATTTTTGCTTTGAAATGTTTTTCCAGTGTATCTTAACATCAGTCCAAATGAGGAAGCAGAGTGGGCAGAGAAATATCACTTTATTTCATGACAATATGAGCTCTCAGAAATGCCTTGTGTCTTGGCAGGTCTGGAGCCAACCTAGTATGTGGAGTTCCCACTGGAACAAGATTCCATAATTCTTTTACAAAATCTAATCAGCAAGTAGCTGAGAACCTGGCTTTTCATTGTGACTTTCCAGCTGCTGGCAGTGCAGTCAAGGCAGCTTCAACTCTTGGCTGGCAGTTTTGGAGTTCCTTGCTCTGTGAGCACCAGTCTGGAAGGTGCCCAAGAGCTCTGGTGCTTCCCTCCTCTGGTATCTGCAACAGCCCAATTCTTAGGGACATGCATGTAAATAAGTTGGGAAAAATTAACCAGTCTCTAAAATATCATTAATGTGATAAATGAGCTACATAGTCTACCACTATGTAGTTTTCTCTGATAGAATGTGAGAATAAGTGAAAATATTCATTGGATCGTTGTGGTAGCATAAGCAGCTATGGGATGCCAGAGTTGCTGGCTCCTGACAAAGTTGCAGTGGGATGCTGAAATTCTAGGGTTCAATGACAGTGCTTTTTGTCAGTCCCAGAATGTAATGACAGCTTGTAGCTCTGAAGGGTACTGAGGTATAAAAGTGATCTTAAAATGGTATGGTTAAGAGACACCTGACACTGACAGATGGAAAGGTCTTCAGGTAACATTAAAGCTGTTTAAAGGAAGTAGTGAGTAAGAAAATCAGTGATACGTGGTAAAGCTTATGTACACTGGATTTTTAAAATGTTACTGTGTAAGTCGTTGACTTTGAATGATAACTGTGATGCTGCTTTTGAAGCAAATAAAATTATATACAGAAGGCTGGAGCAAATAAAGTAAATGCGATTACTGCTTGAAGTTCTCTTCAGAGGCATTTTATTTGGTAATAGTGTAAGCATAAGCTAAAGTGGTTCTCTAATGGATAATGCAATATTACTGACCCAATAGTAAGAAATATAAACATTACCAGTCATCCCAAAAATAGTCCTAACAAAGCAGTATTAGACTCCTGAAGTATTTTTCTAGGAGGTTTTTTTCCTTAAAGTGCAGTTGAATATAATGTTTTATGTGGTATCTTTCATTTGGACTGTCTGAATAGTCCTCTGGAGCTGATAAAAAATGGAAGGAAGGAATGAAGGTGTCCTGCTTTTCAGATGGTTGAAGGAAACTAGTGGAGGGAACTGCCACAAACAGTAATGGGATGGTTTAAACACAACCAGAGGAATAGCACAAAGTAATGAATGACATTAGACTGATAAGTGATGCACACCAGTGGATGCTGACAAGGAGGAATATAGCAATTCAAGGGCCTTTTCTGAAGGATTCTAGCTCCTTCTCCTTCTAGTTCTGCCTCTACTTCTCTTGATATTGTTTTAAGAGAAAAAAGAAAAGTATGACTAGAAAGAGACTGCTTTGCTGTTGCTCCTGGAGCATGACTAAAATAAAGAACAGTAAAGGTGGACTATTTCTGAAATGACTAAAGGATTGTTTCAATAAACAGTAAAGGGGATTGATATAGATCTTGAATTTACAAATCTACACAAGTGGCCTCTTGCATCTGAACACTGCTTCAATTGTATCTCTTAACAGAGTAGGGATTTTCCTAGGAAGGTGAAGGAAAGAATTTTAGTGGGTCCACTGAAATTGAAATATACCACAAAAGCTACTTTTTGGGCTTTTCTTCTATAGGTAGTGTTTCAGAGGGGTTGAGAACTGGGATAAAACAAATGCCTGTAAACTGTCCACAAAAATCACTGCATGCTCAAAAATGGCCATAAAAAGGGTGGGATTTGACTGTGACTAAGGATACAGAAGAACTTAGCAAGAGAGTGATGTACTGTTATTTCTTCTTTACATTCATTATTTTTCTTTCCTAGATACATTTTTTCCTGTGAGTTTTATACAGCAATTTCTAGGGCTACCACCTTTTTTGCCAGAAATACATTTTTTAGAAGTACAGCTTCAGTCTCTCTGCCACAGCCATGAAAGTTTGAAGGCGATCGTTATAGAGACAGAGACCAAGAGTTATATGAACGGTTTAAAAATAATCTTAATAATGTTTAGTGGTTCAAAAATTCAAAAAGTTCAATTGTTGTAATGTTATATTCCTTATATGGTTATGTCCCCTCCTATTCCCATGTTTGTAACAAACTCCTCCCTATTCCCTCCCCTTATTACCTTATTTGATTGCTACTCCACCCCTAACTCCCATATATAGAAAACCCCTCCTAATTTCCAGACTGTTCCAGGGCAGTCCCTATAAAAGGGGCTGCCTGCCTGTCAATAAAGCTCACTCCTCACTGGTTCCTGAGGCTGTGTGTAGTCGTGATTTCTGTCACACTGCGTCACAGCTTCTGGGGCCTAGAGCTAGTGGCGCAGCTCGTCTGCTAGCCGCCTACCATCTCATGCTCTGCCCCCCGAGTGGGCCAACCCTTCTCTCCATCGAGTTGCGTCAAAAGTTGGTCTGTCATGTATAGGAATTACCATGCTAACAGGACAAGAGCCAGCAAAATAGATCTTGACAGTTCTAACATTGTGTACTGAGAAATAACACATGATAAGGAAAATTAACGGTAGTAGCACATCAGCTAGTAGAAATGTGACTGACAATTTTTATTTGTATATGCTTTCTGGTTTGAGTCAGAGAAATTATGTAGAAAGTAAAAAAAAAGTGACAACTGGAACAGCTGCCTACTGAAACTCAGTGCTCGATTTTATGAAATTTGTAGATTGGTTTCATCCTGTGACTTTACTGGTCATCATTGTGACATCTGCTAAAAGCTCTCATGGTAGATATTTCTAACACGTTTCTCAAAAAGCATTAACGATTCATTGGTTTGTTTTGTTTTTAGAGCTTTTTTAAATGTTCCTTGCATGTGGTGATTTCATGGGTTTATTATCAAAGTCCTGGGGCCACACTGATCCCTAGTGTGTATTCTTCAAAGCTACCTGAGGGCAGGAGGATGGATGACAGCTAATTGTTAACATTAGGAGCAACTATTTGCTGGAGTCACATTGAATTGAGTCCAAACAGAACTACTGGATGTCAATGTACTTGAAAATTACTAAGTTTAGAAACTCACTTAGGTACCCTTCTGTCAAACTTTCACTCAGAAATGACCATACTGTTAAAGGCTATGTGCTAGATTTCTATCCAGGTTTTCAATTTTCTGTAGTTTTAATTGATCCCTACTCATTTACTATTTGATATCAGCATTCAGAGTTTTTCTTGTCAGTCGTACTTTGATGTTGACTAGAGATGTTCAAAGTTTCCTGAATCCTACCTTTTTTGCCTGAATTACATGAATATACCACATGGGAGTGAGGGGTTTTACCCGATCAAGAGTATTTTTTCCTGGCTTATCATCTTTGCAGTCTGCATGCTAATTTGTTGGTTCAGAGTCAAGTGCGTGCAAATCTGATGTCTTAAACAGGACTGTATACTTGGAGAAATATCTGAGGATAAAGAATTAGGTTGTTTGTACCCATGTCTTGACACTCAATCAAGGTGCATAAAGAATTAAACAAAGACAAACTATGCTGGTGGGGTATATAAGTGACAACATATAATAACTAAGCCAACAGAAGTTCTGCAAGGATTAGAGGAAGATATATTGTTCAATAATCACATATTTGAGACTTGTCTTATAGCTTCTAGAGTCTTACTTGTGTAAATTAAGGTGTTCCCCTGTTTCAAGGGATCTGAGCTTGTTTTCTTCCAATTTACACTTGCTAAAGAGCTTTAAGGCTCAGCTTTGCATGTCCCCTGATGTACAGCAGCAGTGATGTGCCAATATTGCCAATATTCCCAATATTGTGCAAACAGTTATGAGTTGTATCACAAGAAAAAAGTGATTTGCTTTAGTGGAGAGGGAAATCCCACTAAGATACTTTGTTAGTAAGTAACTTTTTGTGGGCTTCATGTCCTCATATTTTCTTCTGGATAGTCAGATGTCTCGCTCTGTTTCTCATTCACTGCTCCTGGCATTGTTTGATTCTGCCATAAATCCTGCTCTGTTTTGTCTTCTGTCTCTGATGACTGTTCTCCACGTGTTTCTTTATTTGTACTAATTTCCTGTCAGTGGCATTTAAAAGTTTAGCAAATGCTTCAGGTTTTATAGGAAGCTGAGACACTGTATGCTAGTTTTATTGAGAAGGATTTGCTCCCATGCAGTTCATCCATACCTTGACTGTGTATGTGAACTGAGCTCTGTGCTGCCGTCATTTTGAGAAGTCATCTCCTTAATGCATTGCAAAATCTGAAGTACTACAAAAAAACACTGGGAAATTGTCTATATTTAAAATGGGATGCCACTGATGAAGCTTTCTCTAAGTGGCCTGTATTTCTTAATAATTTCTGAGCTATTATGTACCACTTGGAACAGAACAAACTTTTGGTATTCTCTGGCACTCTAGGGCAATTTTTACAGAATTTAAGAGTTAATCAGGGTTTGTGGTCGGTTTTTTTGTTTGTTTGGGTTTTTTGTACCTCTTGACTTTGAGGTGTTTCTTTTAGGCAATTCTTTGTGCATCTTTCTAAATGCTACACAGCTCCTTTAATATGTTGCCTTGCAGTATTATTTCCCACTTACATCACAGTAGTTCCTCAATTTTACATAGTGTGAATTTAAGATGTGGTCCTGAAGAGCTTTTTATTCCTTATTTTTGATTCAAGTCAGAGGTGCCTCTCCTGTATCCTGTCTGAAGGACAGCCATTTGGCATTGAAGATGAGCCTGTCTAGAACGGATGTTTGTTTGTTTTGTGAGAAGGTAAGATTCAGAATCTAGGGAAAAGGGAAGTTGTGTAGTTTAACCTCCCTGGCAACTAACATGCAGCTGCTCACTCACTTTCCCCATGTTCCAATGGGGAGGACAATTGAGAAAAAAGTAAACCTTGTAAGTTAAGATAAAAACACCGTAATAATTGAAATAAAATATACTACTACTACTACTACTACTAAGTGTAATGATAGGAACAGATAAATACACCTGAGAAACAAGTGATGCACACTAAAATTGCTCACCACCTGCTGACTGATGCCCAGCATGTCCCTGAGCACCAAATGGTGGCTCCTGGCCAAATCCCCTCAGTATTTATACTGAGAATGATGTTTTATGGTGTGGAATATCCCTTTGGCAGGTTTGGGACAGCTGTTGTGGTTATGCTCCCTCCTGGCTTCTTGTGCACCTGCTTGTGGGCAGACCGTGGGACACTGAAAAGTCCTTGATTTAGAGGAGGACTACTCAGCAGCAACCAAAACATCAGTGTGTTATCAATATTATTCTCATACTAAATCCAAACCACAACACTGTACCAGTTACTAAAAGAAAAATTAACTCTATCCCAGCTTAAATCAGGAAAGAGGGTTACAGGAAAGGAAATTCAAAACGTAGGGTTGTGTACTCAAGAGTACGGACTGCTGAATTCCTTGTGATGAACAGAAAGATAAGAAAATTATCAGAGCACCCAAAGGCCAAAATTTTTGAAACTTGTTAACTGTTGGTGTTTTGACTCAAGTATTTTCTTGTTAATCAAAGCCAGTGGGTCTTCCTGGTCATAGTGTAACGATGTAGTAAAGCTTAGATCATTAGAACAAACACCCTTTTTGCTCCAAGGATGAGAACATGGATAGAAAAGAAATTTGCGTCAGTAGATATAAATCCAGACTTTAAAACATTCAAGTTTAACTAGTGCAAATGAATATATCATCTCTGCTGTAGTGCTTGAAACGTACCCTTACATTTGATTTTTTCTGAATTTGCTTTGATTGATTGATTTGAGCCTGTCTTCAACTCATTTGAAATATCAAAAGGAAAAGCTGAGAAGATGCAAAAATGCTGCAGTCCCACCCTACATCGTGGAGCCAGCACTACTTTACATATAGACAGTTGCTGGCATTTTTTTAACTTGCAGCTGGGTGCCTCAAAGTAGCACTGCCTTAAAACTGCACTTTCAAGGGATGGTGTAATGAAGTATAGTTCTTTCATTTGCCCTTGCATTTTATTCCTGTGACTGAACACGATCTGTTTGTACTGGACTCATTTAAAAGAGGAATCAAGTTTCTACTACGATGCATGATAAGTTCTGGAGGCGGAAAGGATGTAGGTTTTTTTTTTCTTTCTTCTCAGACCACTCTAGTACTCTACTATCGACTTTTGATGAAGGCAGAGCAGCTCTATCCCTAGGAAGATTACTTTCTCTATTTTTTCTTGCCACCTTTGGTTTTTTTGCTCTCACTGGTAATGAATTCAGCTGTTTTGTGGCAGAACTCGTGGTGACATGGCCAGTAGGAAGTGGATTTATTTCTTGTGCTGCAGTGGAAATTCAAGCACCAGTTGAATGATGTTATAATGGATGTGTTTTCTGCATACGGATATTTGAATCAAGTTCAGTAGCAAGTGCTATGAATCAACAGCCATTAAGAGTTGTTCACGTCTTTTAAAAAATAAAAATTAAAAAGAAAAAAAAATAACCAAGTCAGGTAGATTAATCTTCATGGATTTTCATGACATTTGGCTTGTGCTTCTGGGATTGAAAATGAAACTGTGGGGCATTTATTTCTCCATCTCCCTTCCCCCTCCATTCATTCATATTTATTTTTTCTGCCATTTATATGGGACTACTACTTACCTAAAGTGCTTTACTGTGTTTGTTAATAGCTTATTTTATTTTCATTCAGCATAAACGAATTTTTACTGATAGAGTACTTCAAAATGTGCAACACCTACTATCAGCTGTATGATGAATTTCTTTGTATTTCTGAAGCATGAAGAATATAAATTTACTGGAACCAGTATAAAACAGTTTTGGGTTTTTTGTTATTTAATAATAATTCTTTGTATATCATGAAGTAATTACCTTCTTACAGAGCTGTCAGAAGTATAAGTAAATTTAAGTTAGGTAAGGCACCTAACTTACTGCAGGGTAGTCAGTAGTCCTTCAGAAACCGTGCTGGTATTACTTTTGCCAAGATAACTAAACTTATTTAGCTTTGAATGAACTTCACTCTTTTCTGTTTTCATTTCTCTCCTTGAATGATTGCCTTGACCAATGAATATATAGAATGAAGGTTATTAAAAGCTAGTTTTTCAGTGGAGGTATTTTTATTCTGTGGGAGACAAGGCAAAGCCCATGTCCGTTTGGTAATTTGGCATTTATATTGTGTAATAATTCCTCTGGAATGGTTGAATTAGACTCTGAGTTTAATTTGACTTAAATGAGAAAGAAATCTTTCTGTGGATAAGGAAGAATAAAACAATTTATTGTCCATGTTTCTGCAACAATTTCTGAAACTGGATATATCCAAACCCAGAAAATCTGTAAAGATACTTTATGTGCTATTATGTCATTGCTGCAGGCTTTCTTTTATATACAATTAAATATTCTATTAAACCCATATCATGTTTTATATACTGATTGTTTGATGTGGTGCACACCTTCATTTGGAAAGTAAACTCTAGAGATAGAGGTAATATGTTGGCTTGGAGACCCTCATCAGACAGTAATGAAGAAAGAAAATTAAAATTCTTCTCAAAGGTGAGGAAGAGAACTTAGTCTGTTTACAATGAGCAGACAAAATGAACAGTGTTCTAGTAGAATTGTTTTCGTACATGTGTTAATGAAATTATTAACATAGTGTATGTATGCCTAATAAGATTAGATACATCTGGCATCTTTGTAAGTAAGGCATTTGGGTCTTTGCTACAGTGTGTTTGTATTTCTTTTTCTTTATGCCATTCTATTATGAACAGGTAATATAGTTTTGTATAGGTGGAAATAAAGCTGATTTTCATCTCAGTAAATTGCTTAATAATGGTGACATGCTTTTACTTTTGTTTGTCGCCATAAGAGAAAAGATCATCCATTGCTCTAGGTAAAATGGGAATTTCAATTAGCCTTGCCAACAAAGATCAAGAGCTTTGTGAAAATCGTGGTGATATTTTCCAAAAAGAATGACACTAACTCTTATGTTGGGAAGTATTACCCTGGTCACGTTCATATTTCCTCTTGGAATACTGTGTAAACACAAAAGTCAGTGAGCTAAATGTTAATTAGCAAGCGATATTTTGCGGCCTATTCCTGAGCAACATTTAGATGCTCATCTAAGGGAATAATCATTTTTCTTTATAGCACCTACCTAACATGAAAGTTATCATAAGTGGGGAAAAAATGCTTTCAAAGCAAACTTTGGAACCCCTGTGACAAGAAGCCATATTCATTTTTCTAAGCACCCCTGCAGGATTTTTCCTGAATCAGTAACTTTGATTTACATTCAGGTTTTACTTTTGGGCTTTTTTTTACTTGATTAGTAGGGTGAGCTGAAGTGGATGTATTTTAAACAAACAACCAAACAACAACAACAAAAATGGATCTGGACAAGAATGATCAGGTCTTTTTTGGGTTTTATGGAAGAAGGCCTCTAAGGCAATACTGACTGTTCTCTGTTTAAAATGAAGGTGGCCTCTGCTCTCTGCAGTGGTCCAAGCTGAGCATTGATGATCTTTTTTGAGAGATTTTATGATGCTAGTAGTTATTATGCCCTGTAATGCCTTCTAGTATCTTTTTTTTAAAGTATACATTGATGTTACATGAGGGTACCCCAAGTGGAGTGGTAGGTATGGTCATCAGATACTCAGCCTCTCTCAAATGTCAGGAAATATGCAATTTCTGAAAGAATAATCTTCATTGACCATCACAATATCTATCACTTTGGAGTTTCTCAAATGCTAGTACTACCAAAGTGCTTTCTACTTCCACCACACCAGTGTTATTTTGTAGCATTGCTTTTTATTTATTTCTATTCACTGTCTATCTCATGAAAAACCTATTAGGTCATGACTTTCAGGGAGAAACTATACACAGAGCAATATACTGTACTTTTCTATTTAGTTTTATTCATTTTAAATAAGCAAACTAAATCTCTGAAGACTTCATTCCTTCAAGGTACTTTCTTTTATTTATATACTTTAAAGTATAATAAAGTTTTAACCTTAGCGTGGGTTGCTATAGAAATTGAACCCATCATTATGTCTTCATTGAAAAATCAAGCTCGGAAAGAAGGGTAGGTTCAGCAGGAATAAAACCCCTGTCTTTAAAATCTGTTCCCTTAGATAATGATTGGATGTGACAGGAGTGAAAGATACTCAAGTAGAAAAAGTGTATTGATTTGCGTGTTAACTCTGATAAAGCTGGAAAATACTCTCAATGTGCAATTCTCTAGCAATTTGATCAAAACAAACTCTCTTAACCTGTTTATATAATGAACCCTTGCATTCATCACAAGCCTAATGTACGTGTGTAATTCCTAGTGCTTCATCATTACCCAAAACCACCAAACCTAAAGCACTTGCCAGTTGAGGGGCGATGGGGTGGGATCATTACACATGAAGTCCTGTGTAATCATCTTAAAAGCAGATATTATTGAAAAAGATGCTTTCTGCAGGTAGGAAACAAAGGGTTGCTTGCTCTATGAACTTTTTGGGGCCTGGGAACTGATACTAACGAGAGTAACTGTAATGTTTGCTCTTGCTATGGTACTTATCATGGACAAACAGAAATCTAGAGATAAACATGTGGTGCACAGCTGGGAGTTCAATCTGCTTAGAATTCCTTCCCTGATGTCTGTACATGGAAGTTAGTTTGGACAGTTATATTCTTTTCCTGCTCAAGTTCATGCTTACCTGAGAGGATAGAAATGTCAGGTGTATATAAAGCTGTGCTGACCCTGTAACTGCAGCTAAATCTCTCTTAGTTTTGTTTTCTGGCTCATTTGCTCCCATAGCATGTCAAATTTATGAGGCAAAATATGTAGTTGAAAAGTTATGGAGCAGGAGTTAAGAGGAGAATTGAGAATTTAGACTCAGCTTTTCTGAATCATAATGAAAACAAGTCAGGATATTCTAATGAATTGATAAACCTTATTTTAAAAAAATTAACACCTACCTGTGTAAGGGGCCTTATTCAGTACTCCTAGCTGACACTCAGATCCTCTTGGTTGCACCTGGAGAAAGCATGTAGGGGGCGTGGGGTTTGAGAAAGGTGCACCAGGAGGAAGGTGAAGAGTAGGTGGTCTGCTGCATGTGTTCGTAGCTGCAGAGGAGTCTTCCCCGGTTTAGGTTCTCCTGACATTTCTGTTAAGAACCTGTCAATGCTGGGGCCAAATATGACTAGTTACAAGCATTAAGCTTTCTGGAGTGTTAAGTTTATCTAGCAAGTGCTCAAGGAGCTAGAATCCATTCTCTAAAGCGACTGATAGGGTGGGAATGGGAAGCTCGACACCTTGCACTGCCTCCTTTTTCTGTTTGGGGAGGGGAGACAGTGCAGGGCAGAAAGCAGCTCAGTGCCGGTAGGGAGATGCTGCCCTTTCATTACAGCTATTACATACAAGCATGTTCTAGTATGCTTCAAGTGGTTTTGCAGTGTCTCTCACTCAATCTTTGCCAATTCCATAGAGTGTTTTAGGGACAGTTTTATTGGACTGCCTTTTTAGTTAACTGGCTACAATATACTATCAAGTACACCAATTTGTGTGTATGTTTCTGTGTATTTCATTCCATAGGAGCTCTGTCATTCAATCATTTCTGATTGATTTAAACATTTTTGTCTTATATCACAGGATAATACTGTTTGGAAAGGGCTAGACATCTGTTGTACTTGTGCATGTATTATTTAGTAAGTGTTCTCAATGTCTTTTAGAAGACAGCAAGCATACAAAGTACTTTGCAATCACCAAGCAATCTTGTCAAGAGGAATCAGACTACAGTGCTCTCCTGTGTTATCTGAGAGCTGCTTGATCTATTGATGCCTGCTGCCTTAGTGTAGTCCTACTGGAGATCACGTTGCAGCTGTGCAAGCCAAATATTACTGATCAGCCCAACCAGAGTGATTAACAGTCAGTGATGGCAAGTAACTTCAGGTGCTGTGAAGTGGGGTGTTTTGTTCCATAGATAAATGCACAACTCCTTGTTGCACTGGGGTTTGAGAGGATCTCAAGCTGCACAGAATTAGACTAGATTCTGGATGTCCTGGTGCTGAGGATTTTTAAATTGCAGGAATTTTACTTTAGGCTCATCTTTGCATTTCAGTCAGTCATTCTAAATAGGCAGCACCCCTGTTAAATATGCAAAAGCAGCTTTTGTGAGTGGGGGTTTGTTGAAGACGAAATAGTCTCCTTGAGAGTCAGGGGCTTTGTCTCCTACAATACCATATTGGTATGTAGGCACTGTCTTTTTGGGAGGAAATCTTTCATTCCCAAATAACCCCTAGCATGCTAATGAAAGTAAGGTACAGTGAAATTCTGCTTTTTCAATTCTGTCCTCACAAGAATGCTATCCTACTGATTAATTCATCCATATTTAACTGTTTTCATGTGTGATAGATTTTATTGCATGGAACTGGGACCTTGTGTAAATGTGGATCTGTTAAAGTAAGAGATAGAGCTGAAAATACTCTCTGGCTCAGGATCTTTAAGAGTTTAATCTGTTCATTGAGGAGGATTGTCCTCATAAAACAATGTTTCATTTATTGCCATTAAACCGTATCTAAATCACGAAGAGAGAAGAAATTTTCTTCTAATGTGTTTTGATTGGGAAAGCCAAGCAGTGAAGGTTTATAATAATAATAAAACAAATGCTAGTGAGTTGCTTTGCAGAAAGGCCATTAAAATAAAATGAAAAATTAATTGAATTGTGGATTCCAGATTGGTGTTCTGATGAATCCAATGAAAAAATAAAATCTATGCATTAGAAAAACTTATGCCGTGGTTGCTCCCAGCAGTACCAACATAAGAGAAATGATTAACATTAAAAGGAACTGTGCAATAAGGGATTTAAAATACAGCACCATATTAAATATTATCATGAGTGCTGAAGAACTGGGATTAAAACAGTTTATGCATAATAGAAAATAGATTCATTTAAAGGCAATCAGCCAAATTTAGAAAAAGATTGAATTCTCATGTGATACTTTACCTGGAGAATTATTACCCTTGATTGTTTTTTGTATTTGCCCCTTGTGTTGTAATGTAGGGGATCCATTTTCTAGAACTGTAGTGAAGCCACTAATGTAGGTGATAAGAAGAGTCATGAGGATGAGGGAAGGTTTTTTCACACAAAAATGGGAAATAAGCATGTTATGTTGATATTTTTAGTACAGAAAAATATGAAACTTCATAAGAAAATGTTTAGGGGGCTCTAGGGTTTGTTGCACTGCATGGTGAGCAAAGAGTCTGAGTTCTGCTTGTTCCTGGACCTGCTGCAGATCTGCTGAGCAACTGTGGTTTAAAGTCCCTTTGTCTTTCCACATCTAATCTGCCCTTCCTTGTCTTGGCCTCATACAACAGTCTGTCTAAATGTATAAAACAGTTGTTTAATGTGTTGTTTTCCAGTTTGTTGAGATAACACATAAGGGGACAGTTGCATGCTTCCGTATTAAATTACTATTCTGTCCATATAAGCAGAAAGATGAGATTTAGTATGACAACAAGTCCTGGGTTACACAAAGATTCTGGTATCCACCTTTTCTCTTTTCTCCAAATATGCCTGCTAATTTAGACTGTGGGGAGGGACTTAAGGGTGGTACTCTCCTAGAAGAAGAATGTATCCACCAGTGTGAAGAGATGGGCAGGCTGATGACCTAGAGGAAGTGCACACCTGCTGCCTCAGGATAGAAGCTTGGGTGTTGTTTCTTTGTCCTCACACAAATGACTCACCTGTGATAACTCCCCTCGTCGAGGCATCAGGACAATTCGCTCACATGGCCTGAAGATATTCATCTCTGCTGATGGCNTTAGAAGGTCTCAAAGAGTATTGAAATGTCTCATGATCCAGTGTTAATCATCTCCCTGCCCCAGGGGAGGTACCAGAGGCATTCCCACCTATCCTGAGCCCAATAAAAGACCACACCTGTACTTCACTCGGGAGGTTAAGGGTTTCTTTCTCTCATTCCAGGGGACTTCTACCACCCAGGCCTCTACCACCACCACCTCAGAGGATCAGGACCACAACCACCATTGGAGCTGCAGTGACCAGGTCTCATTACTGGATCCGGTGGGTGTCTTGTGAGTTCTTCCAGTCGCAGCCCTGCTCCAACTGCCTGTGCCAGCACTGCAGCCTCACTCCAGCACTGACCCTCCAAACCATTCCTGCCAGGTTTTAATGGGTGAGGGGAGGCTGACTGCCATCTCATTTTGGTACAGTGGGTGGGACCTTGGTAATCTTTCTGGTTAGCTTAACCCACTTTTATCAGTATTGTTTATCATTCTTCTTGAGGAGGACCTTTTTTTTCACTTATGTCTGGGTTTATTTGATCAATCTCTCTCTGTATTGGAGAGAACCAGGGATATTAAGTTGGAGGAAGGAGACTTCCACACAAAGTCTCTGCCCATCCAAATTGTTTCAAACCAAGACACAACACTTCCTTAAAACTGATGTATATTTTCATTCAGTGTTGGAATATAGAACTAACTGTAAGCAAAAACTAGTCTGACAAAACCTATTCCCAGCTTTAGAAGTTTCAGAAAGCTGAGAATGAGAAGGAAATTGTGTATGTGATGGTATATTTCTGAAACACTGGAACTATAGAGAAGTTTTAGAAAATCCCACAGCTGATAAAATATATGGAAATTACTGGTGGTAACATACAATCCTTTTTTCTTCCTGTAAAAGATACTCATCACCCTAATTGAGGTCAAGCAGCAGTGAGAAAAAGAGTCTAGGAAAGAGGGAATTTATGGAAATGTTTGGCTCCAGCATGAGTTGTTATTGAGAGATACCATCTTAGCTGAGTCAATAACACTGAAGGTTCATCAGGGACATCTGTGGCAGCTCATCCCAGGAATATTCTGGCACACTTGCAGAGCACCAGCTGAAATACTGCTGTGGCAGATAAGGAAGCAGTTTGTATGCCACTAGTAATATCTAACTGCTAGACACATGTCCACAGTACAGATCTCACTGGGCTTTGCTGTAATCCCAGATCAGAGTTCCAGAACTGGTAAAGAGCAAAAGGAAAGAGATAATTGAACTGGCATAGCGGAGGATCTTTCCAGAAGTTACTCAGCAAATAGCTCAAGCAACATGCTGGGATTTGGTATGTGCAAAAGTGCCAATATCTGAAATGAAGGAGGCCAAACCATTTTAACTGAGATTGCTTGCTTCACTTGGTTTATGAACTGTCTAAAAGAAGCCTTCTGAGTTACCATTGAGAATTACAATTTTTTTTCCTAATAAATAAATAGTACAGCAGAGGGGTAGAGAATAAAAGACCTGCTGGAGGCCAGAAATCCCCATATCTTACTGAACAAATACCAGTAGAAGGTAAGGTTCTCAAAATGCTTTGTGAACTCCTCCTCAATAAATTTTTTGACACCAGCAGGAGTAACAGCATAAAGGGCAGCCAAGACTTCGATGATTTTTGCACATAAACAAAAATGATGGGTCATCTGTGTCAATAAAGCAAAATAAATTAATAGCTCAGGAAGAACTTGATATGTTCAATCTATGCTGTACTTGTATACCATGTTGCTAATAGGCATGTTTGTGGTACCCAGCTAATGGTCCAGTCTTAAAACCATAGCTACAGCTTGACTTATAAAGGCATTAAAAAAAAAAAAAAGGGCAGATACTCAGAGCTCTGTGCTCTGGACTCTGGGTTTGACTTCAGGGTTTGGGGCTGGAAAGGGACTTGCCCAAACATAAAACAATCATATGCAGGTTAAGGGGGGTAGTTGCAAAGAATTCCTTTAAAACTCGTTCTACGGGAAATGGAGACAAGTGAATGGAAATTGGGGATGGGTTCTGACACCAGGAGTCTGATCTATCTTATAGCTTTTGTCCCCTACCTGGCGTGATGGGTGGATCCTGGCTGGATGCCAGGTGCCTGTTAAGCTGCTCTATCACTCCCCTCCTTAGCTGGACAGGGGAGAGAAAATAAAACTAAAGGATCGTGGGTCAAGATAAGGACAGGGAGTGATTGCTCACCAGTTGCCATCTTGAGCAAAACAGGCTCAGCCTGAGGAAATTGTCTTAATTTATTACCAATTAGGATAATAAGAAATAGAACAGATTCTTAAAACACCTTCTCCTCCACCCCTCCCTTTTTCCTGTACTTAGCTGGACTCCCAGATTCTGTACCTCATCCCCTCAGTGGCACAGGGGAATGGTTAATGGGGGCTGCATTCACAGAATCACACCTTGTCTCTGCTTCTCCTTCCTTCTCAGAGGGATGCTTCCTCATACTCTTCTCCTGCTCCAGCATGGGCTTCCTCACACAGTTCTCCACAAGCTTCTCCAACCTGAGTCTTCCCACAGGCTACAGTTCTTCATGAACTGCTCCATGATGGGTCCCTTCCATGGGGTACAGTCCTTCAGGAATAGACTGCTTCACTGTGGGATCCCCGCAGGTTCACAGGTCCTGCCAGAAGCCTGCTGCAGCACAGTTTTCCCATGAAATCACAGCTTCCTTTGGGCATTGACCTGCTCTGACATGGGCTCTTCCATGGGCTGCAGGTGGATCTCTGCTGCTCTGTGGACACCCAGGGGCTGCAGGGGGACAGCTTCCTCACCATGGTCATTACCACAGGCTGCCAGAGCAATCTCTGCTCCTGCAGCTGGAGCACCTCATCCCCCTCCTTCTTTGCTGACCTTGGTGTTTTCAGAGATGTTTCTCTCACATATTCTTATTTCTCTCTTCCCTGGCTGCAATTTCTCCTGTGCAATAACTTTTTTCCCCTTATTATGTATGTTATCCCAGCAGTGCTACCACCATTGCTGATGGGCTCAGCCTTGGCCAGCCACGGGTTTCTTTGGAGCTTGCACTGGCTTTATCAGACATGGAGAAGGCTTCTGGCATCTTATCATAGAAGCTGACCCTGTAGCTCCCGGCCCCCGCTCTTCTCCCCCCAAAACCTTGCCACACAAGCCCAGTACACAGGGCTATCTGAATGGGTGCTCTTCTGCACTACTGCACCTGATCACAGTTGTCATTGCTTCTGTAAAAGAGATAGTGGAGATGTAGTTTTTTCATATATGGGATAACTTTCCTTCCCCAAACTGTTGTTTTGTCTCTCCCACCAAAGGCGCTCTACAGTGCTCAGCATCTTTCTCTCTTGGCTGTGTACTTCTGCTCCTCATGCTCTGTCAAGCCATTCTTCTTTGCCAATGACCTGAGTTTCTTCAAGCCAGAGACCTCTCTTTCCTACAGGCATAACTCTTTCCACACAGCAAATACTGTGCCAAAGTCTTCCTGCACAGCAAGTTCCAGTTCCTGAACACCTTGAGGTGATGATGATTTAGTACACCAGCTTCAATAAAGCCAAGGCAAATATATCTTTTAAGAGTTTAGCTTTGTTTATGCTGACAAAACTTTGTAATAGCTGCTGAAAGATGAGAAATCAGTTAACCTTTTGAGCAATTGATGTAAGGTTTACCATTTATGCATTAGCAAACCTATAGTAAATCAGTGGCTCTGGGTAGCAGTTTAGAATAGCATCTAGGGAATAAATGTGTTAGAATAAGAGTCATGCTTTGCTCTATCATCTTTAAAGATTGTTCTAGGATGGAGGACATGCTGAAGCCTGATCAGGAACATCACTTGCACTCCTATTCCATATTCACGATAAATAGAGCTTATGAAACAAAGTACTTGTTTCCTGTGCTTAAGCTTTAAACTCTATATTTCTGCCTTATTGTCCTTAATCATATTTCTACTTTTCTTGATGCTTCTCTGAGTTCAGACAAGGAATAACAGGAGGAGTAAACCAGGGGGGAAAAAGTAACTTGAAATAAGCAGGCGCACTCATTTCTGCTGACCTGAGGTTCACAATAAAGCATTCAAACCCTGGTTTGCTACCCTTCAGTACAGTCTGGAGGATGAAGGGATTGAGAGCAACCTCGCCAAGAAGGACTTCAGGGTAATAATGGATGAAAACCTGTGCATGGCCCAGCAATGTGCGCTTACTGCCCAGAAAGAGAACTGTATCCTGGGCTGCATCAGAAGACACGTGGCCAGCAGGTTGAGGGAAGCCCTTCTACTTCACTCTGGTGACACCCCATCTAGACTAATGTGTTCAGTTCTGGATTCCTCAGTACAAGAAAGACATGGAACTGTTACAGTGGATCCAGAGGAGGGCCACAGAAATGATAGAGGGCTGAAATAGCTCTCCTATGAGAAAAGGCTGAAGGAGTTGGGATTGTGCAGCCTGGAGAAGAGAAGGCTCTGGGAACAGCTTATTGTGACCTTTCAGTATTTAAAGGAGGCTTATAAGAAAAATGGAGACAGACCTTTTATTGGGGCCTGTGGCAATAGAACAAGGGGTATTGGTTTTAAACTCAAAGAGGTTGGATTCAGACTAGATGTAAGCATGAATTTTTTATGATGGAACAGGTTGCTTAGAGGGGTGGTAGATGCCTAATCCCAGGAAACATTCATGGTTAGATTGGATTTCCTTGCTCATTGCAGAGGGGCTGGACTAGATGACCTTTAAAGGTCCTTTCCAATCCAAACCATTTTATGATGTTCAGGAGTTGACTCATAACTAATTCTAAGGAAAAAAGCTGTCAGTACATGTAGGTGAAATATATACCTTCTTATCAGATATTTAAAGACAGTGATTAGTTTTCAGATTAAAGTTGTAAAGAAAAATCAGGCCAAGTGCTGTCTCAGAGCAGAGGACGCAGTAGTCTGTGAAGCGTGCCACAGTGTGGGTATGTTAACAGAAACTCGGCAGAGGTGACCTGTGCCCGCACCACCTTGGTTTTTGGGAGGGTTTCTTGGTGCCTGCTGAGCTCCACACAGCTCAGCACTGCCACTTTCTGAAGTACTTGCGTGAGAGCTGAGCTGAGGGTGTACACCCAGAAGAAAAGAGGTGCTATCAGTGCACAGAGGCGTGTGCACTGTGTACTTTTTTGGGAGTTTAACATGCTCTATAAGGCAAATGCAATCAAAGCTGTAGGGAGTATAGCTGGCTCTGGGAAAATTATGCTCTGATATGTGCCTGCAGTGGGGCACTGTTTCCAGAACTGTAGTATACGTGGTGTCACAGTTGTCACAGCTGTACTCTCTCTACTCTCTCACCTTTTTTCTTTCTGATGTAATATGCCCTTTAGACTTTCCTGAAATGCTCAGCAAATGCTGAAATAACACAAACACTTCAGTTTAGGTTAAAACAGGGTAAACTTCAAGATCAAACTTTCCTGAGAAGTCTGTGTGCGTGACAACTATTTAATATTCTCTGCAATATATGATAGGGTGTATTTTATTGTTGTTTTGAGAGGGTTGGGGTTGCAAGTGTACTTATTTTATTGTTTTTCCCTTCTTCCTGAAGCAGTTGAATCCTTTTTTTATGATCCTGTATTTTTATAAAATTTAGGCATATATCTTCTGATGGAAACTGGACTGCCTGCATATTACATATTCAAGTCGGCGGCAGCTGGGAGAATATCAACTAGTGGTACACTGTGCTGTTATAATGTCAAAGCTAGACTAGGGTGGGGGGTGTTTGTATCCACAGTCTGTTTATGAGAGGAACGTATCACATTTTTGAAGCTTCTCCTTTCTGCCGAAAGATTTCTTACCACCATTTTTCTATTCTGGAGACTAAGCCTGTGGCAAAGAGCAGTGCGAAATTTTAAGCAAATTTCACTTTACTTAAGGACTTCAATGTCCAGGAACTGGGGATTTTTTCTGAGAGGTAGGGTGGATTAAAGCTGCACCAGTAAATCAGTAGAATGCAGCATTTGCTTTGTGGTCCTGCATATCAAGCATACTGAAGCTGAAACTAATATTTCTACTTATGCATTCCTATTTTGTTAATGCACTATGGCAAGGGCAAAATTGTTTTTGTGGAAATAGATTGATTTTTGTTCTCACTGAACATGTGACAAGACATATTTTTCTTGGTATTTTCTTTTTTTCAGACTTTCATTTCTGTTCCTAGGTACACATCTAAGGAGAACAGTGAATAGGGCTTGTCGGTAGCTGGGCTGTTTTTTATTCAAAGATTCATCAAGGTCAGATAATACAAGTCTTGACACTATTTTCAATGTAATTTTATTCAATTATCTGAAGTGCATTATTTAGCTGCTTTGTCTTTTTTTTTTTTTAATTCTTTCTGCATTTGTACATAGAGCAGTCAAAATAATAATAAAAAGCAAGTTTAAATTTGACTGATAGGTGGTCATGAACTAAAGATACTTAACCCCAGAACCAGTCAATGGAATAGTTCTTCAAGTTGTTATCTCAGACAGTTAACAGTAAGCTAATTGACTTTTAAGGTGTCCAACCTGAAACTTCAAGCTCATGAAATGAATGGACCCTGCAACAGCCCCTGTTGGAAATGGAAGAGAGCCCTGCTTCTATCTGCATCATTGATGTCCATGCAGATGTCACCATTAAGATCTCCACTGCTGTGCAGGAAGGGCGAGGACTTTGCCAAGCCTTGTTTGAGTTGAAACTACCATGGAAATCAAACCTATATGTTTTGGTCTGTAAGTAACCAGAATGCAGGCAGTTGAGTCCCTTTCTTAACGCAGAGAACAGCTCCAAGCTTTCCACTTAGAGGAGCTCTGAAGTGCGCTTTCTTCCTGTGGTGATACACCGAGTCTCTAAGAGTAAACAGAAGGAGAGACAAAGAGTGTGTCCCGGGGGCAGAGCAACAAAAAATTTCAACCAGATTTCACATCTTTGGTTATCTCAGAGACACTTTTCTCAGAAGAATACATTTTCTATAGTCTTCTTGAAGCCTCAAATATTCCCTAGTTAGGTGCCTTTTTAGTTGAAATACGAAGATTTTTGGTGCAACATATACAGAATATATTCTGCACCATATGCAGGATATGGTGCAACATATGCAGAATATACATGAAAATGGGAAAACTAATAACACAACACTGCCTTCTTTTTAAGCTTCTGTCAGTCCGGCAGTAAATGTGTTCTCTGTTTTAAGTCTCATTAATTTCTTTGAAGATGTCATTGGATTTTTATATATTTGTTCACTAAAAAGGAAGCTTCTGCCATTTGGTGGCAGTTCCTTTATGAACAGAGAAATTGCATGGCAAATCTGTGTATGTGACTCCTAGGACTGATTACACTGTCCTTTCACTGGAACCTGGGCAGAGAAGCCAGCTGTAAAAAGAAACTGGAAAGAATTCTTTCTGCAATTTCTTATGTTTCATTGCACCAAAATGTTACGTAGTGATTAAGAAATTACCTACATGAAATACTTTGCTTTTAATTTAACAAAGTAGAAAGAGATTCTTGGATAGAAGAGCTTTCCAGGAAAAGTCATGGATACTTTTTTCACACAAAATTTTTCTGCTTTTTAGAAAATAATCTTAGCTTTGAGAAAGAGAAAAGAACCAAGGATCTCTAATTTATCTTTAGTTCTGAATTATTTTAAATGCTTTAGCCAATTAAACCTATTGAGTCTTTTGTTGAAATAGCAAAATAGAAGTATTGCAGTTTCTTTCTCAAGCTCATTACTAACTCAAGGTATTCTATGGATGGGATAACATAATGGAAAAACTGCAGCATACTATGCCAGGAGAAGATGGTAGTGTTGCATGGCTGCCATTACATGTCCATGGCTCTCAAAATTCTTGGTGGAGTCGGTGTGTATCACACTATGTCCACGTGTCTCACATCAAAGTGCTCTTAGGTACTATGAGTACACATAAATGGGGAATAAAGAGCTTCATGTACTTTTTCCACAGTAGTCAACCATTTGATGAATACTTATCACTGAGGTTTTAGTCCTAAGAATCCATTGCAGGCTGCAGATGTTATTTGGATATTTTCTTTCAGGTGCAGGGTGTCTGTGTCAGTAGTAATCTTAACGGACTCAGCAGCTTAGAAATTAATCTAAGAAAAGACTACGTCAAAACCATGGCCCCTCCAGTGATCTTAGCTGTAAGGAAAGCAAGTAACATTTCCCATTTCATGTGTCTTTAGCCTTCAATTAAAGCAGATGTGTAAACAGTTACATGACCTTGGCTGATATAGTGGCAGGAATAACTGCAAGAAAGGAAAGAATTAATAAAGCCAAGGGCAATCTAAACTGCTTTTCAGCAGACAGTGCTGACAGCAACAGAAAAAAACCATTCGCTCCTGGACAAAATCGATGATCTTGAAAATCATCTCAGAAGATCTAATCTTGACTCCTTCTGGTGTGCCTGCAATTGGGAGACTGCTGATGCACTGGAGTTTCTGGGCAGAACTCTTTGCTCTGCAACCTGATTATTTGCCCTGTGCCTAAAAGTTCCATGGAAAAAGCCAGGCTATGTAAGAGTCCAGATTTTCCCACCTTGTTTTCTTAACTAAAAGGATGAAAAAAATTGCACATCTGTACTTCTCCTTTCTTGTAGCGAGACCAATTTTGTTCTTCTCCACTCCTGCAAAAAAATTCAGCTGAGTTAGAGGATAGACGAAAATATGCAGAGATGCAAAAAATGAGCTCCACTTACCGAGAAAACCAGATAATGTCCTTTGTTTGCACAGTGGTTTTGATAGTCTGGGTTTAAGGAACAAAGCAATAATTTACATTTTTTATTGCTAGGAATGAAGAAAAATATATTTTGCTTCCTTTTGGAAACAAGTGGTAACTATAAAAGAATAGAATGAACAGTTTCAAAAACTAACTTCTGAAGAATTTTTTAATAAAACCCCTCAGAGGAAATTTTTTAGTCAATTGTATTATTACTCTCATTTTTTTCAGTAACTTTAACTGGAAACTTTATTTTAAATAGTAATATTTTGTATGAATTTTGTATTTATGTTCAAAAATACTGCACATCTGTCCTCAAAATTTGACTGCTTATATTTAACAAAATAATGTCTTAAGTTATGCAATTTCAGCCTGGGTTTCTTTCGTATCAAAGCCAGGTTTGCAGCACCTGTATTCTGGGGACTACAATATTCTGCACAGTGTTTTAACTTTGGATATGAAGGTGACAATCTCATCAGTAGGGAAATGGTTATTGTGGTATGAGTAGGTAAATAATGGAAAAAGGAAGATAAGAGAACTTCTGACATCTTCCCTAGCCATAATCACCTTGTCCTGATATTCTGTTTGCTCTTTTTTTTCCCCCGCTTCATACCTTCAGTAATTCATGAGGAAATTTTAGAAAAAGATAATCTGCAGGCTGACAAAGGTATATTCTAGAACTGACTGAGGAAATATGACCTTCTTTATGGGATTTATGGGGTTTATGTTTTTTTCTCTCCGTTAGTAAAAAGGAAAAAAGAAAAAAGCTGTTCTTTTGGTAGCTTTTAACACAAGATAAAACAAAAAACCTGCCCAGCCTCTTTCTGATTCACTTTCTCCCCTCATGATAAAGATGTCCCTGTATTAACTCCAATCATCTGACTGTAAGGACCTAAATGTATGCCCCTTGGCACCCACTGACAGGCATCTTTGTATAATACAGAGGAATAATTGGCAATCCTTTGATGAGACTTGATTTTCCCTAATGGAATAGTTGTAGAATTCTAGAAGACGTCATTAATAATTGTCAGTATGGGAACTGTTACTGCCTGAAAGGCTCAGGAGCATTCAAAGACGCAATGGCAGCACAGGCAGCCCTTCTAGCATATTTTTCTTGTTCCAGGAACACTGCTGAATTAGCTGGAAAGGCATATGGACTCTCTTTTTTAGCATAAGCAATTGTTGTAACAAAATCTCAAACTGTGAAAATTTGCCATTGAAGTTAATCAAAGGATCTTACAGCAGTAAGACCTGGAGGATTGGACTTGGGAGCAATTTAGAATTGGAATCTGACTACACAAGATGACCTTGTACTTTTGTAAAGGTCATCTTTATAATCAAAATTGGCTGCTGCGATTTAAAAATGCAGAAATAACTTTTTGAGAAGGTTATCTTAGAAACAAATTTGTATGAAACATTTTGTTTGTTTAATTATGCAATTAAAGACTAATCAGTGAAGAGATTAAATATATATCCAAAACCAATTTGTCTGTAGGTATTCACAGTGACCTAGGGTAAAGAGCCATGTTCTGAGGACAGCAAGTTTAATTCTCAATCAAGTAAGAAGCATTTTTGCTAAGTAAACTTTCTTCAGCTTTAATTAAAAGTAAGAGTAATCTACATGATACTTTCAAAATTCGTGTTCACATGGTGATGTGAGAACACAGTTGAACACTAAATTTTACTTATGAAATGTGGAATAGTAAAACTTTGGTGCAGATGCTATTCTGGTTTAGAAGGTAATTTCTGAATGTGGGATGGTAATATTTATTTCTTTCAGACAGTATAAATGCTCTGCATATAAAAGAGAATCAGCTGTGATCTTGAAATGACATTTAGTCTGAGTTTTGAAAAGACTATTTGAGACTATTAGAATAATTAAAGAAATATCCATGTTCCTGATTGAAACCTGGTAGAATTTGGTGATATTGCAATGTGGATATATTTAATATTTTTTTATTTTGCACACTGGTGTTTATCAGATACCAAAAGAGTGGAGCTTAAAGGATATAGTGGTCGTGAGCAAACAGAATGTGGTTGAAATGGCTTTTTACACACTGTTGTCACAAAGGTTTTCAGGAATATTAATTAGAAAGCTTCCATAGTGCTGTAGATTACATGACAATGTGAAATGGTGTGGAGTGGAAGGAAAAAGGGGAGCAATATAGTCCCTCCTGACATGGATGTATGAAGGCACACTCTGTGCTTACTCAACAAACTTATCTGTGAAAGCTGTCCTTGCTATTGGCCCTGAATTTTCTTGCCTGCAAAGATGAAGTTTATTTTGGAATCATAACTGATGACTTAACAACACAATCTTACCTTTTGGAAGCCACTGTTAGGACAAGATAGTGTGGTGAGGAAGAATAATAATATAGTTTGCAGCTCAGCTGTGAACTTCACTAGCTGTGTGCTTTGTACCAAAGCAATGAAAATGAAAAGGCATGTTCTGCTTTTGTTAAAAGAGGACAGAAAACCTGATTGATACTGTCAAAAGCAACTTTCCCAAAGCAACCTGCTTAACTGGAAGGAAAAAATGAAAAACAAAACAACCAAAACTTTCATGTTTGTGTATGAGTGCAGCTGAAAGGAAGCTAGCCCTGTTATTTCAGTGAGACAGGGGACTTCCTCCAGGAATCTCAGTACCTTGGGACCAATGGTAGTTCAATGGGGTGTCAACCCTACATGTATCCTACTGTCAGTCACAAAAAAGACCATGACCCTATGGTGAGGGGTATGGTAAGTACTTACCCTGAGAGAACAAGGTTCCTTTTTTCAGTATCAGAATATGTGTTGAAAATTTACAAAATAATAAAAGAAGACACAGGGGAATATTTTTTCTTATTGCCTAATCCATCTAATATATGATACAGCAGCTTGAGATTTTAAGATGAAAACCATTATTCAGAGAAAGGGATTTTGCAGTAAACATCCATCTTCAACTCTGCCATATATGTGTAATGTAGCTTTTGAGTGATGACTTAGGACTGTAAGCAGTGGGTAGTGTCATCAGAGGGTACAAAATTCTGAAGAAACTGAAAGCTGTGTCTTTGTTACAGGTAAGTCAATATATATTTAAATACCATTGCTGTAACTGCCTGAAAGTCAATATGGAAGTATTACTTGAGTCTTTATGACAAGTGACATTTTTCAGCATTGAGCTCAAAAAGTTGACATCTGAATAGAGATGAAAGGAGGAAAAAAGGAAATTCTGCTGTTCATCAGAAACTGGAGAGCACATAAAACTGTCAGATGTAGGAAGAACAAAATTGCTATCGCCTTCCTTTTCAGTTATTGCTGCTTAAGAGCCAACAGACTAAATATGACCCATAGTTTGTGAAAATGCTGGTGGAGTTTTGTTGTATGTGACATCTAGAGTTGATACCTGAGATTAGGCTGTTTTCAGCTGAAACATTGAAATTCCTGACTAGTACAGAATCATTCCTTCAGGTCTGCATCACTGACGATTTTAAAGGCCTTTTTCTAGTGAGCTCTCAATTGCACAATCTAGTTACTCTTGATAGAAGAGCATACACGTTAAGAGAATATTTTCTTTCCAATTCATCTTATCTCATTATTTTCACTGAGCCCAGAGATGTTTAAGACCCATTGAATATAAAAAAAGGTAGCGGCTGTTAGGGAATGGAATGCACTGCTGTGGTAAGTTGAATCTGGCTGTATGGCAAGCACCTTCCAAAGTCACTCTGTGACTCTCCTCCTCAGCTGGACTGGGGAGACAAAATACAGCATAAGGCTTATGGTTGAGGTAAGGACAGGGAGATCACTCACCAAGTACCGTCGTGGGCAAAACAGACTCAGCTTATTTATTCTCAATCAAAAAAGTGTATGATAATGAGAGAGAAACACAAATCTTAAAACACCTTCCAATGCCTCCTCCCTTCTTCCTGGGCTCAACTTCACTCTCAGTTTTTCTCTGCCTCCTCCCTCTAAGTGGCACAGGGAGAACGGGAACACAGGATGCGGTCAGTTCATCACAAGTTGCCTCTGTTGCTGCTTCGTCCTCACACTCTTCTCCTGCTCCAGTGTGTGGTCTCTCCCATGGGAACCAGTCCTCCGCAAACTTCTCCGATAGAGGTCCTTCTCACAAGCTGTAGTTCTTCATTAACTTCTTCCATGTGAATATGTTTCCACAGAGTGCAGTCCTTCAGGAACAGGCTGCTCCAGTGTGGGTCCCCCACTGGGTCACAAGTCCTGCCAGAAGCCTGCTCCAGTGTGGACTTCTATGGGGTCGTAAACTCCTTTGGGAATCTACCTACTCTGGTGTGGGGTCCTCCATGGGTTGCAGGTGGATTTCTGCATCCCTGTAGTCCTCCATGGGCTGCAGGGGCACAGCTGCCTCACCATGGTCTTCACCATGGGATGCAAGGAATCTCTGCTCCAGCACCTGGAGCACCTTCTGCCCGTCCTTCTTCACTGATCTTGGTGTCTGCAAAGCTTTCCTCTCGCATATTCTGACTCCTCTTATGGCTGCTTTTGCACAGGGATTATTTTCCCTTTTTTAACTACATTATCCTTGGGGCACTACCACTGCCCCTGAGGGCTCGGCTTTGGCCAGCAGTGGGTCTGTCTTGGAGCCAGCTAGCATTGGCTCTGTAAGACATGGGCGAAACTTCTATCATCTTCTCACAAAAGCCACCCTTGTAGCCTTCCCCACTCCAAAACCTTGCCACAGAAATCCACTACAATTAATGAAAGTGAATGCAGTCGTACAAATGAACTCTACCTTCCACAGTGTGACTGCAGAGAACTGGAGCAGGTACAAGGAGGTGATTCTCCCACTCTACTCTGCTCTTGTGAAGCCCCACCTGGAGTACTGCATCCAGTTCTGGTGCCACCAACATAAGAAGGACATGAAACTGTTGGAGCAAGTCCCAGAGGAGGGCTGCAAAGCTGGTAAGAGGACTGGAGCACCATATCTATGAAGACAGGGTGAGAAAGTTGGGACTGTTTAGCCTGGAGAAGAGAAGGTTGTGTAGAGACCTCAGAGCAACCATCCAGTATCTGAAGGGGACCTACAGGGAAGATGGAGAGGAACTCTTCCTCAGGAACTGTAGCTATAGGACAAGGAATAATGGGTACAAATTGAAAGAGGGGAAATTTAGATTAGATATCATGAAGAAAATTTTTACTGTGAGTGTGGTAAGGGACTGGAAGAGATTGCCCAGGGAGGTTGTGTATGCCCCAACTCTGGCAGTGTTCAAAGCCAGGTTGGATAAGGCCTTGAGCAACCTGGTCTAGTGAGAGGTGTCTCTGCCCATGGCAGAGGGGGTTGGGACTAGATGATCTTTAAGGTCCATTCCAGCTCCTTAACATTTTATGATTCTATGATGACCAACAGCTGCAATTGCCAAGCAAGTGCTGAAACTGACTCCTTTGTGACAACAGAAAACCAAAAGAGCATAGATGAGAAAGTAATTATTTTATGAACGGTGTTTCAAATAGATTACCCCAATAAGAGTTGAAAACTGTTCAGCCGTTGTCTATTCAGTTTTGCAATGTGTAGCACATGGGACCGAGACTGATTATTTCAGTCCAGATGCTGATGAACAGCTGTCCACATGATAAGAAAATCACTGATGTTCAGAGGTCTTTGTATGTAAACTTAAAAGAATGTACAGAAAGCTGTACATTCTCCTGTGTATGACTTAATTGCTTTTTAGAAAGTATAGGACCGGCTGACTTGGTACCAGGGAGGCTTGTTTTGTCACTTCAGGAACAAAAATTTCTTCTGTGAAGAAATACAACTTCAGCTGGTGAGCCACGGGAGTGAAGATCTTATTTGAAGTTCTTAGAGTTTTGTGGTTAAACTCAAAAGCAAACTTTTAAACTATAAGTACTGCACAAATTCTCTTGTGCGTGTGTAACTCTACTGTGTTTTAGAACATTATTGTTGTTAAAAATCCTGCTACTATGTCAAAAAGCTGATAAATCAGAATGGGGAGAAAAATACTGAGCCTTTCCCTGAACTCATAATGCTGAATGTCTCATTAGGGACAATATACAAATTCTTGCAAGACTCTCAGCATGGCAGTTCACTGACCTAGTCAACAAGCTGTACTCTAAACAATACTCCCATTCACTTTACAGTGTTTGCCTCAATGAAAGTCATAACTAGGCACTTCACAGAAGCATGTGTGTTAAAATTAACATGGGACTTTAAAGGAAGTCAGGATTTGACATTCATTAAAGAGGAAAGTTAGGACTTGAGCACTGAGTTTCTGCATTATATTCTGCTCCAAGAGATTATAAACACAGTGATTAGACATTTTTCATATGATTAAAGGTTTATATTGCCAGGGATTAATTGCCTTTCATTAGACTCCACGGACAAAAGACCTTGCTCGGGACCATAACTTCAAACAAAATGGTGGATTTCATGTGACTCTTTACACACAGAAGCAAAAAAGGAGAGATGTCTCAGTAAAGCAGTCTGCACTGTAGATCTGCTATCATAGACAAGAGACAGCAATGTGTAACACCTATAAAAACTTCTGAACATTAATATCTGACACTGTTGTTATAAAGCCCCATTCACTTTATTGCTTGCTGTACAATGCCAGTCATACTTCAGATCCCTTTCCTTGATGGTGTGAGGTGGTTCTGTCTAGTTGTCCCTGGGGGTTTTTTCTTATTTTTCAATGGTCAAAATGACAAGTGACTGGGTGTTTAGTTTAATGTTATCTCTCATAGGTAAACATCACTTGATTGATTCAGTCATTAACAAGGAAAAGCCAGTAAGAAGAAAAAGGTGCTAAGGAAACCAAACACAAGTGGCAAGGAACCTCCTCTAAGGTGTACGATATAGACTATGTTTTGATTGAGTTGGTTTTTCTCCCTTCTGTTATTTATGTGAACCTCTTACATCTGACTTGAAAAATATCATCCAATTGAGCTTGCTTTTTGTTGACAAAACTAGCACACTGTGACACACAAGCAGGGTTTCTTGCAGTTAGGAATTACAGCTCTGTTTGAAGGGAGCTCAGGTCTTTCACATTTCAGCCATGATTGTGAACACATATCAAATGAATTCCTTGCAGTAAGCATTCAGTTTGGCAGCAGAGCATACGTAAGAGATTCTGCTATTTGTGCATTTTTTTAGCCTGTAAGCGTAACACACCTTGTTAATCTTGTTAACATCATTAATTACTTTGCTAAGATGGAATTTGGTGACCTTGATTTCATATAGAATTAACTTTCTTGTTCCATATTAATAATCATCATATGACTGAGATCATATTCTAATGGTCTATTTCTCTTTTCTTCTTTTATTTATTTTGACATTTCTATGGAACTTGCATAAAATAACTAGCCTATATGTTTGCTCTACTTTTGTAGTCTGGGAGGTCAAGAGAAGACAAGAAATTTATACGTTAATAACAGACATGGATTAAAAATTAGCCCTATCCACCTATTAAGAGTTGAAATGAGCATTTACAGTCTTTATTTGAAATTGAATTTATTTTTTTTTAAGTTTGTTTACTGCTATGGTCCCTGCCAATCATTGTGTTGCAAGTACCACAGGCATGGTACTCAGTAGCTGAAGACAGCACAGAAATAGCTCTTCTTGCTGTCATACAAAAGATAGGAACATCGGTTTGGTTCTGCGTGATTATTTGGTGGTCTGTCTTATGCAGTAACTGCCCTTCAGAAAGTCTCTGCCCAGCTTTTGAGAAAAAGGCACACAATTATCTGAGGCAAATATTCGTTCCAGGAACGGAGGGAAAACTTCCTTTTGGTTCCCACTGTGTTTGAGGGTAATAGTAGACATATCATATCACCTCTATAATCTCTGCTGTCACCTAATCAGACTGCTTTGGAAAGAGGGCTGAACACAGATAAAGGAAGCACAACTTGTAACTTCCCTTGGATTTTCAGTCTGGAAATGTACCTTGTCTTTTTGTCAACTTTGGTTACATATAAAGCAACAGAGACTGCCTGGGCTCGCTCTAAGTCAACCAAGTTGCTCCTCAGAGCCATGGAATGTTCTCAGAGCATGCTCAAGATATAAGGTTTCCAGCTTCTTTATTTAAAAGAATAAAGAAACTCTGATTTAAAACTGACTTATTTGTGAGATACTCTCTAAACCTGATGGCTGAGGCATTGTTGTAGAATGAAAAGTCATGGACAGATTTTAAATTAAAGATCAAGTTCTAAATCTAAGCTTACCTTTGGAGGAAGTAGCATGTTGTTATGTAAATAGCATCAAGATTACCCTGATCCATATGCCCAAAAAAACCTATAAAAGCTCACTTTGTCTGTATTGACCTAAGTTTTGCAATGATAGCTATTCTGTCCATAAAAACCTGATCCTAAGCAAATAGACATTTGCATAATCATCTGGATTGTACTTTGCACGAATGGCAAAAGATCATATTTTAAAAGTTCATCACTTTCTGCCTTATGCCAATGAAGACTAATCTTAATACAGTGAGGACACTTGCCAAATGCACTAACCGAGGAAAATGAATGATGTTTCTTACTTGTCTTTTGTTTAATTATTTACTTCTTATTTAGTTTGACTAAATATATGTCTCAGACTTGAAATGTGTGGTGTTTATGGTCACAGCAAAACCTTCTTTTGAAGCAGTTGGTGGTCTGGCCACGTATACGTGCTTTTGAAGAAAAGCGTCCTTTTCTAAATCCAGTGCCCTTTGCCATGGACAATTAATGCATTAACATTTGCTAATAGCATAGTTGATATTTCAGTCCAGTGTTTAGATACTGTGATATAACCTTCTTGGTTCCTCCAGCCCTCAGTGTTGTTTTTCACATTTCTCAGCCTGAATCAATGCAATGGTCATCTTAACCTTAATAGTTCCGTAGCAGCACCAAAGTTACTACCATTAGTGCTTAATACTTAATTATTCCCAAAATCTGCTGCTGCTGAGCATTTGTTTGGTTTAAAGCATTAGTTGAAACCATTTTTTAAAAATTAATAAGCAAATAATATTTTATATTGTGATACTTCAGCAATTCATCTCCTTGGACTTTATTTTTATTAGCAGCTATGGAAAGTGTATGGCTTTTACGATTTAGTTGGAAAGACATGTGCTGCATTAATACACTAGGACAATTCACATTGTCTTTGGACTGTTCCTAAGAGCTCTCAGAGCTCTTGCCTAAAGAAAACAAGCATTTTCTAAGAAAGATTTGAAAACTTATTTCAGAACAACATCACAGCACGTTTCGTGACCAAACCCACATTAATCTCATTAAGTTAATAAAGGTCTAAGTCAGCACACTGCTTTCTGGATTAAATTTTCTTTGTTGGAACAAATTTTTCTCTAAATATTTTAAGAAATACAGACTAAAAGATGGTAGGTGTTCACATTGTGAACAGCCCATTGGAAGAAAAAATCTATGTCTATGTTACCTATTAGGTCTGCACTGGAAGCAAATAAAACTTGTTAGAAATAAACGTCTGTGGTAGAAGAGACCTCACTCAGATTTAAAAGTCTAGTCCTCAGAAGATACTCAGAGCTCTATGTTAATTGACCATATGGCTGTGAAACACCAAACGTTTATGACAGTCTAGATATGTATCATTTTCATTGCCTATGGAAAGCAAACTGCAATACATATTGAGTTTCCTAGTCTAGCCACAGAAAAAAGGTTAGCTTCTCTGTTTCTGTGTAAATTAATGAAGGTATTCAAATTTTCAGACACTGGGTACTTTTGGATGCAATGTTCCCGTAGATAAGAGCAAGTTTTCTTGTTTCCTAGGGTAGTAGCATTTTTTAACACAGTTTTCAGCTAGCCAAATGGATCATTCCCCCGAGGTGGGAAATGAACGTTAGACCTGCTTGAGAATCAAAACCATGAGCTGGAAAGCTTGTATATGCTCCCAATCTTGTTGATTTTTCTGAAGGCTCTGAGAAGTCCTATTGCCCACCAGACAATTAGTGTCTGTAATATTTTCACCTCAGTTAACTGCTACTGAAGTTACAAAAGACAAATAAAAGCCAGCCTCTGCTTTTGGCTGACAAGGAGCTGTCAGCCTTCTGAAGTTGTCTGTGTTGAGAGGGTGTACCTGGGCAGCCTCAGGGACAGGCTGCTTGGTGCTGGTGGTGATTTCCAGGGAGATGGACTAGAGGTTGCAGTCTGTAGAGAAGGTGTGGAAAAAAAATACTGCTGGCATCAACATGTTGCTGAAGATGTGATGCAGAGTCTCATGATGTAGCTCTTAGAGAATGGTTGTAGTATCTCTGTCATAAGTTCCCTGTGAAAAACATTCTGCAGCTGTTATTTTGTTGTGTAGGGTGCACGAGATGGGAATGTCTTCCCCATGTTGCTCATATGGTCTGGTGGTCTGAGTCTAGTGACTTCCTTGTCTGTATCCTAAAAGCTCACAGTGCTGACTGGGATTGAAAAGGACTGGAAAATAGGCATCAAGCTCCCGACTGTTATTTTCCCGATACGTGCTCTCAATCTTGCTTAATAGACAGTAGTAGAGTGTTATTGATAAAGACTAACACATTCTTCCCGAGATGCAGGACAGGAATTATATTATCTTTGTTTGGACAAAGAACAATTTACAACAGCTCAGTTTCATTGGTAGTGTCTTTTGTGGACAGCCAAAAAGATGCATAGTTAGACATGGTTTCTGTGCTTGTAGTTAGTTAGCAGTGTTAGTTCTCTAATTCTTTAAGTTCAGAGATGTAGATGTTAGTGATCGTAGGAAAAGTAAAGGTCTCCTTTTCTGGCTTCTGAGTTATGATTCATTAGCTGTTGAAAACGGTAAGTTAGACAATAATTTTAAAGAGCTGCCTATCTGAACTACTGGTTATTTCTTTTAGAATTCTGGGAAAATTCCCCTGGCCAGTTTTTTCTCCTAGCTGAAAGAGGGTGTTCCTGTGAATTGTCAGTAGAGTGCTTTGTTTCTCAGTCCTTCTCTCCCTCAAGAGTGAAATGCTTACAATTTCTCATTTATTGATTGATTCTTCATTAAGCTGTTACAGAAAAAACTGAAATAGTTTTTTAGTTTTTCCTTTTATCTTTAAGTTAAAGATTCTTTTAAATGGGGTCAACCTTATTTAAGGATCTGTAAACTGTAAATGAATAACACTTTTCAAATGTCATCTGTGTACTAGTGGATGGGCATATCTTAAGGAATCAGTTTAAAATACTATGATACACACAGGAAATCCATCGGAGATCTACTGCATATTCCAGTCCATGAAAATTATAAAAAGTGATTCATCTTCTAATGCACTGTGTAACTAGCAAAGTCATATTTTATTTGAATTCTAGTCCCAGGAAAATGCAGTGATTATTCCATACTACTAACCTGCTGAAGTTAAATCGACTTCCAAGATTTAGATGGATGAGTGAAACACAAACATTAAAGTTGAGCAGATGCCTGTGCAGAGAGTGACCTAATTATGCTAGATGCTCTTCTGTTCTTAGAGCAAACTGTTTTCAGCTTTGCAGCCTAAACAGTGAAAAGGATGAGTTGCCTTTTTATCAGCCTAGTGTTTGCATTATGTGGGCAAATCTAGATCATAGGCACTTAAGCATGTTGTTAGTGCTTTCCCAAACCGAGACTTTAATACAAAAAGCATTACATACTTGAGAACCCTTAGAAAAACTTGAGAAGATCATGGTGGTGCAGTGTTACGGTGTCATCCTTTAAAAAGTGTGGATAAATCCCATTGCATGGTTTGCAGTATTACCAAAACCTTCAAAAATTCCCTTAAATTATTATTCATTTATTTTCTTCCTTTACCTTTTGTCAAAAATTGAATCAGTTCTCAAACCTCATAATTTATTATCCAATCCATAGGAAGTCTATCTCATGGTCCTCTCTTTATTTTTTTTACTTGGATTACAATCCCTGCATAGTATCAGAATAAAAGAAGGTTGGGGTTTTTTTTGTTTTCAGTTATGTGATGTTCCTCCCCTGGTGAGAAAGATAAAAAATTAATTATTGAAAGATCATTTTTTAACTTGTTTCCCTTACACTGGAGGCTTTGCGAGCGCATGCTGTTTTTTTGTTTGCTGCTCTATGTTGCCTTTTCTGTAGCTGAGCTGTTTTTTGGTCTCTAAAGCACAAAGAATCCCCTTCTTGAGATTAAATTCAGCCGTTCAGTATGTGGTATTTTTCCTTAGAAGAGAAAGTTTTTAAAAGCTAAGGCTATACAGAGAACTTTGACTTCGTGTGACCGCAGACTTCATCACATATGCTATGATTCCAGGAAGAATGAAGTGCAAGGCAGGTCCCTAATGTGATAGTGTTTAATTATTTATAATGCTGAGTGTTTTTTAATGGGACTTATGTACCTCTGATCCAGATCATTCCCCCATCTCTTCCCTTCAAAATCCACAAATAATGGGGCTATAGCATTGTTCAGCACTAATATTCCTTCTTCCAGCTCTTAAACCCTCATGATACTTATAGGAAGATACGATGGATATTCAGACTTAACACCTTTTAATTTTCTCATTTTTTTTTTTCTTTTTTTTGGATGGACAGTTTTGTTGACCAGTTGGAGATCTGTGATTCTTTCACATGGCACTGCAATGCTAACAGCATTGCAAAGTAAAATCATACTTAATCATCTAGTAATGATGTATAACCCGAAAAACGAAGAGCACATCTGTTGTACATTTTAATCTGGCTTCAGCTGAATACACACTTACATCCAAAGTGTCAGCCCTAATTTGCAAAGTGAGCTTTTCTGAGCTTTATAGAAAAAAATGTACTCCTGTTTCTCAAATTCATACATATCCCTCATACAGATTCCATTTTATTTTTTTTTTTTTTTATACTCAAAGCCCTGTAAGGAGAGGAGCAGTACCAGCCTCTTACAAATGAGGAAACTGAAACAGAGAACACAGTAGAGACCAGGAACCTTTAATAGGGTATATACACAACTACATGGAGACTAAAAGTTTCCAGAGTCCCATGCAAGTGATCTCAGTAGTGAATCAGTCTGGGAATTCTTCTTAGGAAGACCATTCCAGGTTAGCTAATCTATTCCTATGTTTGCACTAGATTCAGCTGGTTTCTTTAAGTATTATTTACACATGGATTTTGCATAGCACCTTTGCTTAAAGGAAGATAAACCTTAGGACTTGATATGGTGTGTTCTGCCAGTTTTGGACAAACATGAATTCATGCAAATATCTATAGAGAAAGCTTATTAAGCAAAAAAAGGCAAAGTGATGTTTAATGTATCTTTATGGAAATTAGCATGTTCCCCGTGCTGCTGCACAGTATACTCATTGGCTTTGTATTTCATGATGCAGAATGTTTTTTTTTTTCCCAGACCCAACTTTGGTGAAGGCAAATACAGGAACATATTTACATTTTAGGGAACTATAAAAGTGGGTTCAAACACAAATATTTCACCTGATTGTTAATGTTCCAAACAGTAGGGAGTGCAGAACAGTCTTGACAAGAAATCTGTGCTGCTAATGTGAGATGAGCTTTATGGATCTGTGAAAATAAATCTCAACAGAGCAAAACACATTAATAATTAAAACCAAATACTAGAACATAGCTCAGGAGGTGTCACCATATGCAGCTGGTGTGACTCATGCATTAAGCACCCCTTATTTAGCTTGCTCTCAGTTCTGATTCAGAATTGTCTGCTGCTTTGAGCATACCCTCACTCTTGTATGTCCCAGTATGCCCTAGCCACTTTTATTTAAACCCAGCAATAAGAAATACTCCTCATTTCTTGGAACAAAAACAGCACAAGTATGAATTTTCCTCCATAAAAGTCAATAATCAAATAATATAAATACACGTCTGGGAAGAGAATAAATAGAGCCCAGAGCAAGCAAGCTTATCTTTACAGCCAAACTGCAGGCAGTAAGACGCCCAACCGGTTGTTATTTTGTACTAGAACATTTGAGAAGCAGAACTTAAAGGCAGCTTTTTCTCTTTCAAGACCATCACTTTGGATAAGGAAATTTGCTCCTTGTGCAAATGTTAATACCTGCATGCTTGAATTTAGTACCTGATTGACAAGTGTGATGCTTTCAAAGTATTATCATTCCCTGGTGTATTTTCTCCATGTTACCTTGGTACTAGCCTAAAGGAAAAGAATCTGCATACAGTACAGAATTGTTATTTTGACTAGGTATAAGCTTATAATTTTTCAGCAGTATCTATGCAGTACTTTCAAACACATATTTATGTGCCTTTTGGGAGATAAAAGCTCCTAGTATAAAATTTTATTTCTGTTGAGATGTTTTGTTAAAAAGGGGATTGAGCTACTATGAAGCAAAAAGAGTAATTGAATGAAGAACAGTTTGCTAAACTAAAGAGGTTGTGTCAGTATTTTAATTATTGTGGATAAACCTAATTAACATACTCTCACACTCTGGACATGTATTTATGCAAATTGCAAGAGGAGAAAGGAATCCTTTCTCTGCAATGAACTCATCAGTGCAGGAGAGCCCTCAGTGGTGGATTAGTCTGGGAAAATTGGAAGTCAGACTTGGCTATATTCTTTAATGGAAATATAATCAGCAATACATCTTGATGAAATGTGCACTGCCATCACATAATACCCACTTGGAGGTGAGGTAAGGGCTGGAGGCAGTAGTCCAAAATCATTAACATCCCCCAGGGTGAATATAATAGGATGATAAATGCTCACTGGGAAAGGATTCATTTCAGTTTTCAAATGCTTTTGAAAGTAGAACAGAAAGTCAGTAATTTCATATTAATTTAGTCAGCCCATACTTGAATTCAGGAATGAAAGACTCCATGTCCATGCAACCTCAGTGTATTTGTAATGCCTGAGTTGGGTGGGGGCATTATTTCTGTTAGGTCTGTTTCCCCAAAAGAAGGTGGCAGAATAGGAATCATTCTGGTTTACATCTTGATTCACGTAGTAAAACCAAAGGTGGTGTTCTTCTATAGCACGGTATCAGTTGAGTTTCTTTAATGCAACAGAATAAAAAGGCCCAGTCCCTGGCCAGATATGTGGGTCAATAGACTAGTCCTGACAGCTTCCTTCCTTTTTATTTCTGCCAGGAGTGTTAGGGGCAGGGATGGATCAGGAACAAATGTTCATCCTCGATATTTTAAAACCCTTTAGAGAAGGAAAAAAAAGTAGCTTGACTATTTTGATTTCTGTATAAGGAGGTAATGCTTTATCACTTGTTTTTTAATGAAAAAAAACTAATTTGATTTTAATTGGCTCTCTAAAGTGTCATTAACCCCAAAGAATTAAGTCTTATAGCATATAGACTGTATAGGTCATAACACTGAGAACAATATAATTGTGTCATTTGATTTTAAACCTTCATATGTTTTAAATCATCCTTCCCATTTTAAGGGATATAAAAGAAGAGAAAGCACTCCTCTACTTCTGACTGGATATAAGAAAATGTTACTGCTTTGTCTGAAGTATTGGACTTTGAGAGAGATCCTAAAAAGAAAATTACTTTCACATGAGCTATCTTGCCAATAAATCAGAGTCCAGTGTCTACACTATTCGTAAATGAAAAAAATAACGCATTTTTGATCTCTGCTTAGTAAAAATATACTGATTTTTTGACAAATATTTATGTGTATACAATAAGTCACTTACATAAGGAAGACAATTTCACCTTTCTTTTTTTGCCCTATTTATTGAGGAGTTTAATTTTGCTGGGCAAATGCATCACACACTTTTCAGTGCCTCAGCACACCTGCACTCTTGCAAGAGTAGATGCATCTAGCACACTCTGTTAGTAAAATAGCAACAAACAACTATCTTGCAGTTCTTACCTCTGACTTAGAACAAAATAGAGAAGCTGCTCAAAGTAAGATATGTGGGGGAGATGGCATTTGTACTACTCTCTGCCTGTTTGGTTTACCGTCACAGTGAAGACAATAAAAGAAGCGCAGTAATGTTGCTGGTGCATAATATTTGTATCTAAGCACTACTTAAAATAGTGTCATCTGATCAAAGGCACATTTAGGCACAACAGTTCCTGCAAGCTCTAATTCTCTCCTAATGGTCTTCTCATGCATCTGGAAAATACTCAACTGTTTATCAGATATTTAGGAATGCTTTAGCATCTGGCTAGATATGATACGAACTAGAACTCTAAGAGAAGCAGTAATGAAATGTTTTTGTATTCAGAATGGGCATTAAGTATTGACTCCTAGTGTCCATCATTACAGTACTGGAGAGAAATTCTAATAACGAGATTGGACGAAAGCAAACAAGTGTGTTGAATATAGCAGCTTCCTGTACAGATATTTAAGAATGTTTGCATATAGATATTTGGTGGATAAATGAAAATCCTGCTTAATGTTGTATGTATGAGTTGCTCATGCTGCCAAATGTTTTGCAGACCATCAGGGAGTGGACAATACTGCATGGTCTGGAAAAGATCAATGAACTGCAGCCAGTGTGCCAGGCAGGCATGGAAAGATGAGCGTCAGATGCATGGAGAAAAAGGCGTGTGGTGCACCTTATTTGTAGGAAAGGCAAGCCTTGCTGGTAGGGAAAGCCACATAGTCAAACCTTACCTGAAAGGGTGCTGTGCTGTACCCCAGACAGCTTCAGTTCACCTGGAAAGTACAAACAACTGCGTTCATTGCAGCATCTGAGAGCTGAGCCCAAAGATCACAAGGACAAATAATCTGAGCGGCAAATCCAGGTACGCTGCGTATTTCTGTTGTTTGCTTTGCAATTGCAGCTCTTGGCCCTGACATTGTTGGCCGGGTGTTTTTGCTTTTGTAACCTTTATGCTCACCTTTTGAGCTTTCAGAGATTTGAGGAAAGCTGGTTGCAGAATAACGTGTGTATTATTCCTTCATGAGGAAGGAATTTTCCTTGTTGGATATGTCTCTTCTAAAAGCTTTTCAGGGGTAACAGGCTGATTCAGGTATGAGTACATAGGAGATTCAGGATACTAACCTGCATCCACTTTGAAGGATTTGCTTAGGCCTTGGAACCTGCTACGAGTATATGACATCTTTTAGTGTTGCTACACCAGTTCCCAGACAACTGGACTAAATACTTGTCTGTGACATGTCAGAGGTATCTGACAGACTGCCACTGCTAAATTACTCAAGGCAGGTCCCTACAAGGGCCATTCTTTCTGTTCAGTGATACTGTGAACGTGTTACCCCTGGCTGAGAAAAATGTGGGAAAAGCAGACTCAATTGCCTACAGGTAACCTGCCTTTCATTAAAGAAGCTGTAGAAGGAATTGGCTCTCCCTTCAGGAATTCTCTCACCATGTCCTATTAAGCTTATTAACACGGTCTTAGAGACAATCTTTTCAGAGGTACTAACTGCGTGTAGATGCAATGGAATAGAAATCACCCCTTTTATAGAAGGGTAGATGAGTTGTAAGTGTAGTATTAAGCTCACCTTTGTGCCTGCAAAGGACCAGACTTGCCTTCCTCTGCCCACCCTTTCCCAATTTGGGATATCCAGGATTATAATTCAGATTTTAGGGGTTTTTGGTGCATATGGTGATAGTATTTTATTAATCACTTCACCCAGGAGCATAAAAATGGTGTGGGGTATACTCATTTGACAAGAGACTATAATAAAAATTATGGGATAACCAGAAAGTAGAGGAGTGGCTGGTGTGATTACCTGCTTTTGCAAGGGATTTAGAGCATAGGAGTTTGAGAAAGGCATTTTTGCTTCTATACTCTAGTTATAAAAACTCTTTCAAATTCTCCTATATCAAAAGAAATAAGTTCTGATGAAGAAGTACCTTAATATATCCTTAACTTTAAGAGTGTTTGACAGTTCTATGCTGATTTTCTCATAATGACATTTTGCAGCTGTAGCTTTGTGAAGCTGGAAATGAGAGCTGGGAGAACTGTGCTGAGAGTCAGGCTAGAGAAAATTAAGAGAATGGCATCTGAATGTAAAAGTCCCTTTGCAGGTTTCAGGCCTGGAAATGCTTTTTCATCTAGACCTTAGTATGGGAGGAAGAGGGAAATTTTTCTTCCAACCAGAGCCACTCTGGTCTGCGCCTCTCCAGCTTGATGGACTAGAGAAGAAAGTATGATTACAGAAATTTTAGATGGAATCTTAGACTTTGCAATGGGAATTAATTTTTTTGGCTGTTCTGGTTTTAATGGTGACTTTTTAAAACTGAAGATAAGCTATTGCCCCAACAAAGCAGTCCCCTCCATGGAAGGATATTGAGGGAACTGTTGATGTTCTGGATTGGTAAAACCTGCATCACAAGTCTTTTTGTAATCTTAAGGTTTGAACCAGGTAAGATATCAAGGACTGTTGTCTGCTTTTCTACAGAGTTGAGGCTGAATTTGAATTCTCTGAAGTTCAAAACCCCAAGAACGGGAATTAGAGACTCTTAATTTTTTCTTCTTTTGTGTTTCTTAATTTACGAGTTTTAAAAGGTAGAGGGATTTAAGGATATTTATTTTTTGTTTTGTTTTGTTGTTGTTGCTGTTGAGCCTGCAAGTAAACATTCAAAGACCTGTGTCTACAGATGCAGTGCTGAATTATCACTCAGGGTATGGAATATCTTAGCTGAATTCCATATGCACATTGCTTATCAGTTTTTGAATATTGAGGATTAATTACCTACCACTTGCCTTTGTGTTTTAGCCAAGCTCTCTATTTTATCTAATAGACTAAAGTATCATTCTTAAAACAAGAAACTAAGGAAAAGAGAAAAACATCTCTTAGGTTAAGAGGGGAAAAGAGGTTTGTGTCACCCCCCAATTCATGCTTCAGACTTTTGCAGCTCTCTTGTAGACATGAGCAGGAGTCTAAACCACAAAAACCCGAGGAACAAAATTTTACCTTGATGACTCCCCAAGGATCGTTCAAGCCATGAGTCAGGGCAAAGAACATTGATTCAAATGCAGGATGCCATTTCTCTCTTCTCTACTGTTGGATGTTTCTCCTCTGAGGTTGATCTGGTTTCTGCAAGTGACCTGCATTTTAGTAAAACTGAGGATAAAAATGAAAACAAAAGTGGAAGAGAGATGGTGACTATTTTATGTTAAGGACCAAACTTTGAAGGGACAACACAGCTGAGAATAAAAGTGTGAGGAGCTGGAGCTCATTTCACTCGCTGTTGCAGTACCTTCAGCAAGTTAATGATGAAAATGCTTTTAACTCTCAGGATAAGGCTGTAAGTCAGCTAAACCCTCATGTTTCTGATCTAATAGGCTTTGGCTGTAAGCCAGATGTTCCACACAGAAGGTGGTCTTTCTGCAAGGCCCAAATTTGTCCTTTAGCAGCTGGATGCAACATGCCAGGCAGTGGTGGCACGGTGTGAGTGAGGGGCCAGTGTGATGAAGCAGAACAAATGAGTCCATCAGACTGTTGGGTTTGTTTTTTCTAAAGGACAGTCACTTTAATATGTGCTCAGTTTCCCATTATGTGGCCTAAAAGATTGAAGCCATGTAATCAAAATATTATCTTAATTACACTAATTACAGACCCTTATACTGAGAGAAATCTCAGGATATTTCTAATGTGAGCAGCTAATTAAGGTTTAGTAGACTAATGACAACTTAATTGCTTATGTTTTTGTGGAGGTATCAATTTAGAAACAAACTTGTCTATAACCTGCTAAAATATGGTAAAAACAGTCATATTCCTAAGTGCACTTAAGATAAAAATGCAGGGTTTGATTTGGTTTTTTATTGTCTACCATCAAAAGAACTGTCTTTAACTTATGATCCTTTATTGAGAACTACATTTGATATACCATCCTTCTAGATTGATCTGGTTACTTGTTTTGTAAAATAGGATAAATAAATTTAGCTATGTAATATTACAGGTGAATTCTATTTATCTGTTACTTGAAAAGCTGCTTTGCACTTTAAACTTTGGCTAAAGAACCAGTTTTGAAACCTTGAGGATTCAGTCAGAGAAAACAGATCTCTGATGACTTGCGGTCACTTTTTGCCCTTTGGAATTGACTTATACACATTAAGTCTTTTGAGTGTAAAGTTTGTTCATAAAATGTTTTCTTTATGGCATTGTATACACAAAAATGTAGAGATTCAAAATAAACCTTGCTGGAAAGGACACACCAAAAGGAATATGTGATAAGGAGATAGGACTTGTGTTTCCCTCAGACCTTTGGCTTTGGCTTTGTATGTTGATCAGGGACAAGTTTCCTACAGTGTAGGAGATGCTGCTGGGTCGTCTGCTGGGGTCACTTGAGGCATCAAGCCCAAAGATCCTGTTCTTGCTCTAATAAAGGCAGAATTAATCACACGCCACATCAAAATTTCGCTTAGGTTTGAAGGAGGAAAAGCTTTAATTTAATTTAATTTAATTCTTGTTTAGTTTTAAGCTGCCTCTCAATGTTCCAGCCTCGGCTGGGCTCCCTGGGCACCATCTCGGGATCTTCGAGGGCAGTGTCTGGCTGAACCCCATGGCAGCCCTGCTCCTCCTGCTCTGCACCCTTGCAGCAGGGATTTGAAAGCATGTATTGAATACATCTGCCTGCTTATATCTTAGGGAGAGCATGTTGGAGCCAGTCGAGGGTTGGGGGGAGTCCACTGCTGACCAAACTTGGAGGGAACCTCTGCTAAAAGGGGCTGCATTGTTTTGGAATAAAAGTTTACCCTGTGCCCTCAGCTGCTCAGTAATCCTTGACTTTAAAAAAGAAAAAAAAAAAAAAGAATTAAAAAGCTTAAAAGCTATGCTGTGAATTAATCTGTTTTCTGGGAAATTTATTAAGATAAATAAGATACAGCCAAAGGCCTCTCCTGCCGCAGACTGAGAATATTTCCTATTCAGCTCTGCTTTTGTTTTGTTTCTGGGTGAGATTCTATCAAGTTCCATGATTAAGTTGTTTAACAAAACAATTTTGATCATTGGAAATTGATGCTTACCAGTACACTGTCTTGTCTGTGCAGTTCTCACAGATTAGTGCAAACCTTGAGAATATATACAGCAGCATTTGGGTTCTGTATATGTAGGTGAAAATCAGGTACTGAAATCATAAAATCCTAGAATGGTTTCAGTTGAAGGGGACCTTTAAAGGCCATCTAGTCCAAACCCCCTGCAATGAGCAGGGACACCTTCCACTAGAACAAGTTGCATAGAGTCCTGTCCAACCTAACCTCGAATGTTACCAGGGCTGGGACATCCACAAATTCACTGGGCAATCTGTTCCAGTGTTTTAACACTCTCATTGTAAAAAATCACTTCTTTATAAGTAATCTAAATTGATCCTCCTTCAGTTTTAAAACCATTACTCCTTCTTCTATCACAACAGACCCTGTAAAAAGTTTGTTCCCATCTTTCTTATAGGACCCCTGCCAGAAGTGGAAAGCCACCATCACCATAAGGTCTCCTTGGAGCCTTCTGTTCTCCAGGCAGAACAACCCCAACTTTCTCAGCCTTTTGTCATAGGAGAGGTGCTCCATCCCTGTGAGGCATTAATCTCCAGAATTGTTGAGCATTGGTAAGGGTGACTGGGTTTCCCTTTCAAGGGATGTAGCCTAGTTCTAGACAAATATGACAGATAAATACTGGCATCTCTTGGGTAGGGATGAAGCCAGGAACTAAGAGTTTTTAAATGAATTTTTAAATTATATTTCAAGGAGATCCATCTTCTATTGGTTTGATAAACAAGTTACCCCCATTTGTTATTGTGAGACTACTGTCCACTCATAATTTCTGAACTAATTTTAGCAGACAGCACATGTTTTGGAACAAACATTCACTACCAAGTCCAGCTGGGCATACAAACTTGCAGGCCAGCAACAGCAGATGATGAAGCTGTTCAATATCTGTTTGATAACTCAGGACAATAAATCATGTAGGGAAAGGGAGGGATCATCATCGTAAGGAGCTCTGCCCTTCCCAAAACTTCAGTCCCAGTTAGCTCTGCTAGCACAGAAGTACTCTATTCAACACTACATCTTCCAGGAGTACCATTGTCATCTTTCCGTGCATCTTGAGAGGATTCTCTTGTATTTCTGGCCTTGCAGTTGAACTAAACTACCATTATTGATTGCAACATTCTTTTTGAAAGACTTGAGAGCCTATTTTCAGGTTCAATTTAGTGTCTCTCAGACAAAGTCTTATTGAGAGTCGTATCTTCCACACTGAGAACACTTCAAAGCTCAGTCCTTAACTTTAGCTTAATCCTTAGAATCATCTTCCTTCCTTGTCATTGTCTCTATATGTCATGTCTCCCTTTCTTCCTACAACACCTTTTATTACTCTCCAAGATCGGAACTGTCTTAAGAGAAAACTGTAGTAATTTTTCTTTGATTTCTTAGACTAATTACCAATAAAAAGCTGTGAGCTGGATATTTTCAGGCTTGATTAGATTTCAAACATGAGATTTTTTTAGAATAGCAGCTGGAGGAAACAACAGAAGCTGCAGAGGTAAAGGAACAAATTGTTCTCATAACATACTTAAAAGTAGGGTGAGAGTGCCTGTGAGCGTAAATGCAAACAAAGCCCTACAGCCTTCTTTTACAATGTCTACATCAAGTCTTCTTTCTGAAATTGCATCTTTCAACTATTCTCAGTCTCTCTATTTATATACAAATCAATCAAAATTGTTCTTGTCAAGTGTGGAGCTTACCTCTCTACATAGCAGTTTTTATTTTAGGACTTCATTGGTTTTAGTATTCACAAAAACAGTTTACTCTCTTCCAGCGTCTTCCTACATGAGAAAGTGTAAAATTATCAGGGGATAGAACTTCAGCTGTAAAGGACCTCGAATTGACTTGGATGCTGGTTTAAAATTCAGTCTTTCATTGCATGGTTCAAGTTGTCCTGGTAGTGGGGTGGTTCCATTGAAGTTGCATTCTTAGTTGTAAGTGACACATGCAGTTGTCATGTACTCAGCTTTTCACCGTAGAAATGCAGTAGAATATTTTGGGAGCACTTTGATGCTAATCTCCTCATTTTATTGAAGTGGCATTTTTTCCACGACTGATACGAATGTGAGGAATGTGAAGAGTGGAGTCCTTAACTGAGAGCATTCATGCCACCCTATAGCTTCATTTGCCTTATACACTCTTCTGTTATGATTTGATGTGTCTTTGTGGTACAGATGACATGGCTGTGTCTAGGTCTGACAATAAGGGTTCTTAAGAAACAGGTCATCAGGAAGCAATTTGTCACAATCGTTCTTACAGCCGCAGCCTTATTACTGTTCACATCTGAAGGACTGCAGAAGAGAGCTGTGATCTGAGACAGCTTCTTTGCAGGCTGGATCCAGGACATGACCCACGAGCATGCATTTTGTAGAACAAATGAGAAATTTGTTTCCGAGCTGTGTAGGATATTGTAGTGGCCTGCTGGGCTTCCATCTGTGATCCACGGGCTACATTCTGTGGAGTGCTGCTGAGAAAGCAAAACAGATAGTGACACTTTTAGTTAGCATTGCTGGTAATCTGAAACCTGGGTTCAAACTGCAGTAAATAAAAGATTAAATACTGAGCCCTTAATGGAGATAGTTAGGACACAACTGTTTTTATTCCACTTAGAATGTGCCTTTCTCAGTAGCATTTCAGTGAGAGGCTCAGCACTACTGGCAATATACTGTGATACCATGTCTTTCTGGCAAGTTTTTTTCTTAATACTACGAATTTGTAATTATGACAACTGAAATTATTAATCCAATTTAATTTGGTCTCTTTTAAGACACTGGAGATTTATTATTTGCATCCACTCACAGTTGTCTAATTTAAAAGTTACAGATAACTGAGTATTTCTGTGTTTATGGTCTCTAATAGCTGCGTGATGTCAGTTCTCACATTCTGTAAAATTTTAATAAAGGAATTAAGGATGAAGTTTGTTTTTAAGTGTGAGATGCATCCTGCTATTAATATCAGTATTATGTTACTTTTGCCAAGAGCATCAAAGTCAACAAACCTGAAAAGAACACAGGGAAATGACTAAGAGTTGTCACGGAGCTGTCAAAAACAAATTATGTCAAACCAATTTAATTTCCTTCTCACATCCTCCCCAGGGTAATAGGTCTTGTGGTTAGAAAAGAGGTGGTAGATGTCAAGTACCCTGACTTTGTTAAGGATTTGTTCACTGTCCTATATTACAGTCTCATAAGCAGACTTAGGAAACATAATGTGGAAGAAATTAATAAGGAGGGTGCAAGGCTGTTTTGCAAATTGTATTCAGAGCACTGTCAGTGATCAACTGTCAAAATGAAAAAAAGAACTGACTGGGTTTCTGCAAGGACCTGCCTAGGCTCTAATACAGCTCAACACATTTATTAATGACCTGGATGATGGAATAGCATGTGTGTTGTTAGATTTGAACCTAGGGTGGACTGCAAGAATGACAGAAGACAAGGTTAAAATTGAAAATGATCTCTACAAAATGGAGAAACTGGCCATAACAAATAAGACGCCTTCCAAGAGGGAGGAATGTCTTTGTAGAAAAAGGAATGATCAACTGCACAGCATGATCTGGAGTGGGGGGGTGGAGGTTTCACAAGCTGAGAGGTAACTAACAGTTATGTTGATGTAGGGCAGGCAAACATCCTTAGTGGTGGTTGCTGAGGGTTGCATGTTCTCTGTTCAGCACGAGTAGGATCCTGAAGTGCAGCAAGATCTCAGTTCAACATGAGGAAAAACACTTATGCCATGTAAATATTGCGCATTAAAACAGATTTGTGCACGAGTTATGGCAGCCAGTAAGAGATTTGATAAGTAGGAAGCAGAAGGGGCCTGAGTGTTGGTAGGGCTGCCAACAGGGTGGGAGCATGGAGTTCATGAGGATACTGTCAGAAGTGACTTGTATAGAGCCGTTTTCTGTCCTGATCTCCTGCTGGATCAATTAGCTGGATCAGGGCAAGGCTCATCGCGCTGTCCATTAATCATAATCTAGAAGAAAATTATGCCACAACTGCCCCAAATATATGTTCTGCCGCAGCCTGCTGGTCATGGTCCTTCCCAAGGCTGGAGTAAAAAAGATCATCCAAGGCTGTGTAGGAAATACCATATGCAGAGAGTTTGTACGTTTCATAGTGACAGTAGAACAGTCACGAAAAGTGACTAAAGAAATTCTGTGGAATGAATCCAGTAATGCTTCAAAGGCTTGTTGTTACGCAGTGAAAACACAACTGGAGATTCAAGCGTTAAAAAGTTGAATTCATAGCAAATTCGGTACGAATTTTGTAGTCAAGTAGGTATCTGATGAAACAGGGATTTTATCCCCTTAATTACAAATTAAACATTAGTATTACTTGAACATGTAGTATCTTTAAACAATATACAAGGCCAATATATTACCATCTGAGTTTTCTTTGCTTATTGAAAGTCCACTCTATTTTACAGTAACTTTTTATTGCATTATTAGAACAAAGCAAACCACACATATTTTCCATAAAAATGCAATTGTAATTATCCTTAGGAAAAAAAAAACCTAACAAAACATGCGTAAAACTATGTTTTCTGATTTCAGCTGTTGGCTTTGAAGTTGCGTTTGGTTGTAGAGCTACATATGCTAGTATTCTGGTGACGGTGGGAGACAGTAAACCCCACCACCACTTTACTGCAAATGATAAGAAAAAAGAAACGTCCCCTTCTTTCTCAGGTTCAGAATGCCTCCTAGTCTTAAGAGCAAGTCACCACATTGGTTTGGCTGTGTTCACCCTCGAGTTGGTGTTTGGATTGGGTTTTAGCTCTCCTAGAACACAAAATAACTCTCTATGACTTTAGGAACGGCAGAATCAAGGGTATTTTACTGAGCTGATAACTAAAAAAGGAAGAAAGAAAACCAAGCAATGACAAGATGAAGGTGTAGTATAGCAGAATCATGATGTTCGCTAAAGGTGAGAGTAACGAGCAGAATATCTTTAGTCCCATAGTTGAGTGTTTTAATAGTTACAGAAAAGAAGAAAAGAATGGCAACGTGATTTTTTTTTCTTTTGGCTTGGCAATGGGTAGACTAGGATTTTAGGATTACTGTACTAATTTAAGATAGAAATAAAAGAATCTTTTTGTAAACTCTTGAGGGAGTTCTGACATAAGAGTCTCAAGAAAAGAGTGAAGAAAGCTAACTTGGAGAACCTTCCTGGATGTATTTATTTATCATGAAATTAAGTATATGAATTGATCAAGATCCACAATTATTTTGAACAGTAGTAAAAGCTGTTTAATATACCTATTGAAGCCTATCAAAACATGAAACCCTTTTCAAAAAGTACAAGTAATTGCCTCACTTTCTAATACATTGCAGGCATAGGTTTCAGAACAACACACTGTGACTGATGCAATAGCTAACAAACTGCAAATACTACAGAAAACCAGCATTTTTCGCCACTTAAAGTCTCCTATCTCTTCCTGTTGGCTCTGTGGATAAGCAGCATGCCATGAACTTTTCTGGACAGGAATAGGTGAAGGTCTGTTATGAACATGCTGCCAGATAGGCATTGGCAGCTTTCTGAATGCTCTAAGGAATTCAGCCTCCTGTGATGATGTTCAGCACAGGTCCTTTGGCCCCCCTCTGGGAGAGGGAGTCAGGGACATTGACAAGCTTTGCCAGAGCACTGGGAATATCATTAATATGAGAGCATTGAGAAGGAGCTGGAGACAGTGGTCCCAGGTAAATCTGCACCACCAATATAACCCTGTTGAGTTTTGGGGTTAAAAAAATTAGCAGAAAATAGAATTTCCTGCAGTTCCTGATGGCTGAAACTGTTTTAAATATATACAAAAGACATACCTCCTAAAAGAATTGAGATTGTTTTCTCCAAAGAGTATGTCTTCACTTTTAATTCCATCTCTCATTAAGTATATTTTTATAATAAATGCTGAATACCTTGGGAAAAAAATGTTTTAGCTTCAGTACCATCTGATGGGCCTGTCTCTGTCTGGCATATAATGCAGTTAATTTTATATGTGACTAATGAGCACCAGTCCTTCTCCTGAATAACTGTGACCCGTATATGGGGAAAACTCTCATGTCTTAATTGCTTGACCCTGAAATTAGCACAAGCAGATGGGCCTGAACAGATAGTGAGTGACATGAGGTAAAAGGGGAGGCCACTTATGCAGTCAGTAGAATATAGTACGTGAGAAGCTATTTTCTTGATTGGAATAATTTATTTCTCTTTCCAGCCAATTTCAGTCTCCTTTAATGTCTTGTGGTTGGCTGATGTGAAGGATAGCAGGTTAGTTCTTTAACACCTGTAACTTGATGAGCTCAGCTGCAAGGTAAATTGCTATCTAGTATTGAGAACAATATTGAGAAAAAGATGTCGCTTAATTATAAACTGAAGTAGGAACTTTATTATTGATTTTCTGAATAGTTGTGGATTGACTGTTAAATGTCTATTTCCCTGAGTACTCGGGGGAGAAGATAGTATTTACTTTTAATTTTGGAGTTTAAGTAAATTTTAAGCTGTCCCTGTTTCAAAAATACCTTCTGTGTAGGTTGCATTACCTTCAGACAACCTAGAAAACATCAACAAATTCCAGCATTGTGTGTAAAGTAATTTAGCACCATGTGTCATTTGAAGTTTATGTCATATTAAGAATAGGAATTTGAGTAAGGTTTTGTTGGGGGGGGGGAAGGGGGAATTTCTGTAACAGTTGTGGCTTTGTAGAGACTGTTATTTGATGCTGAAAGGCTGTTTGACTGCTTCATACTTGCACCTTTTCTGACAGTTCCTCCAGGAGGTGTGTCACAGGATAAAAAGCAGCCTGTTGCTGGCGAAGATAGTTTGACCTCATTACTGAGGCAGACAGGTGTATTCTTTAATCACAGCCTTAAAGCCTCAAAAACCCCTGGACTTTTTCCAAGATCAGCTGGGATTAGCCTAACCCTTTGATGTTACTTCAGACGTCCCATGGAGACACCAGATGAAGAGGGTGAGTGAATTCTGACTGGCTACAGTCCTTGGTTACTTGGGCGAGACATTTGTGAGAATGATTTGTGTGGGAGAAATTGGACCAAAAAAAGAAAACTGTTTCAAGCTAATTGCAATTTCCAATGGTAAACCTGGAGGTGAGCTGCTCCTACCAGGCTCTTAAACTAATTAACCCAACAGTCCAGTACCCCATGCTGTGTAATGTTACACAACTATGCATAAACAACTGTGTGAAGATTTATTCCGACCTCAAACTTCGAACAGTCTCTGCTGAAGTTAACAGGCTGTTTGAAGTGTCATGATGATCTGCAGTCCTCCTGTCTGATGCACTACATGCTTGACTCTAATTAACAGTAATCAAATAAGGAAAACCCTAATCAGTATTCAGCAGCTATTACCCTTAGCTTAGCAGAGAGAAAACACAATTTTGGAAGAGAAATAAACACGTGGTGTTGTGTGGAACTACAATAAATTCCATTAAGTGGCTTTGTGAAAAAATTTTATTACTGTAATATGCCATTAAAGAGTGATCTATGGCCTTAGGGGATAGAAAGAGGGAGTTGGAGAGGAAAGAAATCCCAAATTATCCAGATTCAGTGTTTGCTTCCATTGAGCCCTTTTTTTTGGAGTGTAAGCAGCATTTTTCATCTCTCTTGACTTTGGACTTATATAGTGTCAGTTGTCCTGCACCCTTAGCACATACAGGCAAAATGTTATTTTCTCAACTGTATTTTTATAGAGGAGTATCCTCCTCTTTCTTAAAATGCTACTATCCATAGTTCATTCTAGTCTATAACTACTCAGGATTTTGTGAATGGGAAGTTAGGAGCAGGGCTCCCATAGGTATCAGTACCCACCACATCATGATTTGACTGTATGCTCTGCTTCTCACCTTCACAGGATCTTAAAGAGCCTTTTAAAACTTCTGGGGATGGTAGAAAAGTGGTCTATCAGATGGTGTTCATCACTGGATATGAATTTTGAGCAGTGAGTCCCTGTACATTGAGGCTACGTTGGCTCTTGATAATTGAAGAGTGTCCAGAAAAAGAGAAAGACACTCAGGAGAGGTCTATGGTTGCCCCAGTTACCTGAAAGCTTCCTATGGTCTAGAAGATAAAGATGCTTTTAGAAAATAATTTTTTTCTTTGAATGACTACAGATGATGAGTTTCCTACCTACTTGTGCATCCAAAGAACATGGCCTTTGACTGTCAGGGAGTGTTCATTCCTTGCCCACAGTTCTGTACTCTTTTCACTGTATCTGAAAGTCCTTCAAGCCCACTCTCAAAAAGACATTGCATTTGCTTAGCTTCAAGTTCTCTTTCCCCTTCTCCTGTGTTCCCAAGGACACAAATGGATGCTCTGTGACTGAAGGCCTTTATTTCCTCTAAAGTACCATGGCTTTGTGCATAACTGTAAGCAATTTCTCTCCTGACTGTGCAATTTCCCTTGGTGATGTTTAAAGGAACATTTTTAAATTCTATTTTTAAACTGTTAGAAATAGCTCTCCAGAGCTTCCACTGCTGAATACTAATAACTTTTTATATTAGCATAAAAGGATAGCTTTATCAAAGATCACCATTTTAGAGGAAAATGGTAGTATTTGCATCTCAAGAGGCAAGGGGAAGCTGTTCATAGGTTTGTGGAGGTTTCTGTCCTTTTCTTCAGCTTCTATAGTTCTGCTAATGCTAAATTAAATTAAACGTGCCAGAGGAGCTGTGGCAAGTGCTTGCTAATATGCATGCCAGCCTTATCAGAGGGTGTTACAGAATGCTGATTTTTCCCAGATGCATGTAATTTTAACACCTGCTCATACTGAAACTTAGATTACTTTCTCCTAGGACTATTTATAACTAAAGCTGTTGTTGGTGACTTTGGTATTTTTACATCAGCCCATATGGCTGCGAGGAAATGCAGAGAGATGTACATAATGGAACAAAGGGCAAATAATTGTCTGGAAAACCCAGACTGCTGTTCAATATGTCTGGAAATAGTGTAGCAGCAGGTAGAGTTCAATTAAATCATCTTGGTTTTGTGTAGGAAAAGGATTTGCAACCACAGACTTGCCCCTCAAAATCAACTTTCTTGTTTACCACAGGCATATAACTCATTGAATAAAACCTAAGATGATCCTGGTAGACCAATATGTATCCTTCATCAATAACAGCTAAGTAATCCTGTCATACAGGAGCACTGAAAGCTGTACCTGCTGTGACCTTTTTCCCCACACCATGTTGTGTGAGTCCTGTGAACCTCCAGCTAAACCCAGGTTGGACTAAGTAGGGAGAAAATGCATCTTCTGTCATTCAATCCAGCCATCATTTTCAGGAAAAGCCAATGTGTCAGATCACACTGCAAAATGTCTATGATCTTCCATGACTATTTGAAGGTTTCCTTCAGAAACGTCTTTTGTACAGTGAGCTGCAGAAATTAGAGGAATGAGTTGAAGCTGCCAATATGTTTGGAATATCTGAAGAAATATTTATTTTGCTGGTATGTTACAGGCTGGATGTTACCAAAGATTGGCTATTTCCAGGAATCTGTAGAACCTAAACACCTTCATTTTTGTTCCTCCTTCCCACCACTCAATATTTTAAGGTTCCAAAGATCAGTGAAAATTAGACCACAGATAGAGCAATATTTTTGTCTTTTTAAAATTTCTCCTCCTCCTGCAACCCAGGTGCCTAATATCAAGGCATTCCTGTTTCCAGTCCGCAAGATTTCACTGTGATGTAAAATGTATCTGATCTGTGGTGTGGTCCTGAGGAGAAGTTAAGAGGCTTGGTGACTGCCATCTGCCCATCACTGGTGGAGTTTTACTGCCTAGTAGCAGAACAGATTGTTAGCGTCCCCGCGTCTGCTGAGTTCGTATCCTGGTTGAAATAGCTGGTATTTGAAGTTAACAGCACCCAGCTGTGAGATATGTTGGCTAAACAGTGGATGCACTGCAGGGACTGCTGCATTATCTAGTAGTGCTATGTCGGGGTGGGGATGGGGTGAGCAGCTGGATACAACAGCTTCTGGTACCACTACTGACAGGCTGTCAAAAATCATGAGGTACCACACTGTGCTTCTGATCTGTGAATCCTTTGACTTGAACAAAAATTGTTCTGTTTCTAGTACATCTCATCACAAATTTTCATGAAGCAGCATGAAGTTCTAGGCTGGAGGGAACTCAAGAGTGAGAAATACTGCATTACGGGTTTTTTTCATCTGTTTTTATCTTCCCCCCCCCCCTTTATGCTGGAGTAATACATTTCCTCAGAGCTGAACTATACAAATAATGTTTGTGCAGACCTTTCAAAGTTGAAATGTTGAAATTGGTATGCAAATATCATATGCTACTGTTGTATCAACTGATGACTAAAATTTATAATTTTAGTCAAATTGTAGTTTTAATTTTTATGAATGGGGTTTAAAGTGCCTTGTTTGGGAAAGCACATAAACATCAGCCAGATGCTATCTTGCAATATTACCCCTGTGATAATATTTTAATGAATTACTGTAAAGTAAATCCAAGACTTGTCTTCTCCTAACATCTTATCTTCTCTTTATTTTTCTTTACGTATTTGATTACATGGTTTCTCATATTCATAGATTAATACGAGAAAAAGCCTATCATCAACACCTTTTCATATTAAAAATGAACAAGTTTAAGCATATTCCTTAAAAGTGCCCGTTCTATTCTTTCTCTGTTTTCCTTTTTTATTTTCTTTATACCCTAGTTGTTTTGGTACACTGCAAAAAACATTTAATTGGTCTTTGAGAACTGGGAAAACATGAAAATGTTTCTTTCTCCAATGGAGAAAGAATGCGTATTTTAATTTTCTCTCTTATTTTTACCTGTCTCTGTTGCTTTTGGTCACAAATAATCACTCATTGTTCTTTATTACTGTATGCTATGGTCAGTAATAAACATGAATTGCTTAATATGACTGCATGAATCCTTCAAGTTTTAGTAAATTCAATGGCTGCAACTATAATTTATGTGTTCTTACAGATTTGAACTACACAAATACTCTGTTCTTAGCTGAATCTTGACCATGCTAGGCTTATCCCCTACTGCAGAAATTTTAGCATCGTAGTCTCCCTAGTGTTTATGCTCTGGCAGTGTAGAGAAAGAGGCATCTTCGGAGGGTAAATCAAGAGCTCTGAAGTTTTGAACAATCTCCTGGCAATGTCTCTTTTAGCTGTATAAGAAACCTGAAATATCTGCTTCTGAGTACCTCTGAGTACCTCAGGTGCTTAAGGCTGGGCCAGTCCAGGCAGCTGTGCCACCACTTCTCTCAGCTTTTATGGGAGAGCCTCTTGTGCTACCTCATACTTCTGGGTTTGCTGCAGTCAGTGGGCACTGATTCTTAGAGGGTGTTTTATGGGCTCTGAATCACTGAGTTTTCACTAATGTAGGTTGATCAGACGCTTCATCCTAGTAGCTGCAGTATTTTGGAGCACACTTCCATGCTTTAAGTCTGATAAAGATCAGATTAAAATAAATCTGCTTCACAGCTTGCTTCTTCAAATTATTCCACAGTGGTGGTGTGTTTCTGGAAGAGGGATGGTGAAGTGTCCCTGGCCAATTGCAACAGTATTTTCCAGTGTGATAGGGTTATTGTGCGTGCAGTAAGTCTGAACGTGTACCATTTTTCTTTCTTCCACAATATTTTTAATTCTGGAGAGAGACTACCTCTGAGAATAAGGGTGTTGTTTCAGTCTCTGTTTTCTGCTAAGGCTTGCACAAGGGTAGCAATGCTGTGTTTGATGGACTGCCTCTTGTTCCACAGAGGATAAGTAAACTTTCTCATATGTTTCATGTGCGCCATTGATATGTTCTAAAATGAAACCGAAATACTGAATTAAAAAGATTCCACTTAAAAAGGTATGAAACAGTTCTTTTCCTTTGGTCTTAAACACATTCCAGACTTCCAGTTTGGAAGTTAGATTTGATTAATTAATGAGATTTCTCTTGATAACACTTTTGTTTGATCTGATGTAAACATGTTTTAGCTGGATAAGTTCTATACTTGCTGGTAAGGCTGTGTTTTGATTAAAAAACCCTAGAAGTTTAGATTCCTAGTTTATTTTACTGATTTTATATCACATTGCAGATCCTTTATCCACAGTACCATCTGATCTCTTAAGAACTTGACAGGGAATTTTTTAGTACAGGATAAATTCCTATCTTCAACATCATAAAGGAGATTAATTTTTGTTAGCATCACTCTTTAGCACTACTGAAAGATGTCAAAATGTCTGCACTTCAGAATGAAAGTGTCTATTTTATCAGCTTATCAGATAGTTTACATGCAGTAGTGCTTTCAGATTTTTGAAATGTCACTGTATTTTTATTGTGAATTATCATGGGCATTGACAGACTTGATCTCCAGGGCTAGAAACTGAGGTATTAGATGGGAGAATGAATGTCTTAATGAGATGATGTAATCTTAAAATGTGAATAATTCCAGGGTAAATTGAGAAGACTCCAAGTAATTCAGTTTGAACTGAGATTCTTGTGAACTGTGATTATTTTAACACTGAGCTCAATATTTTGTTCACTTAGGTTAAGCCATATGTGTGTGACAGTCTGCCTGTATGTATTACTCTTTGTTGCAGAACAAAGGGCATCAACCATGTTGACACATAGATACACTTGGGTCATCTAAAAACCAAATGATTTTGTAGTTGTGTATATTTTTTCTGGTTTCCAACCACAGAATACGGTACCCAGAATGTCATATGAATGTCCTCAGCTGTCATGTGTCCAGAACCACAACAGGACTGAGCACTGGGATGGAGGAGTGAACCAGCCAGTCAGTGATCTGCTTCCCTTGCCCTAGTTTGCTAACTTGGCTGCTGACTATTGAAATCAAAGCTCTTACAGGAGATCCATTTATTTTTTTGTAGAAAAGATCTGTTGTTAAACAGTCCTTTTCTGTAATGCTCATCTCTCTTTTCAATGAATTTCTTAAAAAAATAAAATACACTATATGTTTCAGTTCCATGTGGAATATCATTATAACAGGAAAGTAGACTTACCGACTTTGTTTCCAATGTAAATTTTTTCTGTAAAAGGAATGTTTGGATAGTATCCAAGGTCTTGTAACCTGGATGCTGTGAGATTCAGGCAGTACTGGTTTGATCAAATTAGCACTCCTCTGATTAATTTAGAAAACCTAATTGTTTTCTGGGCTTGTGGCATACTGTGACCCAAAGACCCTGCTTCTGAGAAGACCACTGTTAGGGGAAGTAACATAAAATGAAGAAGTAATTTGATTATTTGTTCACCAGAGTAATCTGCTTTTGAAAGAAACTGTGGCAGAGACAGTGCCATGAGCTGGCAAAGTTGCATATCTTGTCTTAAACCAAGTACTTAAGAAGATGAAGAGAGGAATAAAAAGGGAGCAGGGCAATTTTTAAACTGGAACAGAGGTTCAAAAGAGAAATTCCATTTTCTCCATAAAGATGAACTCCCCCAGAAGAATGTTGATGGCATTTTGCAATTAGGCCTGTAGGGAATGGATGTTTAGTAGCATCTAATACACTTGTATTTGGCTGCAGCTAATGGCCCTCTGAGCTATAAGTTTCCCAAAACAATGAAACACAAAATTTTCAAATAAAACATACTGTATGTCAGTAACAGTTTAAGCTACCTCTTCATAGCAGTTCTGAATGTAAACCTCTTCTTGTAGGATTATTTGTGTGACAGCTGCCACAGGTGCATCTCTAAAACACTGAGCTTAAAGCGCTGCACCAGGTTTGTGTTTACCAGAGCTCTTTCCATTTCAGCTGACCTACAGGTCAGAGAGCAGAGGTACTAAATAGGTCTGATATACACTAGGGAACATGGGTTCTGTCAGGGAATATATCTCCCTGAGCTTTTTGCTGGCACACAACGGAAATTTGAGAGAGAAGGACTCAAACTGTAAACTGGCTGTATGGAAGTCTTATATATGTAACTGTGAGTAATGCTTAGGCATGTGACAAAGCTCTTAGACCTAAAAATCGTTCCAAAATTTCCTTGGCTTCTGTGGAGCGTGTGAGCCAAATTCAGAATTACTCAGTTCTGGACCAAAAGATTATTCCACAAAAATGGTGCTGATAAAGTGAGTGCTGCTAAATTGACCTAACACAGCAATGGAATCGTATTTTTTTTCCTCACAGGTCTGCTAAACTCTGGTTTGGTTGAAACTTTACAAATTTATTGACTTTAATGTAGTTTTATTGAGGTCCAGTTGTTTTCTGCAATAGAGATTTCTTTCTTCTGTCTTTTCATCAGCCATTTGTCAAAACTTAAAGCAGTCAATTCTGTTCAGACAATAGAATATTAAACAAGTGGCAGTACTCACCAGTTGCTTTGCTAAGCACAACAGGATGTTGCTGCTAGAAGCCACTGTAGTCCTTAAAATGTTCTTTTCATCTGGCCATAGGGAATTGGAGGTGTCATCATGGGTTTACTTAGTTCCGTGTCTCTCCTTGGCTAATAACAAGCTCCTCTTTGACGCTTTTAATAGCTGATTTCCCAGCCTTTTGGATTTTTTCTTAGAGGTAGATCAGTGCTTGAGAGCCAGGAGGCCGAACTTGGTTAGGTATGTTTGGATTAAATGGGCAGGCAACTCACTTGACTTCCCTTTACGGCTTTGCAGCTGCTCTGTGCTCACCCCCCCAGCCTCTGCAGCAGGTGGCCCTGCCCAGCCGATCTCTTTGGGAGGGCTGTGTTCCTCCCAGCGTCCTGCAGGTCTGGGGTTTGCTCTCAAGGAGGATTGACATATCATTATCTGTACTCTTTTTATACAGGAGACTCTGAAACAACTCATCACGTATGCCTGTAGTCGGTTAGTTGGGTTTGGGCTTTTTTCCCTCCTGGGTGGGGGAAGAGTAATCATGGGATCACCAGCATGTCTGCAGTCCCCAGTGTATCTTTTCCCATCACCATATGGCTGGATTCCTGGTCTGCTCTCAACACCAAATTCCCTTCTACCTAAGATGCAGTGCCACTGTGCCGTCAGATTGATCGCCTGTCATATGGCCTCTTTCTGACTGCTACTCTTAAGATGTCTTATGCATTATGTGTATTTGTGGTCGTTTGTTTGACTGTTTTAGCAACTTAATTATTAAAAAAATAAAAACGAAACAAACAAGCAGACTAACAGAAAACAAACTAACAAATAAACCTAAACCCCTACAAGTTTTCCTAGCACCTGCTACGCTGATTCTTTGTTTCTGTGTCAGTCTCAGGTCCTGGAACTAACTCCCTGTGTTAATTAGAGCCTTAAAGACTTTCTGATTTTTTTTTTCTCTGCCTCAGAAGACATATGATTGATTACAGAAGACTCTGACACACAGAAATAGCTGAGAAAAGTTTAAGCACTCATTTTGAAACCAAATCTAAAACCTAACATAGAACGCTAAGAGTCAGCAGGAATTTCCAGATTTGCAAACTATAGGATTACCAGAAGGAGGAAAGAAATTCTAATGTCTGTATGAAAATGATTGCAGAGATGTTGCAGGCTGTACAAAGAGTTTTCAGAGTTACTTTAAAGGAATTAGGAACACATAAAATGGGTAGATTCTTCAAGGAAAGATATACACTAGATTATTGATGCCACATTGCTATCAGTTGTTCCGCTGCCATTTGAAGAATCACTTTGCTCCTTGAATATCATGGTAGTTAACTACTGTACAACAGCTGTCAAAGTGGATATTGATGAAAAAGCACACATTCTCCAAGATTATCAGATTCCCTCTTGCTCTTTTTACAGGAAGTGCATTAGTTTTTAGTTGATGGTTTAGACTTCTAATAACTGTGGCACTTAATTATAAAGATGCCACATAGAGTTACCAAGATGCCATTTTTCATACTTGCTCCTTGTCTTTGTTAAACTCTTGCTATGGTTGCACAGTGTGTATTTGCATCTACTACAATTGAAAAATGGGCATTAATTTTTCATCAGCTTTTGTATCAGTCAGTTCTCCCCAGACAAGTTATATGCTTAAATGCAGACCTTGGTAGTCTTGCATCCCTGCGAACACAATGACATGACTTACAAATTGTTTACATGCAGAAATTATTTATGCAACAGTATGTATTTCTGTAAAGTAGGATTTTAATGACATAGGATAGAAATCTAACTTTTTAAAACCAAATGAGCAAAGCCAACCAAAAAATATCACGGATACTTGATGTTAGTGTTTGCATACCAACAGGATATGGTTTTGATGCATCCTTCTGCTTATTTCAATAATCAAGATAGTAAATTGCAGTATTTTCTGCAACTAATATGTAAGAGAATTCATTCTATCTACATGTTTAGAAGCAAAGCAAAAAGGTGATCTTCCATGCTGGATGTCCTGTGTCAGGTTTCCAGCAGAAGCTCTGTTGTACTCGTGATGATCTGAGGACAATGATATAGGTGAGTTATGAAGGTAGAGAGCTGAGCACTTTTAAATATGACCAGTGTAAGCTATTTTGGAAATAACATACAAGCTCTCAGGTGCATAAGCCGCTCTTCAAAACAGAAAAGCTTCGAAACCAAATATATGTTGGGAACAACCTTTATATCTTCCACAGGGAAGGCAGTGAGATTGATTGAAACAGAGTAGTGTCTTACACCTGTAGAATACAGAGTTGTTGAGAAAGGAGATAAAGTGGTTGCCTATATAGAAAGGAGAGAATTATGATTTTGAATACCCAGTCGAGTTATGACTTATCACTCAGGAGTGAAAGACCAGAAAATGTAGGGTTTGTTTTGTGTTCCCTCACTGGCAAGAGAGACATTTTTGTCTGTATGACTTTATTCTGGTTTGAAATGGTTGTTCAAATTAATCTGTGTAGATATTGGAAGGACACTGAATGAAGTGTTATGTTCCCAGAAATGCAGAGGTAAGATGTTGACAGTTCTATTGTCATATCTCTGCTACTGGCACAGTAAATCTCCCTACAAGTTTTACACTAGCCCAGGCATGTTCTAAGTTTATTTAATGTATTTGGAGTTCTCCTTTCAGAGTAAACTCCAACTCCTTGTGTAGTAGGGATAGGAAGGCATATGAAGACTAAGGTAGTTTGTTCTAGGAGGAGTTAGTATGTATTGGTATTAGATGCTCATTTTTCTGTATAGGCACTAACTCCAAATGACACTGAGAAAATTCAGGGTGGGACTAGAGGCTTTTACTGAAGTTCTCACACAGTGTTTTGGTGCTTTTTTCAAAATGTGACTTAATTCCTTAAATGGGTGCCCTGCTATGTGATTGTTCTCTCAGTTGTACAGGGGGTATATTCTTCTCAAAGCAAAATGAGGGTGTAGTTATTTAAAAGAGCCTGTCTTTGGGGATGTTTCAGATAGTTACTAGTTTTTTACAGGAATAGATATGCTTATCTTTGGGGTTTTTTATTATTTCGGTGTGTATTGCTCCTTCTAAGCAACCATTTTGGTGGTTGATCATGCCACACAAGAAATTGATGGTGATAAGGGAGTATTCTAAATTTTTTCATTTAGAAGATGAGTTTACAAATGTGTGGAAGAGATTAGTGTCAGAAACCAGGCTTCTTGTGAAGATAATCAGAATATCATCTGAGTGTCTTAGCTTTACTACCAAAACAAGGCAAAACTTGTCCTTCAAAGCAGGAGAAAAAGGTTGCTATATTTTGGGTCTTTCTTGGTTCTTATTGCTATGTCTTACCATATCTGGTTCTATTTTCTTCAGAACTTGTGCCAGAGAAAAGGGCTGGAATGGTCCTCTCCAGGATATAGGATGCAGTAATTCTGTGATCAATGAATTTACTTCCTTTTTAAGGTACACATCTGTGTACCAGTTTGCACTGAGACTGTGACTGACAGTGATGGTGGATGATAGTTAGAGATCAGCAAATATGATGAGCTGTTATTAGTTTCTCTTACTTTTTTGATCTTATGCCCATGGCAGAATGTTTTGTCAAAGGAGTGAATGCTTAACGTGATCATAGCATTTATCATAATGGCTCAAAAGTGTGTATCAGCTTGTTCATATGCAGCCAAAAAGCTCACAAAATTTCTAGCTCAAAAATAACACAAAAATGTGCTTGATTACCTTTCTTTCCCACCTGTCTTATATGTTATATATCCATTAAAGGTAGTCATACAATGAAGAACCATCACTGGAACAAGAAGATAATCAGAACATAACATTCAGTTCCATTCATTTTTAGTTATGAGCTGCAAAAAAAAAATAAATGCAAATAGGGAAGAGAAGGTATGTAGGCAGAGATAAAGCCAAGTATAATCACACTTAATACCAAAAAAGCTCTGTCTAACTTATTCACAAAATTCAACCTGTGAAAAACAGTCTTTGCTTGGCTTTCTGGCTCCTCTGACATTTGATTAAAGCCAGAATTAAGCAGCCCTCATTGGAACTTCAGTGGAATGAATTATACTTAATAAATATATAGTATGTGTATCTGATATGAATGCCAGCACTGTGCACCCTATTATTAACCTCGAATTATGTGGATGAATAGCAACTTAAACTAGAATTTCTTAGACCTATAAATTTTCAGTTTTAATGTGCTGCCACTTGTATGTTTTCTGGGGCTGGAAACCAGTGTAGTACTCTGACAAGAGCAACTCACTACCAAACCTCTGACACATCACAAAGGCAGTGATGACTGTGGGGTTTGGTACAAACAGGACAAATGGTGAAAGGAAATAGGAAACATAAAAGCATCAAGGCAACTTATTCTGTGAATAAAGTGCTCCAACTAAAGCTATTTGTGATGTGGCAGGCTCTCAGGATGCATAAATTCTGGTAAAACTATAGTACAGCTGGAAATACTTGCCACTGAGATGTTTTTTGTGTGTTTAACAGGGAGCACTGATTTAGGTTTCATCTTTATAATACATTTTTAGGCAAGGTTTCAAGTTAAAGTCGGATAAAACAAAATTATACTGGCTTTGATTGACTCCTGTCATTTCCTGAGTGTTCTTCTTTAATGATAGAAGAAACTCTCTAAATGTAAATATGAAAAGCCTGTATCAAGGCATTCACAACCCTTTTAGGTTTCTGTAGGATCATCAGTTTTAGCATTAGCATCCCATACCTGTTTGGCAAACATTCTCAGGTTTGTTGAGGAGAGGACAAGTTCTCCCAAATGAAGTTGTCACTGTGGACTTCCCTCTGCAGCTATGGCAAAAAAACCAGGGTGCTTGCGTATGGGCTCTACTTCTGTCACTGAGTAGGTGTCATTGTCTAAGATAAAAAGGGATCCAAGAGGAGAGTTAGAGAGCCTGGCTGATTATTTTTTTTCATATTCCTTCCCTTTGTAAAATGTGTGTGGTGAATATATCTTGAAATTTAACTGGTTGAGAAGTGAATGGCACATTGCAGGAAAAAGTATCTGGCCGCTGCCAGGATGAGGGTTCTTACTGGCTATAGGGTTTTTGAATTCATTATCAGTAACTTGAGCAACAGGCTGGCAGATTTTCTGTTGAAATTGAATCTGAGCTATAGAGAACATGATGGCAAATGCCATACATGTTTTGTGAATTTCACTTAAGTCCTAAGCTTTTTTTCAGTTGAATGAAAAATGTTTCTTGGTCTTGTGACTAAATGTGTCGTGACTAAAATAAAACTGTGTTTTAGCTAAACTACTCAATAACAAATGTTGCCCTGTCCTGTGTGGGATGCTTATTGGAAGCTTACAGGATATGTATTGACTGGAATATAATTTGGCTGCATATCACATTCTTCTATATAGTCATAACCAGGACTTCACTGGCAGGTGAGAGGGAAAGGTGTTGTCCCTTAATACCCTGTAAATCAATGCTACCACTTGCTTTAATGGAGAGATCCCAATTAAGCCCTGTAACCCACTGATTCATGGGTAAAAATAAACATCTGCAGCAAGATAGTGTAACAAAATTAGTTTAATTTTTTAAAGACTCACTGTAGAAAGGAAGGCTTTGACAAGGTGTTTGAACAATTCTTGTTACCCTAGGATTTTTTTATCATAACAAAATGTAAATTATTTTAATGTAGGTTACTAATTTTAAACATTAAAATAGTCTTATTTCCTTTTTAGGCACTAACTCCAAATGACCGGAGAAAATGAGACCATTTTGGGTCGCAAATTAATCCCTTTTGATAATTGTTCAGCTGTAGAGGTATAATGCCTACAGGATACTTTAGAATTGAGAGTATGAGCTAATAATGTTCTTCTTGCTAAACTGGAAAGAATAGGTCTGCTGTCTTAACACTAACTCCTTGATTTCTGTCTAAAAATGTAATAAAGTCTACTTCATGCTGCCCTTACAGGCTTTTGTTTAATCTCCTTCAGAGATTTATGCCCCAAAGGTATTATGATGTTTCTTGGCATTGTACTCTAAAGAAAACAGTTACAGTACTTGCATGCAGCAATATATTGAGGAGAAAGGTAAGTTTTACTATTTTGTGGAGCAATAAATGTGAAGCACAGGACAGTGATATAATCAGGCCTCATATTAGATCAGTAAATGTGATTCAGAGAGCTCTGGATCCTGTTGGATTTTATGAAATCCTGTGGGGTTTCAACTGTTGCCTGGGCTGACTTTTGACTTGAGCACTGTCAGTGACTCACTGCCATTTTTTGTCATGAATCGAAGTGTTGAGTATATTTGCTCTTAGTCTCAGCTAAGGCATTGGGGTCTCAGGTCTCATTTAAAAACAAGGCTCTAGATCTGACGGGTGCAGACACAACTTAGGGACACCAAAGCTGAGGCTATGAGTAAACAAAATCAAGCATTTAGTGGGAAATAGAAAATTTCTTTTCCTTTTTTATATTTTCCTTGACAGCAATTTTTGGAAATCTCTTACTGCTTCTATTAAGGTTTTTATTAACTTCAAAATAGTTCTCTGTTTTAACTGGTTATTTATTTCTGATTACAAATCACAATCACATGAAATTGGAACACTCCAGCATCACGTATCAATCACTGTTGGCAACCCTCTTCAAAACTGTTAGAATAAAGCATCAGCTGGAGCTGTGTGAGATTAAATGACATAATTGCTGAAAAAATTGTGATTCTACAATTCCAAATAATTTGCCAGAATGGTTGTGTTTTATTGCATTTTGCCAACATAGAAATTAACTTTTTGATTATTCTCGTGACCTCAGATGTAGCTGCCCCTCCTTTGCCCAACTTGGTTATCTGCTGTAGCAGTCGGTGGGGACAGTGTGAGTCCTGGTGTGTGATATTCTAACAGGTCTTGCAGATGTTTTGGACTTTCTCCACTGGAGAGAGAATTTCAAAACTCAGTGAAAGTTCTTGACATTTTTGGGAAGGGATGGAGAGGCGTTGCTCTAAAACATCAGGATGTTTACATTTATATACACGTTCACACAACACACACAGACTTTTCAAAGCTCTTTCATAATTACAATGTTCCTGAAGAATTACCTTCTTGCAATTTGATAATGTTTTCTGGAATCCGTGTTTAAAAATACTTCCCCACAAGTCTACCAAGGCATCAAGCATGATCTTTTGAGTCATAAATTATAAATTATTCATTTCCCTCCCTTGGGTGAGGTCCTACATGGCAGTTTTAGATTTTTATTTTGAGGGCTTATAATTTTCCTGAAACTGAGAAGACCTTTGTCATAAATTAAAAAGACAAATAAGCTCTCTACAAAACATAGATAGCAAAGGGTATAATTATATTCCCATCATTGTACAGGGGAGGCATTTATGAGTACTTTGTGGTTTAAGTGAGCTGCTATGCTTGCCTCTTTTAAGAGTAGTTACTTTATAGAACAGCTTTAGGTGTAGTTTTGTTTTGTTTTTTAACAGCCAACTTATATTTCTGTAATTGTGCCTCTGGACAGTTATATCTAATGTCATGGTCTTAGGCTGAAATGTCTATGACTTGTCCTGTGAAAGCAACAAAATATTTATGGTTATCAGCATGATTCTCCAATTATCTTTTAATTTAATGTGGTATTCCTCTTCCCTTTCCAGTTTCCGGGGCAGCACCGAGGTCTGATTCTACCCTTGAAGATCCAGCTCTTGTCCTTCGAGGCCAATCATCATATCCCACACTCTTCTGTCGCAGCCCATGTTTTCAGTGTGCCATTAAGCTACTGCTTTGCCTTTTCTAGATGTTCTGGATCCACTGACGTGCTTTGCTCAGTATTTATTACAGTTGACAGAATGAAATAGAAGATTCAGCTTTAAGACCTTGGCTTAAAACTTGTCCACTATTTTTCCTTCTAGTTTTTTTGCATCTCCACCCAACTCTATATGAAATACAGCTGACCTTTTCTAGTAACATGAAATTATAGAAACATGGTTTCACTAGTAAAAATGCATTATGTCTAAACAGCTTCTCTTATACCTGAACAATAAAATGGTCCTGAAGTGCTAGCAAGGGGTCCTGAATTTATAGAAAAATAGTTGTCCTGACTTCACACTGTAGTACTTGGACTGAGTACAGAGTTGTACTCAATTCAATTGTATTATGTTAAACCACACAGAAACAAAGCTGTGCATGTCAGGCTTGCTAGCTGTCATGGTGTAGGCAGCAGCAAATTACTCAGTGGTTAAAAGATTTGATGTTAAGGAACAGTAATGGAAGTGAAACATGCTTTTCATAATAAGTATTTTGTAGCAAAAAAAAAAAAAAAGGAAGAAGAAAAAAAAAGAAGGAAAGAGAGCATTTATTTTTGTCCATAACCATCTTGACTTCAGTTCAAGAGAAACAACATGACCAAAGTGTTGTGGCAATTTCTCAGTCACTGGCTGTTTTGATTCTCAAAGTGGCATAGCAATTTAGAGAACAAATGTTGAGGAAGAACAACTGCACAGTTGCTGGGGCTTAACCCAGCAAAGGGGCTGAGTTAAGTTGTTTGGGTTTGGGGGTTTGGATTATGTTTCTACTTAGGATAAATGCAGATGTGTAAACAACATCAGGGTATAGGGTAGGGCAGGACAACTTAATGTTCTTTCAAACATAGTGCAAAACTGGTTGAAGCTGATGGCCAGATGAGTTTCTTACAATATGTCATCACAAAACTTTTGATTTGTCTGTTCTGAAAAGAAACATGACACATCGGGTTGGTTTTTGCATGTAAATGGGAATTGCACAAGGACTACTTTGTAATTTGGATCTGAATTCAACCACTACTACCTAAATAATGTAGAACTTGGTGGAGGCTTTTGCAAAGAAGATCCTCAAGACTTTACTTGTCTCAGTGCTTACTGGAAGAAGAGTCTACATGCTCGAAAGCTTGTCAGCATTTCTGGTGTGGTTTTTCCTGTCTGTGTCTCTATATTTTGCATCTTTCAATTCAGGGGCTGCTACAGGTCTGACAGTATTACTGCTCCCTCTGAAGGGTCAATTGTACTTCACCACTGAGTTGATCAAGCCACTGATCAAACTGCAGGTCTTCTGTTCAAAATACTGTGGTTTTTAATGCATAATCCTATGACTGAAAAGGAAAAAAAAATTAATATGAACTTACTCAGTTGCCTCCATGTTTTTTTTAGGAGTAGTTCAAGGCAGTTTGGTGTTAGCAGTTTTTGGTTAATCCCAAGTGCTGTAGATTCTGGCTTGTTCGCAGGTACATCTATGATTTAAAAAAATGGCGTGATGTTTTATGCAGCTCTTCAAAATAGAAGAGAGAGAACTGATGAGACATGATTTAAGATAAAGGGTGTGGTTGAGCAGTAAGTACGTTTGAATGTGTTTCTGTGGCTGTTAAAGAATTTTAATGATTTGGGTGTTGCTTTATTTTAAGAATCCCTTTGGCTTGACATTAGTATTCACAGCAGATGCAAAATTACGTAATTTGAAACTGATGTGTGCTACTCAGGGAAGACAGATCCCTGAGTTAGCTCCTCTGTTAGTTTCCAAATTCCATGGGATGTGATAGCTGGGATGTAGAAATCAGCCCTCCAGATTGCATTCAAACTGTGGTCTTTCTGCTGGGACTGACAACTGAGAAATGTTACATGCTCGAAGAAGTGAGCTGAGGCCACCAGTTCTTCCCATATGTCACTGAGCTGCTGCCAGAAGTTAATGACTTTTAGCCATTACTGTTCTGAGCTTGCTTTATAATGAGCAAATAGTGACAAGCCACCTATCTCATTAATCCTAGAGCTATGAAAAGTCTATTTTGTTTTTCTCAGAATTATTCCATGTCTTCAGCAGAAGCATTTTACTGCTTCCAGAAGGCTGAAGGATGTTTGGGAAACAGACTCCTGGGAGGATGTTTGGTAAGCAGACTTCGGTTCAATGTGGGTTGTTTTTCTTAACGTTATACTATGCAACATAACTGCAAGTGAGGAAACGTTAGCTTCAGCCAGTGGTTTGGATGAGTAATTACTTATGTTTTCAGTTCTTACTTTTGGAAAGGAAGGTAAAATGATTTAAAAGTAAAATTGAAAACAAAGGGGTGGTATGCAGTAGTACACTTCAAATGAGAAACTGGAAAGTGAATCCTCGAGGAAGTCTCTCTGTCTCCTACTTGATCACTTAAATCAGGAAAGTATATATACTTTTATAGGATAGTATATAATAGAGTACAGAAAGTCATTCATAGTGAAACCAAAGCCCAGACTGTTTCTTGCAAGGACTGGGGCTAGCTAATTTCCAGCTGTGTTTCTAGAGCCACTCTTACTCCTTTCCCACCCTATTTTTCTTTCATTTTGGGTGTAATATGAGCGATTTCCTCCCTGTGCAGGAAATACTGATCCCAGCTATTTGTTTACTTTCAGAAGCTGCCCCAGAGGTCCATTTCTCCACCTTAGGCTGTGGTGTAACAGTGGGAGATGGTCTAGGGGACTGCACTCTTTTGCATCAGTTGATCTATGCTCTTCTATGTATTCCTCCTCTATTATGGAGTCTAGTGTGAGTTTGGCCTCAAACGGATGATCAGTGGGAACACTTCAGGGCAACAGTTTCATCTCTATGTAAGTCTCTATATAAGTTCGTGTATCATTTAATCAAGATGCTTGTGTACTGTGCTGTTGCAAAGGAGGCAGAGAAATTATACAAACTGTGCCAGTGTGAATCACCAGCAACAGAAACCCATAGACTCTATCAATTAGAGGGCTTTACTTGCCCCTCCCGTGTTCTGCTGATCTTTTTTTTTTTTAATTTGCTTTTTCCTCCAACTAATTGATACTGCTTTTAAACACAGTGTTAGTAGCTGAACTTCAGTGTTCCAAGCCCGACTCTTTTAGCTCACGTTTGACTTCTGTAATGAGTGGGTCAAAACACAGTTCACTGGAGACAAGTTAGTTTCTTACATTGGTTATTAATAGCTGACATTACTGATTATTTTAGACGAGCTCTCCTTCTCCTACATGCTCTCAGATGCTCACTTTCTTGCTCTCACTTGCCCTCACTGTTGCTTTTCCCATCGCTCGTCTGCACTCATTCACGCCCTTGCTCTCCCTCCTGCTCTTTCTCGCTTGCTCTTGCTCACTCTTTATTCTTGCTCTCCCCCTTTTGTGCTGCCTCCTTCACCCTCACTCTTTATCATGCCCTCTTGCACACTGCCATGTACACACGCTCTCTTTCTCTCCATTCCCCTATTACGCTGTCAGAGCCAGACTTCTGGATTCCAGCTGCCTGGAAAATCCTTTAAAGTATCTTCTCAATTTATAAGCTTTTAGAGATGCACAGTCATACTAACTCTGCTGGCCTGTCTCTCATAGGCTCAATTACCTTGTACATATTGTTACAGCAAAACGTTTTTTTGGAAAAGTGAGGAGTTTTTAACTGGATTGTAAACTGACTCACATTTTACAATATAAATGTCTACATTTTATTCTGTAATTACAGTCATGGAACACTTTCTGTTTCTTCTTACTTCTGTGAACTAAAGCTCAGTGTGGACTGTGCATGTGGCTCTTGGCTTTAAGTAGCAGTAGTCAACTTTTCATCAGTTTCAGCTGTCTGACATCCGTAAAATTGCAGATTGACTTTTTGAAAGTTTGGTGAGGTTTTTAAGTTCTGAAATTTAGTTTCCTTATTTCTTGTAAAAAAAAACCCAAAGGTGAATTTAGCTGTTTATTCCTACTTTCTTCCCCGCCTTTTTCTTTAACACTTCAGTAAACAAAAAGAAAGAAGACCTAAGGCTGAAGATTTCTCCATTTTGTCAGAAATCACTTCCCTTCAAAACCAAGCCATTGATATTTATTAAAATAGTCATACAGTTCGAAGTCACTTGTGTAGGTGTGCTTGGTTCAATTCACTTCATAAAGTAGGCAGTATCTAATTTAATTTGTTTCAGAGAGTATATTTTAGATGTGAAACTGTATTCTCAGAAACAGGATATGAGCTACTTTTTACATGTCGTCGTCGTTGTGGGAGTACTCAGGACACAGACTCGGATCCCATACAGTAAGACACATGAATTTCAAGTGTCACACGAAGATAAACCACTTGTATTAATATATATCCATGATTATTTTTTCTGCCTGTGATTGTTCGTTTACTACGTACAGATTTTGTATGCAAGGGGCATATGAAGAAATGAGAAAGTAAAAAGAGGACTTGCAAAATATAAAGAGAAAATTTAGTTGAGGTTAAAAATGTACTCAACCTCATGTCATTAAATTAATCTTAAAGATTCATTTACAAATGTCACTATTGTAAGTTTATACTTGAAGGTCACTAATTCTAATCCTTGTTTAAAATCTGGCTATACTCTGTGAGTGTGCTTAATTCTAAAGTCTTAGGAATAAAGCTTTGGGCTGATTTTCACAGGCTGGGGTTGGATCACTAATAGTAATAAAGGCTGTGTCTTTCGCAATTAACATTGGAAAATACTTTTTTTGTGATGGCCAAGCGAACGAGCTGAACTCACTGCATCATTTATTTTTTTTTTCCCCACAGAGCAAGTACGCTAAAGGGATTTTGTATTTTGCAGGTGAGTACATAGTACTTAGCTTTAAGATTATCACAAGCTGAAAATGCCCCAGTGTTCTGTTTTGCTTGCTGAATTCTTGAGCACACAGATTTTTTTTCTGCTGGAGAGCTCAGGAGCACAGGATATGTGCTCCAGCAGGATGCACTGGCTCGCAGTGAGAAATAGATCGGATGAGGCGTTCTGAATATGACTGACTAGAGACGGGTTGGGACTGTTTCTAAATCCATGTGTGCTCTTGCATAAAAGGGGAAATAATTTTCTTGCCTTGCATGCAAACATTGTCTTCAGAATGTTTGAGGAAACCATTTTGACCCTCCTTACTGAATAAATGGGGCTATTGACATAAAAGGGATTCAATAATTACATGCTCTAGCACTTTAGATACAAGTACCTTCCAGTGACACTTGCCTTTTAGCCCAGGAATGCATGACAGATGTCAGCAAAGTTGGTTTTATAAATTTTTTTAATACTTTGGAAAAAACCTGTTTTATTACATTTGTGGTACCTGTGCATAGGTTTAAAAGAACAAGAAAATGTGATATGTTTTTTGGGAGGGAGAATGGGTAGTATTATAATTGGCCTTTGAGTTATTTTTTTTTTCTTTCCTGAATTATGACAGTTGAATATTATCAATACGTTGTCTGTTAACCAGTATTGTAACACTCTCAGCAACAATTCATGTAATGGAATTATTTTACTGAGCTCTAACTTTTGATTGTCAAAAGGATTTGAAGCTGCTGCTTTTTTTTTTCCTCCTTTTTTTTCTTTTTTTTTCCTTTTTTTTTTCCCCAAATGAACTCTTGCAGTCTTATTCTACTGTTTTTGTGTTTACACAAATGGTTACCTTAAAAATGTTACAAACATAAAAGCTAAATTGTTTTCACATCAGATGTTCTAGGGTAGACTTTGGACAAAAGTGAAGTGTGGACTGTTTTGCCAGCCCTAAAGGGATAATGTTATGAGTGCATTAGTGTCTGGTATAGTTTCTTCATTATTGCAAGCAAGCAGATTGTTTTAAAAAATTACTTAATTGAAGCCAAGGTAAATTTCCCAAACGAGTAAATCAGTCTAGCATGCACTTTCCTTCTTCATGAATGAAATGAAATCCTCTATTGTCTCATGTGATGAACTGTTTTGCTGGGGTTTTTTAAGCCAGAAAAACACAGAGCAAAACAAAAAATGCCTTCGGCCACGTGAAGAGGACTTTCCTACATTCATCTGGGGAAATGACAAAATAATATTTGAGCATAATTTTAAATATCCCTCTGGTGTAGGGGTCAGTCATACTGTTTCTTTGCCTTTTCAATCAAAAATGTCTGTGGAGCTCTCTTGTTCTTAGAGAGCAGGAGATCATAAATAACCGCACTTCTTCCAGAGTCTGACAACTGCCTGTTTTTCATCCCCAGCTGACTTTGCTGATCCTGAAGAAACTCCATAGTATAAAACAATAGTCTAGCACAGTAATGAGTCTGCTTACTAAACAAGCCAGCCCTGTGAATGTCTGCTTGGCTTTTATTTTCAGCATAATCTTTATTCTAAGCAAATGTAGAATTCACCTGTAATAATGCAGTGTGTATTTAAGATACTACAAATATCAGTGAACAACCTTTAATAGGACATAACAGTTGTCAGGATATGTTGGTAAAGGTTTCCCAGAAGAGACTATATTTCAGCTAGAAAAGGGCAAACCTGCCAACTTATTTTGAGATTAGAAGCACAATCAGTGGGCATGTTCCACCAACTGCACAAAGAGATATTGAAGATAATACTTCATCTTCAGATGAAGCATTGCCCTTTCTCCAAAGTAATATCTAATTATTAATGCTTGCCCAAGAATAGCTGTGCTGCTTCATGCATCTCACCTTTTTAATACCTGCACTTTCAGACTTGGTCTTTAGGATTTGGGACATCTAGCATAACCTTTAGAGTTTAATTCTTGGTATAAATTAGGTAAAGAAAAATCATCTATTAACCATTAACAATAGAGCTAGCAGGTCACCCTTGACAGTGACTAATAATCTTCAAAGAGAACTCCATGATGAAAAAACAATTGCTGAGACTAGTGACAGCATATCAGAAAGTTATTAGCACACATCACATTATCACAGCAGAAATAGCATGACCAAGTCTTTGTTCAGAGAGTAAAGGATTTAAGAAGACAGGGAAGATGCATTAACAAAATTTGGCTTTCTCACTGCGTGTGGGCAGTATGGATGAAATGGTTACATGCATCGAAGGAGAGAAGGGACACGTGGACCCATCATAAACGAGTTTTAGGAGAGCTCTGTCTTCAGTTGGTATTGATGCTTTCTACTGGTAACTTTAGTTGTGCAGTGGATGAGCAAAGCACTGAAATTTACAGCAGTTATACAAAATAAGAGAAGACCTCACCTCATTACTATGCTCCTGCAGAACTGTATGCCTCAGCAAGTGTGAGTAGTTGGTGCTTTTAAACAAGTGAAGACATACCTCTTCCTCTGTAAGACCAATGGTCAGAAAGACCTGAATTCTGGGAGCTTGTGTCCACGTATTTTGCTTATGGGAATTATGTTATTCCTTCTCTTAAGTAGTTGCAGGAGACGTATGATTGCTTTTTCTTATCAGAGTTGTCATGAGGTATTCAGGAGTTTCTAAGCATTGAATCAGTGCTGTGTTTCTAAACATTAAATGACTTGGCCAACCTTGAAAATTAGTAAATGGATGACCTCAAACTAAACATGTTTGGATTCAGTGTCTCCATCCTATCTTTGCTAGTACTGTAAAATTTACCTCTTTCTATTTCATGTTTAAAAAACATACACATTGAAAGTTATTTAATTAAAATAATCTGCTTCTGAATTAAGCTACAGATGTGCAAGGCTCCAGATGTTGGCTTAAGGCTGAGATTCACTGCAATTTCAAAGAGGAGCTGTCTGTTTTGTATAGCAGAGGAAAAAAAGGAGACTTTTTTCATTTCCTGTTAAAGGTCATGTTGTTTTTCAGAAAATGTGCTCAGTATTTCTCCTTTAGTCATGTTAGCATATTGGCCTTTGAGGGAAGAAACACAGTGAGTTTCCTTCAATTGCATAATTGCTCTTGATCCCTATTCAGTGTGATTTGCCAATACCTACAGAACTGAGGGGCAAAATTGACAAGATTACTATGACCATCTTGTTTTGGTGCAGCCAATGCCCAAGTCTTCATGTTATAGTCTGTGAAGATTAGTTGCTTGATACTACTAGGAACAGAATTTAACAGAACCTCATTTTCCTGGAGTTCCTGAGCTCCAAAAAGTGTCCAAGACTAGACAAACTAATGAAGTATGCATTAGAGAAGTAGACAGGGAGATGGACTGCAAAGTAGCTGAATGTTGTGATAGTGGCATGAAGTCTAGGCTGGAGTCATCGGTGGGATGCCCCAGGGTCCACACTGGGGCCAATACTGTTATCCTTGACCTGGACAGCAAGGCAGAGTGCATCCTGAGCAAGTTTGAAGAAAATCTGAAGCTGTGAGGAGTGGTTGGCACACCAGATGTCTGTGCTGCCCTTCAAAGGCGTCTTGTGACAGGCTGGAGAAACAGGCCAACAAGAATCTTAGGAAGTTCAACAAAGACACATGCAGGGTCCTGCATCTGGTGAAGGATGACTCCCTGCACCAGTACAGACCAGGGGCTCACTGTCTGAGAAGCAGCCTTGCAGAAAAGGAGTTGGGGATCCTGGTGTACCAAAAAAATTGAACATGAGCCCTTGTGGCAAAGAAAGCTGTATTAGGAAGAACGCTGCCAGCAGTTTGAGAGAGGTTACCCCTGTGCTCTCCTCATTCCTGGTGAGACCATATCTAGAGTGCTGTGCCCAGATCTGTCCTCTCCAGTACAAGAGGAGACATGGACATACTGGAGCAAAGGTCACAAAGATGATTCAGGGAGTATACACAGGGACGTACAAGGGGAGGCTGAGAGAGCTGGGATTACTTAGCCTTGAAGAGAAGGCTCATAAGAAAATATTTTGCTACAGGGAGAGTTTGCTGTTTTACTACACTGCAAGAGGCTGCCTGGAAAGGTTGTGGAGTCTCCACTCTCTGAGACACTCAAAATGCATGATTCTGTACAACCTGCTTGAGCTGAGGGGTTTGGACTAGGCAATCACCGGAGATTCCTTCTGAGATAAGCTGTGATTCTGTAACTTGGTACAACCCATGAATCCCTGGTACAGTGCCAGATGGAAACCATTGCAGCCTCTTCATAGAGCATGAGGCCAGTGGTTATTTAGCCTGAAATAAAGGTAGACACATTCTGCTTTTCACTAGACTGATCCACACAATAGGAATAGAACTGCAGTTTTGTTGTTTTCTAGCTGCTTCCACAATATTGACCCGCTTAAATGGAGATAGAAATTAAGTTTCAAGCACTGAACATATCCAATTAATAGAGATTGCTGAGTAACTCTTTTGCAAAGCTTCTAATCTGCAAACACTTTTCTAATCGATAGCTACTTCTATTCAATAACCCCAAGGTGACTGTATTCTGTCAGCTGAGAGTGAGACATGGAGCTCTTGAAAACCCAGAAAGATTCATGTCTTCAGGAAAAATTTTCATTTTTTTTTTCATTACACCCTAGAGTAGCATGAAAATCAGCATTCCTCATTCTCTTCACTTATCGATATGCTCATCTCTTAGCTGCACAAGGTTTGCAAAACACTCTTTTTCTACTGTTCGTGCTGTGATTTAAGGGTCATTCCCTGATGGGACATCTGTTGGTGGGTAAATGCTTGCATACCTTCCCCAAATCCTTTATGTGTTCTACTTCAGTCATTAACTAAGTCCAAACCAAGAAGTGACGTGTCTAGAGAATTTCCAACCGTGCTGTGAGTGAATTGAGATATAATGGCAAAATTCAACCATTACATTACATTACAATGTATTTTTGCTGTAGTAGGTTTTAACCTGCATTTCATGATGAGGAAGACCTCTTTGAACTTATCTGCAAGGTGCAGTGGTCCGATTAATGAATATTCATACAGAGAAAATGGTGTCTGTTGTGAGGGACATCAGAAGAACAGTAACCTATTTTCCCTTGTCAAAGCTCAAAATGAGTGGAAACAATTTTTTTTTTATGTGCAAATTGAGTAAGTGACAGTTTTTAATTTTACACCATTTTTCTGCCAAGTTTCTCTCTAGGTGGCAGAAAATTGTTGCACATGGTGAATCTCTTACTTAGCACTATTGTCGGGGGAATAAGAGTCACTGGTTCAGATGATGCTCCTGAGTAGCATGGAGTTTCTTTTATTTGACTTCAGAGCTGCATCAGAAGTAGCTGGTTCTCCTCTATGACCCTGAATCAGAGAGACATACCTGTGCTCAATACCTGTCACTCAGCCAGCAGCAACAATAAAGCTTGTTCAGCATATTGTTCCAAAGGGACCCACAGTCACATCAGGTCCCCTGAAATCTCTGTGCCCACAAGATGCGGGCAGATAAACAGAGGAGGAACACCAAGAAAATGGCCAAATTCACAGATCCTTGGGAAAAAAAAAAATGAATAAATTTCAGGCTTCCAAGCAGTTCCTTTATTACATCTTTCATTGATTGAAGAGAGGTACCTGTTCAAATGGTAATGAAAGGAATAAACATTCAAAGGACAACAATGTGCTACAACCTGCAAGCCAGAGATATCTGTTACAGGAGTGCAGTGCAGTTTCACGTTGCATTCCACAACTGAAATGCCGTATATGAAACTTGTTTATTTGCAACTTGTTTTTCACCAAATGCATCAGTACTTCAAGGGCACATGCTAAAAAAACAGATGGATTTACAGATGGAACAAGGATGTTACGGATTTTGTATCATATTTTTGTTGCTTCAGAGAAAGTAGGAAAAATTGCCCTGATACGTAAAATTGATGATTAATATTTAAGTACTTACACATGACAGTCATTGGGAAAACAACTTTATTTTTCTGCAGGGATTCCACAGAGAATATGTAATACACAGAAAAATTTCTGTTCATTCATCCACGTAGCAGTGGAAAAGAGTGAAGGTAGACTGCATAAGTCCTTCAGTCAGCTTACTCTAAAATATAGTGGGATCACATTGTAAACCAATTTTATCCCATTGATCAGGTGGAGCTTGAGAGATGGATGGATTTTTCTTGATCATTAGAGCAGCAGTCCTTTGTATCTGGCACTTACCCAAGGGTAAGTGGTGCCCTGTGCCTTGTGAACATCATTTCATCAATTTGTGCAGGGCAGCAAAGCTATATTACAAGATGCTCTTTCTGATGGGACAGAAAAAAAAAAAAGCCAACAAAAGCATGTTTTGCAATTTTACATGAAGCACAGCCTTCCTGAACCAGTTTACTTCTCTAAAGACTGTAACTGAAGTGTTTTTATGCAGCTTGGAGGCATACATTGCTGAGGAGCAGACTGTGCTCCTGTTTTCTGTGTGTGTGTTTATGCGTGCCTTGGTCTCTTGTTCTGTGGAAAAGCCTTTTTCCTTTTCATGGCTAGTCAGATTTACGCAGTTGGCAGGCATTTCAAGTTGTAATTGTGAGTAGCTGGATGTTAACCCAAACACTTGCTTTCTTTGCATGCATGCAATAAGCAATAGGGGGGAAAAAAACCAAAAGGGCAAACTAGCTTGCTTGGTTATATAAACAAATTAAGTGACTACTGCTGCCCATCAAGTTTTTCACTGCAGTAGGGACTCCCTGCTCCTGGTGAGTTGCTGGTGCCAAGACTATTACATGTTGTACCTACCATCAAATCAGCTTTCTATACTAATTAAAGCTCTTGGAATTCTCTCTTGGCATCTTGTGCAGATTGGCTGTAGCTTTGGACATAGGCATAAATATGTGGTTGTGTCAGTGTAAATTCTCAGTACCATTTATTTTGATTCCTGGAATGTGGAAGAATAGGGCTTAATATTTTCAGCTTCTTTCTACTACTTTAATTAAAATCAATAACTGTCACTGTGATAATGGATAGTCTTCCTGGACAAGAGCTATTGGCCTATTGAGAGAGAATAAGAGTGAAGGGAAAGGAGTTGTAAGATCATGAATTGTCTTACCCACTAGATATGATGTCAAGATCTTTCAAACACTAATTTTTTTCCATTTGTTGTTGAGAGAAAAGGAGAGAGGATGAATGGGAGTGAATAGTATTTAAAAATAAAAAACTGATTTGGAGCTGTTTCTTTTTAATGTAGTCTCAGAGGTGAATGGAGAGACTCTGTTCTAAGCACCAACCCTGACTTTTGCCGATGCTGTATTTCCAACTTGAAGAGGTTTTCAGACTAAATGGAAATAACACAGAGAACTCTGTCACTGCTTAGGCTCTGTCTTGGCAAACAGTCTTCATTTTGGATGCTGACAACCGTATCTCCACTATTCGGTTGAAAATTAACTTAAGTTTAAAACAGTGTGTTTGAACTAAAGGTCTCTCTTGTAAATAAATGGGATTAATATGTTAAGGTATTGTTTAGATTGTTTGTTCTACACCTGGCAAATCCAGAGAGTCTTACTGCATGTTGAATTGTTTAATGTACAGAAAACATGAAATATGTAAGATACGAATATATCAAATGTATTCTATAAATAAATCAAGCTATTCTATTAGGCTGTGCCTTTCAGAATAATGAAATGCACTCTGGTAGTGTCAGAAACTATTTCCTTTTTCTTCTTTTTTATTACTTCTTTTTAGTTTAGGCCGTGCTTTATCCTATTTCATTTTTCCACAAAACTCAGCTCATCAGAGTAACTTTTATGGCCACTTTCTTTAAGGGAGCAAACTTTCATGAGTGAAGATTACTTGCTTTAGGATTTGGGGATAAGTTATGGGGGAATGGTCTAAAACCATGAAGTAATAAGTGGGTCCTGGAAGGGTACTTGTTTGCGTTCATGGAAAAAACCAGAACACTGAAATTTCCAATAAAGCTGCCACAAAGCAACACAGCTCCTACCTTAAAAAAAGATGCAGAAGCCAGAGAGCATAATTTCAATACCAATTAAGAAAGTCCAGTTATTCTTGCCTGAAGTTCATTTAAACTTTGTATTAGCCACAAAAAAAGAGGCTATTGATTAAAAAGTGAGTTGTTATTGAGCAGTTCTTGAGCTGGAGGCCTGATTTCTCTTTCTGGTTTTCCAGTCGTTGTCTGTCTCCTCTGTATTCCACACAATTGTTTTCTATTCCTGCTAAGCCAGTTAGACCACTTAGGGAGTAAAGGTTCATAATTTAGTGTGTTCATACTGCCATGTCTATCTTAGTATTTTTATTTTTTTATAGGCAGAGAAGCTTCTGAGGATGGTCCTGTTTACAGAACAATAAACACAAGGAGGGTGAAAATAGGGAGGAAAAGTGGAAGTGTCAAAACTAGAGTTGTCTGAAAATACTGGTAGCATCACATTAAAGTTTTCCTTATATGTTTTTTTTTTTAAACCCTACTTGACAGGGCTTGTCTGCTGGTATACAAAGTAAGACGAGGGCAAGTTGCTGGACCCAAATGACTGGTGTATTCTAGGGTGGGTTTTTTTTGTGCTCAGACTGTCCTCTGTAACAAAACTGAAATGAAACAGCAAAAATGAATTCCTTTTTGTTGCTAAGACAGCAATGTTTGAAGTAATGTTACTGATTCTCACTGGGCACGATATAGGTGGATGAGATGGACAAATCAGTCTTACCTCAGAAATATTGTGAATGTGTAAAGAAACTTTAGCCAAATATGATAATAAAATACTAGATCTGCCTGTGAGTCTATGCCCCAATTTGTAACTAACAATGGTTTTTGTAATCAGGTGTTATAGCAGGCAGCATTCATTTGTTCAGACATAGGCTAGTGAGCTCTAGAGAAATAGTGAGGTGTCTGGGGTTAATATGCAACATGCTACAACTACTAAAAGCTGAATCAAAAGTGTTCATTTACTACATACTTTTCTATGGTTTTATACATTTTATCTTCTGCTTGACTGGGTCTTTTGTCACAATATCAAAAAAACCCCAAACAACCTCTAACTCTGAAAACTCAGAGAGAAAAAAGGATCTTGCAAGACAAGACAATGCACTGGAAATATATCTTGAACTGGTATTTAATTAGATTTACTATAGTGTCTCTTAGAGTTAACTGTTACCTCAGGAAGGACGTAAGGGAAGTGGCTTCTCACTAGTGATCACCTTAAACGTTGGAAATAAGAAGTGAGAAAATGATAAGAGTCTGTGATTCATTCTATTTTTCGCTTAAAAATATGCAATTGCACTTTAAAAATGGTCCATAATTTTGAAAAAATTATTTTTTCTCTTTTAACTGCTCTGGCACAAAATGGTTTAGCTAAATCATGTATTACTGCATATACCTGAACATTACCATTATGCTTTGTGTCTTGATCCTTGATCCTGATCACAGGAACTCCTGTTCTTGTGATTTTAGTTAGGTTTTGTTTACAAGTTAGGAACCTCTTTGACTTTTGTGTTTTGTGTGACTTTGTGATTGAGGTCATGATGCAGATTTAAACTGTGATTTTAGGTTAGAGCTCCGGGCTATGCTTGAGCACCGACTCTCAGGTCACTCATGCAGCAGAATTCATTGTCTTCCTCCAGTCTGAAGTTGTCCAACCGTCCCCTCTTGTCTTGTAAAAGCCAAGTACTTGGACTTCTATAGTTGCCGTCAGCACAAGCATCTGGGACCTCTTTACATAGTTTTTGCAATGCACTTGAGAGGCCAGGGCAAAAACAGATGAGGAGAAACTGGGATTAAGGGAATTAGTCACGTTTTTGCTGTTAGGAAATGGAGAAACTGCAGTGTCTTGGCACTTTCCTGACTCTATCCAGATTCGTCCAACACCAAATTCTGTTATTATGTTGTACCTACCTTGTTATTCAAGTGCAGCTTTAAGAAGCTATGCTGAAACTGGTAGGGATTGGGGTGGGCGGAGTGATTGGATAGAATTAGCACTGCAGGCCATGTTAAAGTATTTTTCTGATGGTGATTTGCATTTTATCCATCCAACATGTTATTTATTTATAAATGGCCTGTATTCTTGCTAGCAGAATGTGAAGAACAATGGAAATGATTTCATGCATCAGAGTGTCTGTGCACACAATAAAATCCCAGGAGAGGGAATAAATTTGGGGAGTATGGGAAGTCTGGAGCAGAGTCTGGTGTATAACAAGGGTTTACTTTATGAAAAAATACCCAACCAATCAAACAAATTTCTGAAGACTAAAGAATGAAATATCCTTTTGCTTATATGGAGAGAGAGTATTGTGTTCGTCCTTTTCACAGAGACTGGCTGCTTGCTGACCTGGCCAAATACATGTAGAACATGATTTTCATCATTACTGCGAGCAATGTGTTTTGTTTTCCACATATTATTTTTCTGCCCGGATGCCATTTTGTCTCCTGTTAAGGAGATGTTCGGCAAAAACTGAGTTATTGCAGCCATGCAAATGGAATGGCTCATGTTTCTTAGCTGGTCTAAAATGGAGTATATGGTAATTACTTGACAGATTGAGAAATGGGTGTTTTATTTCTTTGTCTCTCTAATTTCATTATTACAGAACATTCTCTTATAATGCAATGAATAATGGCATTCAATGGTTTCTATTTAGAAATGTAGAAAAAAATGTCTGAAGAATTCAGTAAAGCCCCAGTTTTGTGCCTTTGGGTGTTCTGGATGCTGGCATTTTTCAAGGGTTTTCTGAAGAGTCTTCTTTTAAGTTTGTTATTTTGCACAGTTTTTCCCAAATAAATCTTTGAGTCACATAGACCTTCCCTGACTCCATCTGTTCTGACCTTTACTATTTAGGCAGAAGGTCTGTGTGATAAGGGATGGACCAAATGTCCACCCCACCTGGAAGTGAAATACTAGATAATTTTAAGGTTCTTTTGTGAGCTCATTATAATTAATTTTTATAAGCTCCCCATGAATTGGATTAGAATAATGGTTTTATATACACTAGCAAGGTCTTTTTTTGTTGGCCCTAATACCAGAGCATTACATGTTTCATAAGAAACAGCAAACAGAACTCAAGACCCTAACGATTTTCAACAAGTCCAAGTGCACATTGCTGCACCTGGACTGGGACAACCCCAGACATAATTACAGACTGGGAGATGAACTCGTTTGAGAGCAGCCCCGCAGAGGAGGACTTGGGGGTTCTTCTGGATGAAAAGGTGGAGATAAACTGGCAATGTGCACTTGAAGCCCAGCAGGCCAAACAAATCCTGGGCTGCACCAAAAGCAGTGTGGGCAGCAGGTCGAGAGAGCATATTACTCTACTCTGCCCTTTTGAGACCCAGTGGAGTGCTGCATCCAGCTCTGGGGTCTGCAGCAAAGGAAGGACCTGTTGGAGCAAGTCCAGAGGACAGCCATGAAGATGATGAGAGGGCTGGAGCATCTCTTTTGTGAAGACAGGCTGAGAGAGTTGGGGTTGTTCAGCCTGGAAAGAGAAGGCCCTAGGGAAGACCTTAAAGCAGTCCTTAAAAGGCTTTTATAAAAAAGAGTGAGAGCAACGTTTTTAATGGCAGATAGTGATAGGACAAGATGGAGTGGTTTTAAACTGAGAGATTTAGATTAGAGATTAGGAACAAACTCTTTACAGTGAGGGTGGTGAGACGCTGGAACAGGTTGACCCATCCCTGGAAACATTCAAGGCCAGAGTGGATGGGGCCCTGAACAACCTGGTCTAGTGGTTGGCATCCCTGCCTGTGACAGGGGGTTTGGAACTAGATGATCTTTAAGGACCCTTCCAACCCAAACCTTTCTATGATATGACTCTGTGATTTCCTAAATTACTAGTTCTGGCTGAAAAATATTTCGCCTCCAACTAATAGTTTTTATGACTCCTTTTCAAATCCTGTAATGCTTTCACAGGATATTTCTGAATGCGTCTAGTTACGGGGGGTTCGACAAAAACTCCTTGAATACAGCAATTTCTGAAGCATTGTGACTCTACCTTCTGAATGAATAGCTTTCATGTGTCATAGCTGTCTTTCCCAGTCATCAGCTGCTTTATAAATCGTGGTAGTTGATAGCATATTGGGTTCCGGAAGACAATTAGACAAACTATTTTTTTTTTTTTTTTTTAGCTTTCCCCTCATCTCTCATTCCATCTGAACCTGTCTCTTTTTCATGTTAATTTTAATGTAAACCTTTTTTGTTTGGGCTTTTTTTAAGGCTACGTAGTGTCTGCAGCTCAGTGCATTAGCGGTGCCCTGCAATCTGGGGCAGACGAGTTCTATATCAGTAATTTAATAAGTCATACATAAAACAAAACAGCATAGATTTATTTTGTTTTAAAATTGAATAGGGTCAGCTGTGTGAGCAATGTATCTGCCAACTATTGTCATTGTCCCGTCTCAGTAAGCTCATTTATCTTGGTTAGTAAACAACTTAAAAGGCAGAGAAGGTGGATGGCTTAAGGGAATGTTATTAGGACACAAGATCTCTGATGTCTCATGTCTTGCCGAAATCTAGGCTGAATAACTTATTAGACGTGTCCTACCAGTAGGCAGTTAGGGGATGCAGCTAAATATACGACCGTTATTAGCAGGTGACAGTGGAACCAGCAGTTGTCACAGCTGGGAGGTCAGCACAGTTAAATCCATCACATTCAAGATGTCTGCAGAGAAAACAGTAGAGGTGAAAGCTTGTAAATTCTGATAATCACCAGCATTTGAGGTACACACATGCAGTAGCAGAGTCTTAAAATTCAAGGGCTGGTGACTGGAAACCTTAGGCATAGCTGCTGGTCTTAAAATTTTTTCCCCTTTTATTCCTAAATTCTTTGGTATGTGGAATGCTTCATGTTTTCTCGTGTGAAACTATATCTTTTCTGATATTTGAAGCAGTTCAAATGAGCCACAATAGTAAAAATTAGTGAAGGGGTTGTTTTCCAGTCACTTATTTTCTTGTGCCATCAATTCAGGAGTCCTATAGCAATAAATGTTACACCAATTTGGAAATGAAGTAGGCAGTTTAAGCATGGATACACAAACATGCTAGATGGTGAGGAAGGGCGTTCTTTGCTGAAGAACCACAGCAAAACCACTATAAATTAAAAACATATAATCTGCGTGCATAAAAGCTGGCAGGAACTTGCAAAAGCATTTCTGGGGCCGTTAAAAATTACTGTATTTCCCAGCAGAACTCATTGCCTTAAGAGCATCCCTGTGGACTCCAAGGACCCCAGTTATATTTGAGGAGTATCTCAAGGGTAGTTGCTTCCTCTGGTCCTGAAAGCAACATTGCTTTACTCCTTTTCTGAAGGCAGCACATACTTAAAAGGATATATTTAAAGGAGAAAAAAAAAAGTTACAGAACATACCAGATGTTATGTCGACACCTGCAAAGCTACTTGGCATGTCGGCTGTAGAACTTGGAAAATTCTATTGTGAAGAAGTTTGAAACACTTGAATGATGGAAATTGATAATAGAAAACTCCTATTAGGGTCATGTATACTACTCAGTATTCAGACTGCAATAAATCTCTCTGGTCCTATTGTCCTGGTTTTTTTCATTGAAGTAGCATATTTCCGATGTATTTCTCTCTTTTACTCCAGAAGAGGGTTTCACGATGCACTTTATGTTACTGTTTGCTTAATTTCTGAAAGCTTTTAATTTTTGGTATTGGAGAGATTAAGTTTTTTGACTTTATTTTTTTTTCCTTCCACAGAATGAACAAAGATGAGAGTGTGTGTTTCTTAGGTGGAATTAAGTACCTAAAAGGTGCTGAATCAGGCCTCGAGTCTGTACTATAGAAATGTTCTTCAGCTTTTCAAATAAAGAAATTCAGTGATCTATATATAAACTTAACAAGACTCCCCTTTCACACACTTTAGAAAAAGATAAGAAACAGTGCTGATGTGAGGTTGGCTTGGTTGTTCCATTCACGTTAAAGCCTTGGGTTTTCCTGAAAGATGTGTGATGGCCATCTTAAGAACTGTGCTGTTACCTGGCCTACCTAAACAGTACAGCAATGCATCCAACCCTCTGCATGAACAGACTGGAGATACATCAATATCAAAATTATTACACAAGATTAAGAAACTAGGTAAAAATAATTTGGCAAGAACTTGCCCTATTAGAGAAAATAAAGACAGGTGGAGTCTGTACAAACAGGAGAGAAAGGTAAATTAAAAACATAGTTTGAAACTTCTTTTCCATGGATTTCACGTTGCCTACATTTTACTTAGTTAGTTAAGCAGACCATATCTGTTGCAGCATTGAAGATGAAAGGCCAAAGATCAAATCTGCTGTAATATTTTTTAGAAACTATTTTTTAACAAGATAACAATATTTATGAAAGCCTGAAATTATTCAGAGGTTGTAAGTGTCACTTCAGTACAGCTTTGTGAGATTACTACCAGTTAATAGTTTTGACTTTATTATTGGATGAGAATCTACATTAACCATATCATCTGTTATTTTAAGAGGAAAAAGCAGAGGCCTTAGTTTATTTAATAATTGGTACTTTTTCATCATTTTTCATTTTGGTACCCTGAGTTCTTTGTATGAAAACCAAATGCATGTGAAAGGACTGAAACAACAGGATGTTTCTGTTCCAATGGCTGATGCTATCTCTTAGTAATTACTATATCAGTGATAACACTGTCAATTTGTGAAAGAAGCCGATTTCTAATAAACAATAGTGAAAAGTGAAATTCTTTCCTAGGAAAGGGTTTATCTACCAAATTAAGAAGCAACTGTTGATGTTGCTGTAGAGTTAAAATAAATGCATAAAAGGCTAAAGCCATTGGTTGATAAAGTAGGAGGCTGCATGAATGAAAGAAAAAAATGCAAGTTTTTGATGTTACCTGTTATCTTAAAATGAACTGTGAATGCAACCAAAATTAAGAAGGATTGAATAGTACTGTTCTCAAATATTGTCCTTTATTGTTTTCTTCATAAACAGCTACTCAAGGAGATTAAGTTAAAAGTTTGACCTTGTTACAGGTTTCTAGTATGTCAGACAAAAGGGTCAAAATTTACTAGTTGTGTGTTATTTTCCTCTGCAGTTTTCTCCTGGTGGTGTGTGGTGGGCTTTTTTTGTGAAAAACAGTTGTTGGAAAGAGCTAGTCAGAGTTCATCAGTTGTCTGATTACTGCACTCTCTGGGAACTTAAACTGTTCACCGAGAGGTGTGTCTTGGCATTTTATTTGTATAGTGCTTAATAAAGTACTTATCAAAAAGAATAAAAAAGTAGGCCTGCCACAGATAATTTTGTCATCTGTTAATACCTCACTGAAAAGAGCACTGCAATCAGAGCAACTCATCATTCTTAATCTTCTCAAATGATATAATTCTGTAATCCTCGTACGTTTTGAGAGAAACTAGCAAGATACCATCCACTTTGAAACATTCTGCAGGTGGGACTAACCTGAGCAAGAGGTAATTAACATTTTAGTGTTAAAAACTTGATGATAAACTTAGAGCCAACCATAAAGCTTATCTCTTTCAGCTCTCCTGAGGTGATGTTTTCCAGCCCACGAGGATCCTGTCAAGACAGGACCTAGCAGAGGGTCCTGATGAGCAGGAGACAGGCAATTTGTTTATTGAGAAGGTTCAGATGTTTTCAGGATTTCTTCACATAAGGTATGTTTTAATGAGAAGTGCTATTGCATCAGCTTTTTAACTTAGAAACTTTTCTTCTACTTTTGCCTTATGAATTGGTAGGCTTGAATATAAGAGCAAGGCAAAAGGGTTCCCTAATGGCCTGGAAAGGCAGCTGGGCTTGGTGTTTTGAGAAAAAAAATACTCTAGTGCTGCCTTCCCACTAAAGGACTTGCAGGAGGGTACAGTTTAGAGGGTAACAGCATGCTGGTGATAGAGAGAGGCTACCAGAAGATGCGGGAGTCCTGGGGTCTTTCATTCATCAGCCAGCAGACGTGAAGAACCAGTAAGTTTGTACCAAAGAAGAGCTCCCAGCTTCTTTGCTTAATTATATGGGACTGCCCCTGTTCTCTGGCATACTTAAAATAAACTGACTTGAGACAGCAGTTAACCACAGCAGTTGCAGTGTTTTCTTGCCTGACTAGAAAACACGGAAACAATTAAACTCTTTTACTCCCATTCTGGACCAAAACAAACACAATCCTCCCCACTCCCAAACCCAAAACCTAGAAGGTCTGATCACACTCAGATTAAAGAGAGTGTTAGACAAAATAGTGGACAACTTTCTTGTGATGAATTGTCAAACTACACTTTAACTTTTATCAAATACTTTTAGACATATGCATGGCAGTGAAAGGCTTCCCAAGGATATTCCATGGATGCTATCACGGGTTCAAGAAGGTCAGTAAAAGGCTGAAGTGGCTTTGAGGAGACCATGACTGTCTTCCTAGATAGTGAGCCCTGAATAGAAGGCAAATGTCCATCTTCCTTCGGGTGTTTTACCAGAAGGGGAGAAAGGTGCAACTGCTCCCACGCTTTGAATTCTTAGGGCTTGCAACTTTTGCTTTTTTCTGCTTTTTTCCCTTGAAGGTGTCCAGATTTGCAGAGGTTTTTCAGTTCTATGTCACTGGTACAGGTCACTTAGAAAATACCACACTGCAACTGACATCTTTGTGAATAGGTAGTATTTTGCACACCATATATGTTGACATATCTCTTTCTTCTTTTATTCCTAGAAAAAGCAACTTTGAATAGAGAAGCTAACTGCATGGCCTTAAAAGTGAAAAGATGTTTCCCATTCTATGTTTATGGGGAAGATTTCTGTAGAAGTGGTCTAAAGATTGATCACTGCTAGCTATTCTCCCTCAGCTTTTTCTCATTTGATATTTGACCAGGAAAACTAGCAATTTTTAGCTATTGAGAATTCTTGATCAATAAGTTTTGTTAATCAGTGATCGTTTTTTTCATTTCTAATAACCAGCTAACTTTTTTTTTTGAGGGGGAGAGTGCGTAAGAAGAAGGCTCAGTGGGATTTTGATAATAATTAACCAAGTTGTGTTATGAAGTATTAGCTGGACTAAAACTACTAGCTAAATGTTTCCCCTTGTGTGCAAGTAAGCTCAGCACAAGGCTCAACACCATCTTTCACGAGCTTGGACCACTGTCATGGTGCTGTTTGTATAAAGCACCTGAAGTCAAGAGTAGGATACAAAAGAGACTTCTAAGACGTCTGTTGATGAGAATAGTCTGATTTCATTCCTTAATTAATATCACAGCTTCCTGCTCCATTTGCTGTAGCACTCAGCTCCTTGGATCACTCCTGTGAAGGTATCTTCTGCTGTGCCAAGACAAAGTCACACATACACCATGTGGAGTGTACATTATGTGTTATTAATACATACAGTAATGAGCTGGGGCTAACACTTTTGGGTGGAGGTTTTATGTTCACTGATTCCGCTGTTTTCCTTCCATGAGTCTATCAGCCAAACATCTTGCAGTCAGATGTGGAAGAGTAAAACTCCATGGCATCTTGGGATGGAGTGACACACGATTTTGCTGAGCTGCTTCTGTTTTATCTCTAAGACTTCTTTTTTTGCCACAGTGTTAGCTTTTTCTGGATCTTTGATCTTACTCCTTGTTTGAAAACTGTTAGTAAAGTTTCAGCTTGCCCCTTTTTTTTTCTGTGTTGTTTCTTTACTTATACTTTCTTCTCTTCCATGCTTTGGGAGCCTGCAATCTCTCTTGTCTTCTAAGATGAGAGTATAAGGTGTGGTTTCATCATTACATTTTTCTTACTAAAACTGGCCTGATCACATATTTCCCCTTTTTTCCACTTCATATTTAAGAAAAAACGGCCTTAGAAGTACTACTTATACTCATGGATATACAAGCAGTGCTTGAAACTAAACAGAAAAAAACTTCTGATTTCTGAAATTATATTTGGCAGCTGTGACATCAGTGGGCTTTTGCTTATATTTTTTACATTGCAACTGAAAATTCGGTCAAAATTTAGCACTAATAGGCTGTGTAGAGCTAATAGATTGCTTCATCTTTTTGTCATCAGACTGAATTAATTTCTTATTTCAAAGCTGTCTGGATTCAACAGCCTTGGCTAATTTAGCAAATGAAGTTTGTCACTACTCTGTAAAAGTGGTCATTCCACTCTCCAGCTGTGATATTGCTAGGTCGTGGAAGCATGTGCATTTCAGTTGTGACACACTTTGGTTTAATACATCCATTTTTGGTTTTAATGCATCTATTGTGTTTGGGGTTATTATTATTATTATTATGCGGGGGTTTGTTGTTGTAAACAACAAAATGTGTGAATATGATGCCATATTCACACATTTTCACATATTCACATATTATATTTTGTAAGCAAAAACAATTTTGAGAAGGTTTTCCAGGAAAAAGAAAAAAATCTTTCCCTCATGGTAAGTGTTGGTTTTGCTAAAAAGTAATTCTTATAACTCAAGGAATTTAAAAATCTCAAAACTTCTTGCTGTTGTCACATCTTCATCTATGGTTTTCAATTGCCTATATTTTGTTATTAAAAAGCATAAGGTTTTTACATGGATCCTGGAACCCTGAGCTCAATTTAAAGAAGGGATAGCTAATTTTAATGCTGTCTTCTCAGGCCATAAATTTCACAGATTATGAGTGTGAATAGCTGGAAGCAATGTTCTCTTTCTTTGGTTTTAAATTCCACTGCTGTTCTTTTCATGGTGTCATTCTTGCGCTTCTGAAAGGAAAAAAAGGAATACTGGCTGTCAAAGGAAAACTCTGTAATGCCTCACAAAGGAAACCCATCTCCTTCTCTTGTTCTGAGGATAACTAATTTGGGGGTTTAAAATCCGTTTTTTTAGCATGCTGTTCTTGTCTATTTACAATTTTATGAGTGCCTTCCTTAAATGTGATTTTTCTGATGGCAGCATAAAAGCTTTCAAAACACAGCACAGTCCATTTGACTACTGGTTATCTGCAGTCTAATTTAATGTCCAAAGTATTAGAAATAGGACCGTGGTATGCAGCATCTTGCTTAGCAGTGCCGTGAAGGGGAGGTTATTTGCCCTGAATGCTGTGCACAAGGAAGCAGTGGAAAATTTATCTGTTAATTCCAGCAACTTTTAGGAACCATTTTGTTTTTCAGTCTCTAAGTTCTGAATACTGTTTAAGAGCATCACAAAAAAAATCTCTTACCTTGAAAAAGTGATGTTTTCAACTTGCCCATTATGCTCATATTCTTCCTCAACCTGAAAGTCTCATCAGTCTTAGTGCTAAGGGGAGGAGCTTGGCAGCATGATGTCGTTTTGCAAGGTGTTCATGAAAAGGAACATTCTTTCACTTTTCATTAAAGAAAATATTAGTGTGACTCATTAAAAATTTTTCCCAAATTGTTCTTTTCTTTGCTGATCACACATGTACAAAACAGTTGTTACAAGGAGCTATTCCCACAGGCACAGCTGTGTCGGCTCTGAGCTCTCTGTTCACGTAACTCTGTCTCCTAGTCCACGCTGACATTTGTGTCATCTTAGTCTACACTGTGATATCTGGAATAGAAGCGTTTAAGTATCCAAAGCTGTTAAAACACGATGGTTTCTCTGAACAAAAAGCATGACAATGTGGCCAGATCAAATTCTGTTTGTATTTGTGCTGTACTTTACTATGTCCATCAGTTTCTGTGGTAAAGCTTTCATATTCTTACTAAATTGTTCTGGACTTCATGAAGAGAAATTAATATTATGTTTCAGGCTTTACATAGTCAGAAATATCTGTGGTTTGGTGCTTTGTCTTCACTTGCTATTTCATCCTTTTTTTTTTCATTCAGTCCAGACAGATGAATTTTATAATTTACCAGTTTACTATGCCGGAGTTTCTCGGCTTGTTTTTTATCTTCTTCCTGTAGAAAGATGAATCTTTGTGAATCCTTGGCTCCCTGTGAGGAGTCGTTTGAAATTAGTCATCTTTTCCTTGATGTGTATTGGAAGGGGATTTTATTTTTATTTTTAAGACTACTGTCCTTTCCTCTTCTGTTCCTCAGTGGATTATTCTCTTTCACTCTCTCCTTTCACTCCCTCCTCTGTATGACTGTTTTAAATATTTCTTTCATGACAGTTCTTTACCCAAACTCTTTTCAAAATGTGAGAATATTACTTTTAAATACTCTCCAAATTGCTATTCAAAATGTACAAAGTGTAGTATGTCTCCCTTTTGATAATTTTCTGATTGCTTTTCCTCATTTTATTCTCTTCTGGGAAGAAGTTGTGTTGCTTGTTTAAGTGTGAAAGAGTGTATTTCCTGATCAGCTGCCATTTTGGTTCTCAGGCCTTGGGAAGACTTGCTTGGTATCTGTGCAAATAAAGAAGCCTTGGTCACAGATGGAGTCAGATCTCTGGTATCTGGCTTTTAAACCATAACATGCAGGCTGCTGTCAGGTGCAGGCTTACAGAAGAAATGTTTCAGTGATGTAGCTCAGGATAACATTTGTGTTCCCTATCTAGGCATTAAACATCAGTGATTATCACTGGTGATGACTTCATCACTGGTGATTACTTCGTACCATGACTGAAGAAAACCCCACGTGTCCTATTTCATTTTTGTACTTGTGTTTCTGTTCTGTTGGGTGCATTTCCTAGCCTAAATAGGAGGGCATACTAAATTGCTATGCTTGTCCCTTCTGTTCTTGTAGTTTTGTAAGATCCAAACACCTGATTTTTCTCTCTCCTTTGAAATCTGAGTGGTAGATCTGTGAAGATACTGTGTAGAACTGAGCCAACCTGGGCAAAAATTAACAACCTTGGTTCACTAATTGGAATGGAAAACTTGGACAAACTGCTTGTAATAGATTCTTCTCGTCTCTGTCCCCATGCCAGATCTCTAAAAATTCCTTTTATAATAATGATGCCTTCATTTGGTGTTTTCAGTGAATTAGAGAAAAAGCAAAAAGGAATTTCCTTGGGAATTTAGTATCCCCTTCTCAAGCAAGGCAAAGCAGAATAATGGGATGCCATAACAAACTTTTGCCTAAATGCTCTTTAAACAGACCTGTAACATATTTAATGATCTGAAATGATCATTGTTAGTGATGGTTCTTGTAAGTCTTAGGGGATTATTTGTGCTGCTCACCTTTAAGGTGTTAGATGAAGCAGTCGGACCAGGTGGGATTCTGAAGACAGCACAGTATAGATTCTTCCAGGAAACAGCTCTGCCAGAAAATGGTAGGACTGATTCCTGTTTTCCTGGTAATAAAAGATGTCCAGGGGAATTATCCTTATATTTTGGGTGCCTAAAGTAGAAATCTAAAGCTAAAGGAATATTCCCGATTTTGTTTTCCTTTCCTCCTTTTTTCCTTTCCCGATCATTATATGCTTAATTCATAGTATGTCAAATTTGTGGACATATATAGTGGCTTGTTAATTCAAGCATAGCTGGAAGCTTTTAGTGGTTATTTTTGGGCCATCTGGAACATGAACTTTAATCTTCCTAGGCTGTATTTTAAAAGGGCTGATGGAGTCATTTGCCAAAGTTTAATTTGACAGAAGAGTGGTTTTATCTGTTCTATCAATTAAAGTGAAGTCTATTTGTTATCAGTCAACAATATTGTTTATGCTAAGTACTAAAACTGTTAAATGCATTATGTTTCCCTTACTGTGACCATTCTGTCATTGTCCCTTTCTTCAAATATACCTTTCTTTTTTTTAATTGGAGAACTTATTGCTTCTTTAACCAGATTAACCAGAGCATGTTAATCAGGACTATAACTCTGAAATGTAGCAAGGAACTCAGCCCACAGAACTCTGATGAATGTGGAGGCTTAATGTAGCAGAACCGAAAGCAAAATGGGGATGATGCTATCCTGTCAAAATCTCTAAAACCTTTTTCTTTTTAAATTTAACTTAAGAGCAGGTCTAAACTAATAAAAACATTGTGACCAGTCAATATTCATTTATCATGACGATTTCACTGCCTTCCAGAGAGCAAGCACCTGCTTTGTGTCAGTGTGTTCCTTAAAATAATAATTTGGAAGAAATGAATGTGGTCTACGGTTTAGCATCTTCTGTGGTAGTGGGAATATTGTTTTTAAGGTATGTTTATGTTTTGTAGTTGGAAACTTTCCACAAACATATTGTGAAGGTTTATTTTGGTGTCAATCCTAAAGAAATGTTGAAGTATGGACTTTGAAGTGAGCTTCCTGATATTACATATAAGTAAAAAGTAGTGCTGGGAACAGCAATGTACCTTTTTCTCTCATTCTTCTGAGTCTTTCCTGAGCCTTAACAATGACTATTGATGACAGCACCTATGAAATCTCCATAGGTGATGTATTTTTCTCTTTCTATTGTGGTATCAGTACTTGCTCTGTACTGACTATTCCTAAATATCATGAGATATTCAGCCAAGAGTGACTGAGATTCAGCCATTGAAGAACAAAATTCACACCCACGGTACAGGTCTCACAATTTCTGTCTGTGAAGGTGGTGCTTCTGAAGATATATCAAAAGGAAGAAGGGTGGAATTAATTATATGGCTCCTCCCATCTTGAAAGATTCTGATTTTTAATAGTTTTTATGAGCTGTGCAGCATGGTTCAGCTCTGTCTGCATTCAGGAAAATATGTGAATGACCGAAGAAAAATAGAATTTGCAAAGGGATGTGGGTAAGGTGGAGGTTCTCAGGAATATTTCATTGCTTTAATCTAGCTCCTGTGTTTTCCTAAATGTGATCAGTATCAGGAAAATTCCAGCAGGCTTCAGTGGGCCAAACACTACAATTTTTAACCACAGTGTCTCACAGAAAACTGCTAGTTCATTGTACTCAAAAGTTCTAAATATTTGAAGGATTAGGTTACTGACAGATGAAAATGAAATAGTAATTCTGATGTTACCTTGATAGCATGTACTTTTTTTTTTTTCCTCGAGAAAATTTTACCAAAGCACTTTGAGAAAATGAAGGCTGCATCAGGCTAACACTTGTATCAGCCCATGCGCCTGATTCTCCATCTGGAATCTTATTTTCAGGCTGTCCTTCTGACCTTGACTGTCCCAGTTGTTTAGCAATGAGGTACAAAGACCTGTGTGCACAGCTCCTGTAGAAGTGGGGAGCTGATGGCCCTGTCTGAGGTCAGACATGCTAGAAATGGGCAAAGACCTCCAGAGAACTCTGCCAGTCTATCTTATATATGAGCTCTCTGCTGCCTTTGGCAGTCTTTCAGAGACAAATACACTGGATTTTGCATATGCCAGGCGATTTGCACCATCTGCAGCACAGGAGTTTGTTGAGTGGAAGGAAGATGGACACTTGGGTAATTGATGTCAGTCCTTCACTTGGAACAGGAACAGCTACTGAGGCAGAAAACTCAGGAAATTAAGATCTTGGCATTTATATAAACAAGAAGAATCACAACTGGTGCTGTCTCCTGAGCCTTAATATCTCTCATTTAAATGCATGTACAAGGTGTAGAGTTTATAGGTAATTCCTATAGGCTAGTGATCACATCTGTGTAGGCACTGCAAGTATCAGTGCGAGGGGACCTGCCGTACTGAGGTAAGAAACAAATGTATGAAATAAAGTATGTGCTGTATTGTCTCATTTCAGCTGCCTGGTGTTGGAATGAGCAGCTCAGCTTTGCAAAACAAAGGGAGTAATTTATATAGACATTTATAAAAATTAATCTTGCAGCTACTCCATCTTAAGGTGTTAGTTTTTGGATCTTGACAGATGCAGTCCCTAGGGCTGACTGTGGTGGTGGTGAAATGACTGACTGCAATGCTTATCATCATGGCACACTAACAAATAGTTCAGTCTGGCAGCTGTCATTTTCCTAAACCCTTTTTCAGCAAGTGCAAAGTTCAGTCAAAAAAAAAAAAAAAAGAAAAAAAAAAAAAATATATTAAAAGGAAGGGGGAAAAAAAAAAAAGGTCCACACAAAACAGTCAAAACAGTTCTGTGACAGTTATATGGTTATGGCTTGACTCTAGACCTTAAACCTCTATGTCATAATGCAAAGTATTCCCTCACAGATCCAGACATGGTCCAGGCAATAAAAGGAAGCCACAGCCAACTAGTTGTATTGCTCAAAATAGCTTAGTGTTGACACAGGGGGTCTGAGTGGACACTATAGAGTAAATTAAGACAAGAAACTCTGGTCTTGCTGCCAGTAAGTAGCACCAGCGCTGGACAGTGCTACTACAGAGCTCATTTTACAGTGAGCCTAGCACTGTAAAATTCGATAATTGCCATGTGCATCATTCTTCATAAATTAGGTCAAAGCATAAACTGAATTAGACCACAACCTACTCAAGCTATAGCATGTTATATTCACCGAACTACGATGCTCACTGTGAAGATGTGTTGGTTTTGTCTTTTGTATAGGCCATAAGCTGTTTACAGAAACATGCTAAGTTAGGCTCAAAGAGAAAGTTATCTTTCAGTTTGGGAGGAGGGGGGGTGGTGGTATGTTGTCCCAAAACTTTAGAAATACCTGATACTTTCTTGAATGATCCCATTAAAATGTTACTAACTCTGTGCTGCCTGGGGAGTACAATTACCTCTTTTTCAAGGCATAAAAAAAGGCGTTGTGGTCACTGTAGCATCCAGATTCATAAAATCTCCTCTTACTATGATTTTCTTGTAATTTCTTTCAGAGGTGAGCATACAAAAGCCATTGTGGAGTGTCCATCACAGCCCAGTAGGCTGGATATGTAGAGGTTGAGCAGATGGGTTTGGAGCCCAGGCTGAGGGCATGGGCGTGAGTTCTCGGGGCTCTGTTGTGCATCACACAGACCTGCAAGTGGTGGCTACATTAGCCCAAACAGAAACAGGTTTGAGCTGTGGCTGCGTTGTCCTAGCAACAGCAAGTAAACTGTATGCAACTGTGCAATGCTTTGACTTAGCAACTTCTCGAGTTTGCACTCCACCTCAATTGAAGAAAAAAGCAGGAATATATATATACACACACACAGGTGCAACTGTACATTTGCCTGCACATATATACACATTCATTCATTTATATATATGTGCAGACATATATACACACGTATATATACACCACTAGAAAGTATGGATGTCTATATCATGATCAGAATACACTACTTCAAATTTTCATCTGTGCTGTTGTGCAGGAAAGAAATAGAATTAGACTCAGAACAGGTGAAGAGTCCTTGTTCAAACGAAGGATCCTAATATGATGGCAGTTTCCTGTATCATAGTGCTAGTCTGTAAAACATCTTTCTATAGAATATCACAAGATTACATTACTGTGTTTAAAATACTCCTGGATGATTCCTGTTTCTTTCTGTATGAAACCCAAGAGCATGTACAGAAAATTCTATCATATTCCATCCTATGCTTTGGAAAGAAAAAGCCAAAATTCAGCTGTCTAGCTTCTCACGAGTTTGCTAATCTATCTGTAATTTTGAGCATTTAGTTTGTGGGAGTGGTTGGATAATTAAAGCATATTCAATTAGCTCAAACACATAACCACTGTTACCTTCACAATTGTATTCCTGGAAAAAGATTTTTTTACTTTTGTGGGGAGCTCTTCCTTTTGCAGTAGAGTTTCTTAGAAGCAACAGCAGAAGAAGAATGTGAACATTTGAATATGCCCATAAATTTTTATTTATCCATTGCAACTTTTTTTTTTTCCAAATATTCTATCACTTTGCTGTGTTTTTAGTTACACTTGCTTTCTGCTTTAACATGATTTTTTCCAAGGGTCCCTATTTGAGGAGACAAGGACTTGAGAAAATCAGAGAAGGCACTCTGGCTTTGTGTTTATGGCATAAACAGTTTACTTTACATCTTTCACGTGATTTTAATCATTGTTGAAAAGCTGTCTTGTATGATTTTTAGTATGCAGACTTCAATGGTTCCTTTAGGAGGTGTTTCTCAAAAGACAGAGCTGGAAAGCCCACCCCTGTTATCTCCTAATATCGATCAGTCTGCGGCCCAAACAAGAGCCAGTAATGGGCTATGTGCATTGCTTCCATCCTGAAAGGTTGCATAAGTAACGCAACCCTTATTTGGAAAAAGGGTTGGTCCACCCGGCTGGTGGGTCCTTGGACAGGAATTGCAGGCTGATGCAATTGATGGTTTGAGGCAGGCGTGGCTTTATTGAAGAGGCGCAACCAGCAACAGATGACGAGCGGTCCAAACCCAAGGGTGATAGGTGGGTGAACTGAGGGAGGTGGAGCGAGGGACAGGACTTATATAGGGGTCTGAGGGAAGGTGCTGGAACATGGGTGGAGCTTTAACCATATAAGGAATGCAGGGGAGGGAAAGGGGTGGAGCATGCAAATAGGGGGTGGAACAATACCAAATAAGGAGGGAGCCGCCCTGCGGCAAATATTAACCAATGGGAAGAAGGGAACAAAACCCGGGAAAACATGAGGGGAAAATAACTGGGAATTTAAACTTTAAAACCCGAAAAACGCATATGACTATTGTATTAAACATATAACAGTCCTTAAACACAAAACAGCTTCTCTCCTCCATTCTTCAAACTTCGGTCTCTTCTTCAAGGGCTTTCTTCCACTTTTCATATAATTGTCCTTCCAAGTCCCTCTCGGCTGCCACACATAAGGCCTGATTAGCAAGCTGTGGAGCTATATGGAAGAAAGGGAAAGAAATTTGTTCCGGAACATATTTCAGAAGGTAAGAATGCTTATCCTTGGAACTGATTAATGCCTTATGGATGTGTTAATCAAGTGGGGCTGACCACTCTGAGCAAGTGCAAAATGTTTGAACTATCTTGGCACTTTTTCCCACCGAGCTATTCTTATGGTTTTCCTGCTTTGTTTAAATACAAGATTTTAGCAGTGGGGAGAGGAGGACTCTCTTTTCTCCTCAATGTCCTACTCTGTCTTCTCATGCCCCTGCTTCAGTCTCTTAAATGTCTCTAGGCTGTAAAGTGCACTAATGTTCTTTCAGTTCAGTCCTGTGAGGATTTAAAAAACATATAACTTCATGGCCAGCTCAGTCCTATGGCTGCTTAAAGATCTCTGAGCATCTCATCAACAGAGGTAGGTGGGAACTCAGAAAGCTTCCCTATCCAAAACAGAAGGTAACCAGGGCATTTGAAAGGTTTCTATTGGGACATGGAAGCTATACCAGAAGATTTAACAACAGTTTAGTGGCTGGGTTACTCACCCAGGATATGGGGTCTAGATTACAGATAAATTTCACTTAAAAAAAGATATTTCCACCCATCTCAGCATACCAAATACTTGGAGTATCACACAGTCGGAAGGAGGCTGAACTCAGCCCTCAAGAGAACTAAAATTGTTGGGGGAGCTTAGGCCAGTGGGGAGCACTGGATGTAACTTCGCCATGCACAGAGCAGGAAGGAGAAGCAACTTGGGCAGTTCAACTTGTCCCTGCATTTGGGCTGTTTGGTACAGCTCAGTCTGTACCCACTGGGGAGATGGCACTGCTCTGGGGCCTCCTGCTCTATCTGATCCCTCTTGGGAGTTGTGTAGAAAATTTTGCATGGAGGAGAAATGTCTGATTTCAAATGCCAGTGCAGATTGAAGGAGCTTTCTCCCTGCAGAGACTTTGTCTAAAAAAGGCTTTGTATTTCTGAGGGTAGTTGCTGTTTACTAGCCCATGGTAACCATAATTACCCCTGCTGTTTGCCAGGAGGGAAATTCTAAGGCAAGTCTGTTGGAGCAAAGCAGTGCTTTCCATTTTCCCTTGTGGAGCTACAGTGGGATCGCTTCTGATGGCTGCCCATGCTGCCCTCCAAAACTTCGCCTAGCCTCTCTGTGTTTCCCCAGTAGCCCACAGGGAAGTAGCCAAGGAGTATGATGGCTTGTCCGTGCATGTGTGAGTGTGTTTAGCTCAGTGCTGCTCTGAGCACACATTTGCTGCCTCAGTGACCGACCTTTCAGGACCGGTCTGAGCTCCTGCTGCTGCCGCAGACGAATTTGCTGCCATATGTGACTTACTGTGTCTGTGACTCTTTGCCCAGTGGCTTGGAGGAATTGCTATGATGACATCAGTTTCCGTGGCCTCTTCTGCTTTCCTGTGTCTGTCAATATTGTTTTGACCTTTCTTCTTTACTGCAGGTCACAAGGTTTCGGTGCTGTATCTACCTCTTTGCATAGTTGTAGGTGAATTTCTGATGCAAACGCCTTGGTGACTTGCGCTTCTCAGAGGGCTTTAATTCTCATGAAAAGGAATTGAAAAAAAAATGCCATGTACAAAATACACCATAAAGGGAAAATACAAATCTCTCATCTGTGTTTGTTATTCTCTTTAAATTGAAAAAAAACAAAGAGTAGCTCAGAACTCAAGGCATTTGACTATTGTAAATAAGAATAGTTATGGTGAGCACTGCTTGTTCTGGGAGACTTAGTTTTTTATGAATATATCCACATTTATATATATCTACCCTTAATAAGAAGTGGCTTAGAAAGGTATTTATATTAAGTTCATAGGCTTTACTGTGGACTTGGTGAGCCAGAATCTGCTTTGGATTTGTTTGAAGCAGATGTTAAACAGAGAGAAGAGACTGACATATCTATAGTGGTTCCATAGCTGTCTGAATTATTGTTAAAATCCCAGCACTGGCACATTTCTAATAGAAGACACATTTCAGCAGTGACCATGGTAATAAAATCTGAAATGCCTCGTTCTCCTTTCATTAAGGTCAAAAGGAGAAAAAAAAGATCTGTATCAATATGAACACAGAGGTGTTCCTGGCCAACATGAAAGTATCCTTTTATCTAACAAAAAAGAGTAATCTTGTTGTTCAAACTGTCTATTCCAGGCTGTGTTCTTTTTAAGCAAATGTGATGCAATGACATAATTCTTTATGCACTTGAATGGTTAATTGCAAAGCTGACTTTCCAAAGGGCAGTGCCTCAGTTCTGAACTCAACATCTGAACTCACAAGAGAGAAACAGAAGATGAAAACGGCTTGGATCTGGAATTTAGGAAATTAATAAAAACTGGATTAAAACCGTGAGTTACAGACTTAAACACCTTCCTGTGTTTCAAAGACATATAGGGCTGCCTTGCACTTCAGTGAGTCAAGGTGGGCATCCTGGCTGATAGCTGCCTGGTTGAGGGCAGGCAGCTGGGACTGGAGTGGGTAGAGAGCATCGGGAGGGGGCATGGAGAAGCCCCCCAGCATGAACTCTGCCTCGGGCAAGGGCTAGTTCTGCTAGTTCTTCTTGATATCTGAGATTGAGCTGCGTTTTCCAGAACTGACATGCAGGAATAAAAAGGGCTAATGCCACCTCACTGTGCTACCCTTTTTTAACAGGTGTCTGATACTGTTCCAGCTGCTTGAGAGACAAGAATTTTTTTTTAGTTTAAAGCACCTGTTTGGGGTTAAGATGAATTTAACAGAAGACAGGTTTGAAATCAGTGGGAGATAGAGGCTCTTTGTAAGTCTGCAGAAGCTAAAAGTTAATTTTCTTTCTAGTATCTAAAAGGGATTATACCACTATGTTTATAGTAGAACCTTCAGTAGGGGGTCAAACATCTGCTCAATAGAGCAGACCACCACCAGGAGTGTGTCTGATTAATCCTGCTGTGCCATGAAGGGGCATCAATCCTATCAACACTTTTGGGCAGTCTTTCACTTGTTTCAACAATTATCTGCTGCTAACTTACTGTAGTGAGAGTTGCTAAAATAGTGGGGTTGAAAAGAAATGGTTTTTGTCAGGACATATATATTTGTGAATTTGCTACCTTAGCATATAGTTTTAGGATTAGCCTGATTTCAGATTATGCTGCAGGATGGGAAGTCAGGATTTTGATGGGCTTTAATTACACATGTAGAGTAATGATGGTACAGTTATCCATTTATAAACGCTTTGATCACTTGGCACATAATAATGCTCAGATTTAATGCTCAATGCAGTACGATAAAACTCCCTTTCTTAATATAAGTACATACACCTCAAGAAGGTTGAGTTAATTGCTTTCAGAAATAAATGAAAATTTAAACTGTGTGGGTAATTAAATTCTCATTTAAAGTTGTAAATTATTTTAACTGCACTATACAGAATGAAAGTATAGTTTATCTGCTTTTCATTAGGAAGTAGCATCAAATAAGCACAGTAAAATCTTCTAACAAAACATTTTCCCATTAACAATAAAAATAATCCACTGACACTTGTTACATTTAAAATTATTTACTATAGTAGGAGCATGTGCACAAGTCAGATTTACAAATAAGGACAACTATCCAAGCAAAGAATGATAGCATGGCTAGAGAAGCTTTCATGGTTATTTCTTTTCTCTTCAACACGTCTTTAAAAAAAGTGCTTAATCAAAAATTTGTTGAGGATTTTTTATCAAATTGTCATTGACAAAATGATTCATTGTGTGCCATGTTCATCTAGAACACTAAGGAAACGTATTGCCTTGAAAACACTTGTCTATAATGCCTTTTAAAAGTTTTAAGTAATCCTGCCAATTTAGAGATTGAAACAGTTAGAAGCTGTTTTTTTTCCAAAGGAAGATAAAAGGAAGCAAACATTTATGATGACTTACGTACACTAAACCTAATTAAAAAAAAAAAAAAACCACAAACAAACAAAAACAAACCCACAGCACACTCTGATGTCCAGCTTTATTGCGGTAGAGGATTAAGTCTCTCTCCAAATTTCTTTGACCCCTCCTAGAGGGAGAACACATACATCTGTTGATGTTTTGGTAAGTCACTTCCTGTAAATAGGCTGTATTCTCATCGTATGGTCTGTCATTAGCTACAAGAATTGGAAAATGCTGACACTTTTGAGATATGACTGTCCGGTTTGGCTTCATGCAGAAATTTTGGGTTTGACCTTTCCATTTAGCTTGAACCCAACTTGCACAATTGTTCAACTCACAAAAGGCATGTTTTCGTTCTAGAAGGAGAGTGGCTTATGTAAATAGGTAGGTTATGGAAAGGCTTTGTTGGAAAACACTTTAATAGAAGAGTATAAGTAGATCTGTGGATGCAGAGAAAAATTACTAATCACTAGTACTAGGAAATATTTGATGCCATTTCTTGTTGCTTCCATCCTTTCCCTAAGCAGGTTTGTTTTTGGGATGGTTTTTTTGGTCAGAGGTCCAAGAAGTTCCAATGCTCAAAAGGAAGATTGGAAGTACGTAGTTCTGAAATTTTATCACAAGTATCCCATCAGGTTGTCTTTTTTAATTTGCCCTTTTCAGAAACTAAGTTTATTAAATTTTTAAAAGAACTTGTAATGAAAAAACAATTTCTAGTCATCCCAGTTGCAAAGGGGAACTGTAAAACAAAAGTGAAGAATATTGTTCAAGTTAAAATTCAGAACAAGATAAAATCTAGTTTAAGGCAGTTTTTTAATTTGGTGATTTTAAAGCATGTACTTTTAAGTTCTGCATTGTCAAAATCATCTTTTGTCAAGTTATACTTATCCCATCAAGAAACAAAGCAAAATAAAAATGCTGGTAAAGCATACTTGCTGTAACTTCGTGCAAATGTGCTCCTTGTGCCACTAAAATTTTAGTAGCAGGTTTTTTCTATTCCACTCATGAAAATAATAGATACAGAATAAATTTTCAACATTAGAAAGACACAACTCTTGACACTCCCGGTATCTGGGCATTCCAATAGAGAACACTCTCACCTGCAGAGACCTGTGGTTATTGTGGGAAGGGGTTCTCCCTGTATTCTTGACAATTAAATGGTGCATATATAATTTTAAGGGTTTTTATGGGAGAGAAATTTAATTTCTTTAATTTTCTTTTCATTCTATAGCCCATTATGTTGTCCTGAAACTGTCAACATTTTAAATGTATGTGGGCTTTTTCTTTTTCTATGTGTGGCTTTTCAGGAGTCTCACTTTTTCATATTTTCAGATTTAAAAAGCAAAGCTGCCACAAATGACAAACACATGGTGGGGGGAAAAATAATAAAAATATTGCCAAGGCAACAGACATTTTTCATGGCAGAACATTAAGATTTTAGCATACCATAGCAACATTTGTTTTGTGATAATATTTTTATGTACATGTTGTGAGATTAATTTAGTTACCTTTGCGGAGAGGAATAGAATTGTGAGCACAAGAGTTGTCAGTGACATTTGACTTGAATCTAGAAAGGCTTTTAAGTTAGATTTACATTTCTGTTGAAATTTCTGTTTTTGTGCCTTGCTTTAATATCTGAGAATATTCAAACATTAATGTATAAATCTTCATAACAGCCTTCTGATGTAGGAATACAGTATAATTTTGACTGAAGAAAGTCATCTGGCAAATGGAAAGATTTAAGTGCTTGAATTAAGGGCCTCATCAAGATTAATGTTGTTTTTATCTGTGAGTAAATTGCTGGTCCAGATAAAAATATTTATTAAATTGAGTAAAACTCTATGCTTCTCCTTGGATAAACCTTTTCACAGGGACCTATCTGTGTAGATGAAGTACTGATAAGGGATTGCAGTGGGCTGTTGTCAGCCATTCATTAGATAGGTATAGTGTCAGGCTACATAGTTGTCATTGGGAATAATTCAGCCTTATTTGTCTTTTTACAAATTTTAACTTATTCGTGTTTGTATAACAATTCATTGATGGTGTCACATCAATGGCAAAAGTTCAGTTACCTCTCTCCTGGTGTATAGAGTAAGCGAATGGTTTCATGTGCCATCCTCCTTTAATGACTTGCTTGGTGGCTATGACCAAGTCATGCATCAGGAGAATGTGATATCCCTCACTTGTAATTTTCAAAGTAATGTCCAGGTAGACGTGGTGGGCACCAGGTTTTCTCAGAGTTGAAATCTGGTCTGTGGCATGAACTTCCACAGGAGTATGCTCATCTTAACCCTTCATTTGTTCAATGCAGTGACTTTCCTTCACCAACTTATTTTTCTCATTAAAATGCAACAGCAAGGACCTTTTTCATATCAAGTCCTTACAGTTCTTCTTGAAAGACAAGAAAAAAAATTGATGAAGTACAAATGATAGGTGTTATTTTTGTGTATTACAGATGGGTAGTAAAAGTCTGATAATGAATAGGATTATTTTTCCAAAGATTCCCTAAACTGGCACTATTCTAATAACGTTGAGGATAAAGTGCTGTTTAATCCTTTCTTTTGCCACCCATCCTATCCCTCAAAGTATCTGCTTTAAAGTTCAAGCTCCTTTTTCTCCCCAGCACAGTGTTAAAAGCACTTTCCTCTTTGAGTTATATGTATGTGACTTAGAATACCTGTCTGGTTAGCTGTCAAAATTCAGATCCCATGTTTCACCTGCAAGTACCCCAGGAAATCCACTTGAGTAATTAGAATAAAAAAATGAGGCCAGTACTCACAGGAGAAGGACTCTTTTCTCTGTTTGACACAGCCTGTAGCTTAGTGTTCATTCTGGGTTGACACTGAGCAGTTAGATATTCTAATTTTCTCCTTCCCTGCTGTTTCACAATGAAATGTGTTGGCTAGAAAGCAACAGGGAAAAGGCTGTCACCCTGATGCAAAACTTTCAAAAATGTCCCCATGCTTCCTCATCAGGAGGAAGTCAAGGTCTTTTAGCTTGTTGTGAGAAATTGGAAGCAACAGCCAAGTGGAAGAAGTATCACTTGAGACTGGGAAGATGAAGAAATGTTAAATTCATTGCTTAAGACTCAGGACTTGGATAACGTCACCTGACTTGCAATGTAACGCCCTTAGTACAGGGCCATTGGCTGTCTGACGGCAGCATGCAGTGCCTGACTCATTCCTACCTACGTTTCAGCTTTGTTTCAATACAGATTTCCATCTAGAAACATCATAAATTTTTTAGAGTAAAATTGCCTTTAAAATATTCCAGTGAAAAGGTTTTTTTTCTGTTATTCACTTTCTGTAAAAGGACTATCCTAGTACAAGACCTTTCTCCCAAGCAAACTGGTTTAATTTTCATCTCAAAGGACTGGAATCCAGTGTGTGGCTATTTCTTTTCCCTGGTTAGCTTGATGCACGGTTTTTAATGTGTCCATTATTTGACAGATCTTGAATTGGCTACAGAAAGATTTGCTCATAACACAGATGTCCACGGACGCTCACTGGTCTGACTGTGATCAGATACTGTAATGTGATACATCAGGGAAAGACTGGGGGCCATGGATTTTCCCTTCTACGCTTAATCAGTCAAGAGGATGAAGGCAGCCTAATCTTTTAATAATAGTCCTCATAGGCTCTGTTACAAACTCTATTAAGTAAGAAGTGCTTCTGATGAGCATGAGGCATAATCTTATCAGAGACCAAAGTCTGTTCTCTGTGCTGAACCCTGGGTGTGCTGTGGAAGACCAAGAAGCTTTATGTCTCCTGGATGTTCTACAGCCTCCTCCTGACTGTTATGTTGAAACAGTGACTGCACTTCTGAATAGCATGTTTCCTTATGATTATGGTCTGGATAGTTCTCTCTCTTCTTTTAATGTGTTTCTCTTGTTTACTTCTTACCTTTCTTTCAGATGAAATTCCCAGCTCAACTGGACTGGGTATAACTTCACATAACAGGTTAAATATACTGATAGACATTTCACAAAGGGATTGCCTGACATTATATAGTCAAATACCAATGTCAGAATAAAAAAATCAATTAATAATCTCCTTTTCACTTGAATTGTAGCTTGATAGTGTTACTAGCATTGCCAATATTTTATTTGAGTTTGATTTGACCTTCTAAGAAGCAAGATGCAAGGCAGAAATTCATTTATTTCAAAGAGAGAAAAGACTTCATAATTGACAGAAATTCCCTTTTTCTTTTCATCCATGTCTTTAAAAATTATTTTCTCCTTGACTTTTCTTTCTTTAGGTGCAGCACAGGAAAATCATCTCCATATTTACTGTATGTTCACAGATGCTTGTACATGTGCATGTTACCAGTTGCTGTTTAAAGCACATTTAAAGTATGCCTACCTGCAAATGTCAGGCTTCTACCCAGAGCTGACATCTTGCTGTAAATCCTGGCCTGCCTGTCTCTCTGGGGAGGACCTATGACTCCAAGAGCACGGTAAGAGCAGACAAAGTGTTCTAGCCTGTGCACTAGCAACAGGAGCGGGAGCAGCAGGGGACACGGGGAAGGAGGCAGCTCAGTCCCAGAGAGAGGCAATGCAGAGTGAGAAGCAGCAGGGGAACTGCCAGCAGCAGACTTGAAAGCAGAATACAGATATGTTTGTACATGCCTTTCCTACTTCTGTCTCCTGACCTTCCTTTCTCCATCCGCCCATGCTGAAATTACCATAACCCGTTTTCAGGGCAGACAGTTGCTCTCTCCAACTGGCTAGCTGTTTCGGAAGAGCTTCGTTGTATGAATACAAAGAAAAAGTTCTTAAAACCCTTCCTTATTTCCACTTCCCCCTCCTGCTGCCTCTCAGCTCCTTTTCTAAAGCCTGGCATGCAGTTAAGCCCTAAAATTGTGACACCTTTCCCATAGCCGTGTCATGCTCCCTTTCTTACACCTCTCATTTCTGCTATGGTGCTGCACTTAGAATGCAAATAAGTTTTTCTGAGAGCTTTTTCTTTTAAAAGCTAAAATTGTTGCTACCAGTTTATCAGGTCATGCTTTCAATAGCACTAGCCTGCATTATTCACGGATGTTCAGTTTTAAGAAGGAAATATATTGATATTATAGAGCAATAATTGTGTTTTTCAAATATTTATTTATGGCAAGCATTTTAAAATCTAGTGTGCTGTGTGCCTGTATCTGTTTATGGATGCAAATCTCTTCTCTTGCTGGTTCCCTAGTTGTTTGTATTTCATTAGCATCTAGAAGCCTCAGCAGTGACCCAGGATCCTTTAGTTATCTGTACTGGAGGGAAAAAAAGTACCCTTTGAGGAAATAAACATGAGTACAGTGGAATTCTGAAAGCTTTATACTTTTTACCATTTAGTTTTCTAGATTTGTATTAAAGGGAGTATAAATGTCAGCCACTGGAAGTACATATGGGAATTTCTCATCTCGTGAGACTTCTGGTCTAATTTTTATTATTAAGCTTAATGCTGATGGAATGTCCATGTTTAGATGATGATGCAGACTGGATTCTTTTTCCCCTTAACTAGAAACATTACTGATGTAGCAGCTGCTGTACAATTTTCTGCAGCAAAATGAATGCAGAAATGTACAATGTACCTATTAGACTATTTCAGTTTAAGCATGGCAGTACACCGGCTTTTTTGCTGAAGACAGATTATTCTTATAGTTTTAAATAAAATTATACACGTACACACGTATGCATATACATTTTTGTACATATGCATATATGTACACACAAAAATAGTCTAAAAGCAAGAAGAGTCATGGGATTTCCATTTACAAAGTAGAATAGGACTACAAATAAATCAACTTGGCCTTATAGGTGGCCTCTTGAAGTAGCCCAGCACCTCAGTAAATTAGGAACAGGAGTGCAGATAATGTAAGGAAAAGAGACACAACTGCCCTGAAATTAAAAAAAAAACCCTGAACCATTTTGAGGGCAAGCATTGACCCTAAGGGTAGCATCAACAGTTTTATAACATGCTCAGAAGCACATATCTCAGTGGCACAGCATCACAAGTAGCCCTCGAATGAATAAATCAATGAGAGAATAAATAGTGTGGCAGGAAAAAACAGAGTGAGGCACATTTCCTCCTGTGATGCAAGCTCATCCTTTTCATAAAATAAGAGGGGGCTAGGGTAGGAGAAATAAGTGAAACATTTAAGTGCTGAACAAATTCCTTAAATGTTTGTTATAAACAATGCTAAAGTAATCACAGAAAAGCCTGTGGTTCAGATCGAGGTTTACATCTCTCCAAATGTATACCTAAGAGGAATTTTTATGAATGATACAGTTTTGTTTGGTTTTTAAGTGTAATGTGAAGAACCTATATTAGCTTATTAAAAGAGGACTTAAACACCCAAAATAAAACTAAAGCTCTCATAAACTGCAGTTAACTTGAGGACTTTATCTGCTATTCACTATGGGATAAGCTGAGGGAAGCAGCAGGTACTTAGAGTTTAATCAAAACTTAGGTATAGGATGTTGAGATGGCACATCTGTTTTGAAATTAAACTAGACACACAGTCATCTGTCTTTTTGTTTATCTTTTGTTGATCTCCAGACATCTCCATCTGAATTTCTGATCAGACTCATGTAGATGATGAATATGTAAAAGTTGGTTGTCTTGTATCTTTGATAATGGCCTGAAGATGCAACAACATCCCCTATGAAGGAGCAGTTAATATTTGGACAATCTGGGGGGGGAGGGGAACCACACCATTTTTTGGTCTCAACAGAAAAGCAGTATAAATAAACCTAAAAATAGGTGAAGAGTGCCTGTGTTTAACCTGTGTTTTGCTGGAAATTTTTGATTGTCAGATCTGCTGGTGAGTAGATCTGTTGAGCCTGAAGGCATGCCCGTTTTTTCCAGCTGGTCCCATCAACACACACTATCTCTGGCTCACGGAGTCTGTCTACCAAGATATAAATATTTAAAGGACAAAGATATTTTCCCTGACATTTTATTAATAATCACATAGCACTTGTACATTGTCCTCAAGATACTAGAAAAACATGAATCCTCTCAGCCGTTAGCAGTGGCTGCATTTAAGGCGGGAAAATGCAGACAGAAGGGAAAAGGTATGTTGCTACGGGCTCAATGAATGGAATATTGTTGATTTTTGGTTCCAGTCTGTCCTTGGTTTACTGTACACAGCCCCAGTCAGTAACAGCAAAGAACCAGTTTCCTAAAAATAATCACATAGCCAGAAATGCCAATGCACAAAATATGGTTGGAGCACGTACTTGAAGAGTGTAAAAGAGCTTGTGTTATACCTATGGAGCGGGACCTTGATCATCTTCCAGAGTGAGTAAAGAAAACTTAGATTCCTAATAAAGGCAGTTCTCCACAAGCTTCCTTTATATAGCAAGCATCCCTCAAATCAGTAATGGTAAACCTAAATCAGAAGAAGAAAAGCAAAAATCTGGTATCTTGCGTTCAGCTAGTTAAAGCTCTATTCTGCACCCCTAATTATTTCAAATTATTTCATGTACTTCTTATTTTAATGCAATATAGATTATAATTTCTGTTAACATTTGTTTATTTTAATTTTTGTGTCTACTAGGTTCTGATTTTTATCACAAGGATTTCTACTCTCTCAGCCTACCACGAAATGCTTTAAAAAATGCTCAAGTATGTTGACCTGCCTGGGAAGCTGCTCAAGATAATCTCTTGAGGAAGCAAGTAGGTGCTATTTTTACTGTAGTAAAAGATCCTCTCTAATCTACCAGGAGAAAGCAGTGTTAAGTTACCAAGATGAGCTAGATGCTGGGGGTTTTTTTCTGCCAGTTACTTCTGCTCGACTGTTTTCATAAGTCACTTGATAGCTGGGTATTTGTTAACTTTTATTAAAAAGTATTGTTTAACTACAAATGTTACTGGGGCTGTTGTAGAACGTTATACTTGTTCCAAGTCATGAGGATTCTGGTAAAAGTGCTTTGAAATTGCCAGGCCCTGTTTAGTGAATGTGGATAAAGAAGCAATGAAACTAAGGAATAGTACTCATTTGAGAGGCAAACCTGGAGTGAGACATTTCTTTCTACAGAGAATGGGACAGAAAATAAGCATAATAGAATAGAATACTGCTGGCTAGCCATGGTCATTAGCCTGGTACCATATGTTTCCTTAGACATCACAGTACAGCACTACTTTTGTCAGATAGTATGTTCTACATAAATATAAGAAAGGAAGAAATCCTAGGAGTCAGGAACTAGTTTTCCGATCTATTTCAGTCATCTCAAAAAGATGATAATAAAGAAGTGAACAATCTCAGTAACACAGGAAGGCTCCCTCAAGCCTGTAATCAGGTCACAGCACAAACATTAGCTGGGTGTTCTGTAATTTGTAATGATGCACTCAGCAAACATTTTATTAAACTTTGAGGCAGCTATTCATTAAGCTCAGCTTTGGACCATCTTCAAGTGAATTATACAATATCTCTGTGGTTATTTGTTATTTATCACAAGGTGTGTACTCATAAGTCATATGAGCATATTTTTCATACTTTTCATCTTTAAGGGAATTATACTGTATCAGAGCAGATAGATAATAGCAAATCTGCAATTATTCTCTGTCCATTTTTACAAATAAGCTTGATAAACTAGGAAAGCTTTCAGGGTGAAGATGAGGGAGACCATGCTAACCCCACTGCAAGTTTGAAAAAAGGATGAAAACCCTCTTAAAAATGAAATAATCAGTTTCTTAAAACATACTGTGTGTCTGTCTTCATATAGAAACATTTGCTTTATTGTGTAAATAATTTAAAAAGCACTTCTTGCTTGGTATTAATAATAACCCAACATAACAAGAACAATGACAAGAACACTGTCATGCTTCTGTTAATGCATCAGCTTTTCAAATTTTCTTTCTTCTTTATTTCCTCATATGCAGCTTTCCACTACCACCGGAAAACCTGATCATCTTTATCTATTCAAATCCTCTTCCTTCTCTTTCTTCCTCAAAGCAAATACCCAAAAGCCTGTTCTTTTTATTGGAAGTTTTCTTGCCAAAAGGAAAAGTCAATCCTTTGAAATAGCATAGTACTTTCTAGGAGTAAAAGAAAAGTGGTTACTGGTGCCTCTTAACTCTGTCAGGGTATCTTAAATTCCATGTTGTGAAACAGGTTGAAAAGGTCGTACTATTAGAAAGTTTTCATGTACATCGATGGGAATGTTTGAAGCCTTCCACTTCTACTTCTGTTTGCCTTGAATGAGTGTTTCTTTCTTAGCTATGATTTAATGTATTAGATAGTACTAATGGTCCATCAGCTCTAGTATCATGTCTCTACAAAAATCCATGTTTAATGCTTCAGAGAAAAGTGGAAAGTCTATGGTGCCTTTGAGAAGCTGAAATATACTCTGAGGAAACAGGCATTTGGCTTCTGTTGTCTACAGTCCTCGGCCAGCTTTGTGAAACATCAGTTGAGGTTTCTCTTGCCTCAGTAAAACTCATATGCATTAAAGGTACTGAGAGTAGTCTGTCACCTTGTAAATCCAGAATAATTTGGATGAAATAAACAAAATATAAACTGATCTTTAGGGGATGAAGGTGTAAAATGCCTTCGTTTTTCAAATCCCAATTCAATAGAAGCTGGGGTTTGTGGAGTTTACGAACTTATGGTTGATATTCGTACTTTATATTATTTGTAAGTGCTCTCAAGTGCTGCAAATGTATAAGCTCTTTTCCTTAGTTTACAAAGAGTTTGATACACGACCTTTGTTTTGTGAAGGATTTTCTAAGAACTGTGTTTAACCTGTAGCGTGTTCAGAAATCCATCACCACAGATAAAGCAGTTACCAGCTGTGGAGTTATGAGTATTTACTATCTCTTTTGAAAAGCACTAACCTTCAAATTCGTACTGTCCCACATACAGAGAGTTTTAGGGACATTTGAATATCAGAATTTGATAGAGGGTGATGTTCAGAGACATACCATTATTCCTTGGATTTTGTTTTTTCCCATAGTAGAATATTATAAATAATGTTCATTCTGAAATTATCTAGTAAAGTGCAACATTGCTGCAGCAAAATCCATAGTTAGTACAAAAAATTGCTTTTGTTAGCTCTTGTTGCCCAGTGAACTTTTTCATACATAAATGTCTAAATAAATTTGCTAAAAGCTTTATCTTGTGGATTTCAGGTCAGGGTACCCTGATAGAGCAGAGTTAAGAAAGAAATGCTATCAGTACATTTTTTGTGTCTGCTCAAAAAATACACAGAGGGTTTCAACTCCAGGACTGATTACCCAGTATGCTTTACAGAGAAAATGAAAGTTATATGAATCTCTTTGTTTTAGATGAACCCTTTTTCAATATGACACTCCTACTTCAGATCAATGACAGGTCAGTGATAATGCTAATACTCTGCACTGAAAACCAACACCTGCTTTAGTATTGATTTTCATTGAATGTGTGACTGGGTGGTGAGTTAGCAATATGTTTTTGGAGAGACCTCTAATTCTATAACCACATCAACCGCTACAGAAACTCCCAGAGATATTTGACCTCAGATAAAAATTGATGGTGTATATTTATAGCTAGCACCAGAGTTAAATGTATTTTAAAATGGATTCATGTCGTCACGCTAGCCTGCTTCTGAGGTTATCAGTATAGCAGGTGAGCTTGTTTGCTTGTTGTTATATGTGAGCAAGAGCTATGTGCTTTAGTTAAAGACAGAGCCAATCCACTCCAGGTCATAAACCAGGATGGAGAGGCTCAGACCATTCAACAGACATCATGTGCTCTTCCTCCATGCATTAATAATGGTTTCTTTGTGTCAAGCAGGTATGTTTTTTCTTAATACTCATGTAGGAAAACAAGGATTAGGACACCAGAGCTTATTAAAACAAGACATTTTCTTGTTATTGCCATAGACTGTCTTTTAAAGATACATAAAGTTGTTGTGTGTGTGGTGTCACATTCAAAGTATTGTTATATAATTTCTTCTTTAAGATGGCATCTATACTGAGAAAAAGCAGTTGATTCTGTAAATGTAATTGCCTTTTTTGCCCTCTTAAATTCATAAACAGACCTAAAACCTGTCCTGTCTGAGCAGCAAGATTGGAGGTGTGTTCTGCTTTCCTGCATTTCCTGTTACTTAACCTCAGTCAGCCAACAAACTTGTGCTGGCATCCAGGTGCCTAATTCTTCTACACCATCTAATCAGCCTAGACACTCAATCGCTTTTCTTGCATGGTTGCAGAGATCTCAGAAAGGCATAGAGCACGTGCCAACATACAAATTGCATCTAAGATATGAACTTTATAGCATATGCAAGTAGCTTGAATCAATTGATCTTAGTGCAAACATTCTGCTACTTAACTCCAGAGTTGATGTTGTTTGACTAAAGCAATGTCGTGTCATTCCAGTGTGCTTGACCTGCATTTGCCTGCAAGTACATGGAGTATTCAAGTCCTGGATTTCTTTCATGATCCTTCTATTTTTGTTGACTGGTTTTTACCCCCAAAATTTCTTTGATCAAAATCCACAACACCTACATCACATCTTTTGGTTATTTATTTCCCTTTGAGCATTGTATCACTGAGTCTGTGACATAATCACATGCATAAAGCCAAAAAAATTTTGGGTGAGAACATCCTAGGAAAAGCAGTGCTGATGAGGGATGACTGCAGTGAAGTGCTGACGCATGAGACCTTGATATTACAAGCTCTGGCAAGTGCATTGTGCTTGGCAAACTGTGATAAGCTGACCTTAGGGTCATGCAGACAAAAAGCTAAACTGCTCATTTCAATCAAACTAATGGGAATAGGCATGTTACAAATAAAAGGGTGCCATCAAGCTGCCTTTCTAGCACAGTCTGCATGTAAATAAAACATGTTTACCTTCTACAGAGTACATGAGAGTAACCTTCAGAACATTATTACTTTACATTGGTAAGGATATCTTAGAAATACTTCAATCATAGTATTAGGAATTACTTGGACTGGTCGCAAGATGAGAATTACATTTATATGTGTTGAGATTTCTTTACCTAGCTACCCTTTGTAATGGGATAGCCTAGTTAGCTTTGTATTTTGGGTTTTTTTCCTTCAAAAAAGTGTGTAGTATAGTCTAGAATAGGGAATTGCTTCGTGGTTAAGACTCCCTCCTTGGAGGTTATACTCTAGAATTACTCAAATACTTGGAGGCAGAAAAACTGGTTCAGATAACTTCTCTAACCACTGGCTGTTCATTTGAGCCTCTCTCCTCTTTCTCATCCTCTCTGTCCCCATGAATTTACCTGTGGTCTCTGAAATCATGATAACAGTGTTACTGGAGCTGATAGGTCACGACCAAAAGTTTTTGAGAAGAGGCTTATTTTTTTTCCCTTTTGGTATGAAAAACATTGTGGCCAAGTCTGTTATATATGCATAAAATCCTGATCTTTATGCAACGCAGTGCTTACACTAAGATTGTGTTCATTTATATCACTAAAAAGAGACAGAACAGCTTACACAAAAATAGAATAAAATATGTTAAATCAACCATAGTGTAAATTCATGGCCATCATATTACATGGTGACAGTCCAATATGCCTTGTTTTGTCTAGTGTCTTTCAGTACATGTGGAAAATGTTAGAAAGTAAAGCTGCAAAATCTTAATTCACTGGTTACAAAGCATGCTGCTACAAGCTGATACAGAATTATTTTGTGCCATGGATGTGCTAGTGGTCTTCATAATGCTCTAAGATATTTGATACAAATTGAGGTGGTTTTACAGTGGGTGTTCAATATTTTAAGGAAAGGTTTGGGAAAAGTTTGGGAAAAGTCAGCAATTGCAATTAAAATAAGTTCTTTACTAATGCCTTAGTGTAAATGATATTAAGTAATCCATGCACAGGGAACCAAAAAGAGAAGTGTTTGATATAGTTACTTATTTAACTTTCTGTCACTGCGTATAAAATAAGAATGCTACTGCAAAAGAGATTATGTTTATCAAGTAACACCTATTTGTGGAGTGTGGCAGATGTATCTGGTTGGTTGAACTAGTGAGTTGAAATACAATTTAACTGACACACATCTAGAAATTACACCTCTCTTTCAGCAGCCTGTTCATATCTCAGAATCATAGAATAATACGGGTTGGAATGGACCTTTAGAGGCCGCCTAGTCCAATCCCTGCAATGAGCAGGGACACCTTCCACTAGACCAGAATGCTGAGAGTCCTGACCAACCTGACCTTGAATATTTCCAAGGATGGAGCATCGACCACCTCTCTGGGCAAGCATTGTGTTATTTCACACACAATGCCTATGTACAGTGTTGCTTGTCGTGGCTTGCCTTTGATGTATCCTTATTGAGGCTTCTATATATTAATTATATGCATGTCTCAGTGGAGGATGATAAATACTTTGTTATCTCTGCTGTGAAAGAAGGAATCTGTGTGACGATCTGGTAACAGGAGTAATTGAAGAAATTAAATTGCTGCCAAAATTAACGAACTAGATACATGTGTATCAGTTTATTATAATATGGCTGGGGGAGGATTTTCTGTGTTATCCAACAGGCAATTCTGCATTTAAAGTTGTCTTCTTGCTCGTGGATGTCTCTCTTATGTTATTATAAACAAATGTAAATTGCAACTAGTTATAAATTCATGGAAATAATATTGTGAAAGAGTATCTGGTTATTGATATCTTAAGTATTTCTTCTCATCTCCCTGCATGCCCTAGCTGACATTCCTGGTTTGAGAGCCATAGTTATTCAATGTATTCCTGTGAAATTGTGTGAGACATTTCTATGCATAAAGACTTTTGGGGTGAAACTTTCCTAAAAGGGTCTGATTGGGCTGATCAGATTGGGCTGATTGGGCTCCTTCTGATCCAGATTGACTGACATAAAAGACTTCCAGCTGTTGTTAATTCAAACTCCACAACCCTCAAAATCAGGCATAGTGTTTAATGTATGTTTTACAGCACTACTTGTGTAAAGCTATTAATTGAAACTATTTGTAGGATCTTTTCAGAGTGAGACTTGGTACTGATGATGAATGGCTTCATTGTACTAGGTCATTATGGTCCTAAGTAATTTTGTTGGTTGGTACTTTTCATTTTATACCTAAAAATCAAATAAAAATGATGAATTGCGGAGAAATGAAAAAAGGTATAATTGGCAAAATAGATTATTACACCCTGTGATTGGAGGTAATGAATTGCAGCAGGAATTAAAGACAAAGCTTTACCAGTTAAACTGAATTTAATCTGTCTAAGTAGTGAAATAGATATTTCTGTCAGGCCATAACCTTCTCAGGTGATCTAAAGGTGATATGGATACAGCCCAGGTATCTTTTAACTGATAGTGTTAAAGGGACTTTAACCCCACAGTTTGGATTCATAACCAGTGAGGGTAAGTGCAAAATCAAACCAGAACCAAAACCAGCACTGCCCAAACCTGCCAAACAGCCTTTTGTCAGTCTGTGTTTATACATAGCCTACCTCCGAAGACTCATCTGGCAAAAGAAAAAAGTCCTATTCAGAACAGAGAAATGGCTTAAAGACGACCCCTCAGCATTGCTTATTAGTATGCTCAGAACTTTGAAAGTAGGAGTTAGTAGAGTGCCAGATATTTGACGTGGCCATAGCTCAGACCAAACTGGACATTGCTGTAAAAGGAATGTGTATGCTCCTCCTGCCCCCTCTCTTTTTCAGTAAATATATTAAGGTTTAAGCCTGTGCTCTGTAAAATCCCTGATGTACATAGCTGTACAAGGAGTAGGACTCGTTTGATATCTCATTACTTTGTGAATTGTTGTGTCATTCAGTGATACAACAGTATCTGAAATGATTTGTTTGCATCTTTTTAATGTTTTATCACATTCTTGTCAACACGTGTTTATAAGGAAAAAAAACCTAATTCTGGAAGCAGATAAGGTAATTCAATTCTTTAAAAAGTTAGTCACAAAAATAATTGATTTTTATTTGTTGCCAAGGGAGGTAAATTGTGCTTCCTACATTAATATTTGGGAGGATTTGCTACATAAGAAATTTCTTTTTTTTAATGTATGTATACTTTATTCACTCTGATTTTCCCCTTGCAAATATATTCAGTCTAACAAAGATTTAAGAATGATCTTGTAGCTTGAAAATTTTTGTCTTTTAACTCTCTACACAGGCTTTAGAAATAAGTCCATACATTTCTTAGCAAAGAGCATGTTTGCTAGCTTTCATTTAGATTGTGAGTCCTTTACTTTTCAATTTCTTTTATCCATTAAAAATAATAAAATGCCCCAGCAAAACAGCTCTCTGAATAAAATCATTCTAGGAGCTGTAAAAGTTTGAATTCACAGTACAAAAGGGAATGTTGCTCATGCAGGGATTGTGGAATGCTAATAAGCTTGGCACATCAACTTGCTGCAGCTCCTTACAAGCCTTGTAATTCAAAAAGTTCACCTTGAAGTTTGCATATAATTGTGCCATTCATTGTACTTGTAACTTTTATTGTTAATACAGGCATCCTTTTATATACCAAGAATGAGACAATCACATTTCAGTAGCGGCCTTGTCAACACATTAATTTCTTTTGGTGATTTTTTTTGTCTCTAGGTAACTTTCCCCCCTCTAACTTCAGTTACTGCCATATAATATCATTTTATTTTCTTTCTCCTGTAACTCCTGCTTTTGTCAACAGGTATTACTTTTCCAGTTAAACACTCTGCTTACTGTGCTTTTTGTATTCCTGTATAATTTTGACCAATCTTCTTTCTTTTATGGCCCCTATAATGCTACAAATTTATTAGTTAGGTTTTTTTGTTGGGGTTTTTTGGGGTTTTTTTGGCTTTTTTTTTTACTTATGGTTTTGGGGTTTTTTCTATTTCATTATGCAGACTGCATTTCTGCTTCAGCTTTTTCTCTTCTATTAGAGCTTCTAAAGCAGCATGGCCAGCAGGTTGAGGGAGGTGGTTCTACCCTTCTACTCTGCTCTCATGAGACCTTACCTGGAGTGTTGCGTTCAGCACTGGGGTCCTCAGCACAGGAAAGACATCGACCTGTTGAAGCGAGTCCAGAGAAAGGCCATGAAAATGACTAGACTTATGGAACATTGGAACACTTCTCCTATGAGAAAAGTTTAAGAGAGTTGGGTTTGTTCAGCCTGGAGAA
>VZRE01012328.1:569208-596750 GCA_013396775.1 Cephalopterus ornatus | reverse complement strand
GAACATCGAAGGGAAAAAAAAAAAAAAATCTTGAGATTTATTTAGAGGCAGGAATCTAAAAATGTCGCTGCGGCGTCTGGAGCCGGGCTGTGGAGGGACCTTGTGTGCGGGAGCGGGGCGCTGCCGGCGAAGGACGGGGACTGTAAGACGTGGGGTTTGGCACAGCTTGTGTGACGTCCCTTTATTTTGCTGCCCTGGCTTTAGCGTGGTTAATTATGAGTAACACCGGCGACATCCGTGAGACCGTGTTCACCCAGCGACGCTGGAGAACAGGAAGCGGGTGTAGGAGCCGGTGCTGCGCACCAACACATGATCCCGTCCGTGTGATCGGCGTGGGATGGTCCTGCATTTCATTAGGCGTTAATATGCCTGCTGCCTTGGGTTTAATGCAAAAGGAGCATGATTTATTTACGACTTGGTTGATTCATGGCAAGGGGAAAAAAAAAGAACTAGGCTAAGTGTCTGTGTGAAAGACATACACAAAGGATATCCTAGAGCAGACTGTTTAAGCACTTCCAGGTGAAATACATTATAAATGTATGATGTATTAATACAAGAATCAGGTTTTTCCTTCTTGAAGGTTCTTGCGAGGAATAAATGGCTTGCCTTTCAAAGAAAAAAGCCAGCAAGCTGGATCTGAATTTCACAGAGGTAAGAACTACTAAAAATGTCCCTAGAAAGCTATCTTGATAGAGATTCCTAGATTGAACCTTTATAATTATTTAATCTTTCCAGATTTATGTTCATTATACTATGTAACAATTAGTTTTACTTTATAAAAAATGTATTTCTTGGGTAAATCCATATAATCTCTTTGTGTTCTTAAGAGTTGCTCTTCACCATTGAAACCTCGCATGGAACATGGGATTATGATGATGACTGTTGCGTTGCACAGAAAGATCTCATCTTGCAAACAGATGACACGAACAGAGAACTTGTGCAGACCATCACTGCCTTCTGTGCCACTCCATCCACATCAGCAGGATCACCATCTAGGTGTGACTTTTGCTTACATGTCTGCAGTGTTACTTAAATTCTGTGACTTATATTTTCATGAGGTTGCAGTACACAGGATCATAGGATCATATGGGAAAGGGAGTTTGGTGAATCTGTAATCCCAGTTAAATGGAACTGTAGGGTTTCTATTAACTTCAGTGAGGACAGTGTTTTACTACAAATGAAGAGAACAGGAGGGCTGCTGCAGCACCCTAATTGATACAGAATCCTCAACTTAACTGAGAAGCTGCAGCAGTTTACACTTGATATGCACTTCTGTATCCCAGCACTTTCCTTGATGAGATTAAATGGTCAGCTGAACTCCCACAAGTGTTCATGACTCTAGGAAGCCATTTCAAGGTGGTAACAAAGATTAATTTGAGGTTATGTTCCCAAGGGCTTTACACAATGAGATTTGTTATTTCAACACAAGAAGTCACGAAAGTAAAACTGTGGATTAGGCTGGTTGTACAAAGAGCTTTCAGCTGATGCAATGGAACAGCATTTCATCAGTCATTGATGAACTTAAATGTGAGATGGAAATCTGCAGATAAATAATTTTAAAACATACACCACCTAAACTTAATCTCACTTAAACAACAAATCTTTACTGAGCAAAATGTATTTTATTCCCGGTTGTTAAATGTGTTTCACTTATTTGTGCAAAATTAGGTTGATCTATTTCAAACCTAGTCACTTTTCATCTCCCAAGTAATGTGGGAGAACTTGCCTGACTGGACAGAAAACAGGGAAAAAATCCCACTGAAACAACCAGAACAATCATTTTCTTGTATTAGCACACCAGTGTTTTAGTGTGGAATGCAGCTTAATTTGTTCAAATTGGTGCTGACCACAGAATATATATTATGACATTTGCTTAAGATAGTGGCTGTGTTTTTAAGAAATAATGACTCATTATGGCAAGGCTGTCCGTTATGAAATCCTTCTTTTGTTCCCAACATACATACCAACAGAAAGGTCACACTTGAAAGGGCTGTTATGCATAAACAACAAGAATGTCTAAGATCTAAATTGGGCAGTGATTAAAGAGACATCAGAGCTACATAAATCTGTGCCATATACATAATACAGAAAGTCACGTTGGATCCCCCAAATGGCCACTTGGGTGAAAAAAAATCTCAAGTCTCCCATAAAATTTAACTGTGTTATCACCAAAAAGAAAAACATACCAAAGCACTCAGAACCAGTTATGTGAGATCCTCTATCCACAGCTATCACAAATATGCCAGGGTATCTGGTTACATCATCGTCATCTTGATCGAGTGTTAAGAGAACCCAACAGTGTTACAGTCCTTAAGGAAGCCATAAAAAAATTCTAAAAACCCAGCTGAATTTAAACATACTGGTGATTGTAGTACCCGATTTTAAATACTCAATCCTAAGGGTCCCGTTCTCAAATCTGACAGTTTGTAAACAATTATTGCTAATTTTTTATTGCAACATGGAGTAAGTAAGCAAATAGTTTGGAAGCAAAAATGATGGTCAAACCTAGCAGGTGCTGACTGCTTACAAAAAAATGTTGTAAATTTTTGGGGGGTTTACTGCTGCCTCTGCTGGGTAGTGCAAATACCCTTCCTGAACGCAATGGAGGACACAGATCAAATGAAGAAGAAAATGTAGGTTGACACAAAAATAAAAAATGGAGTCTAAACCAAAATACCTCAGCAATGTGGAAAGGCACTTGGTGGTGACTGTCTTCAGAATTCAAATCACAGGATTACAAGCAAATTTAACAGCACATGTGTGGCCACTCACGCTCTCTACTTCCGTAGGGTCTATTTACATTCAGTGGGTATAAAGTCCTACAAAACACATAAGGATGTGATTAACGCACATCCCACTGAAATCGAGGCAGCTTCTTACATTGGAAGCTGATCATATGTACAGGCTTAACTGCACTGGCATTGAAACATGAAATAAGGGTTGCTCAGTAACACCCCCTCCGCCTCCTAGGTCTAAGCAGGCTGAGACTGAGCTCCAAGGCAGCAGCACCACCCGACCACAGACTGCAGTGGGTTTGGAGGCTGCCATGGTGAGCATGGGGAAGAAGCAGCAGGAATAAAGCAAACTCCAAAATGACAGTTTTTACTGGCCTGGAACTAAAATCTTCAGCATAATTAGAGAAAAAGACAAGTACAAAATGCAAAGTATATCCTGGCAAATAAACACTTGTATCTGCTGGTACAACATGTGGTGGTCTGCACAGGCAGCTGAGGGCAGACAACAGGGAACATCACTGGAACCAAAGTGGGAAGGTGAGCCAGGAACTAGTCCATGAATCTGAGAATCACGATTCTGATGGCAACGTGCAATTACTACCTGGCAGCAGCCAGAGTGAGCCCAGCTCTCCCACCGAGAGCAGAGAGGCGGCAGAGCCAACCCGGGACAGATCCTGCCATGCAACTCTCTGTGCCACAGCCAGGAAGGGATTAGCCTTTACTCTTGCTGTAATGCCTCCAGTTATTACAGCTAAGATTTAGTACTACATATGCAGTTATTATAACACAGATACACTTTGCAATCTACCTTCCCACAGATTTAGAGGCATTTAAGACAGTGATAATCCTTTCTGTCAATATCTTAATTAACACTTCAGTAGTTGATTAGCTTGTAATGTACTCTACCTAGTTCTCTAACCTGGTTCTAAAACACATTTTTAGCACTTTGAAAATAATAAAGTTACAGCTAAACTTTTAAAGTCAATATTAACATCTGTATATGGAAATTTAGTTCAAATAACTGCTGTGTTTTTGAGAAAGCAAGGGGTACTGTCCAGAGGGATGTAATTTTACTCTTACTCCATAAATACACAGTTCCTGCTCAAGTAAATTAATTTACTACCTCAAAAAAAAAATACAATCTTCAAATACAGACATAATGTTTTACAGGTGACAACTTCTGAGTAATTACAAAAATCAGCATTTATTTACAGACTACAATTCACATACCTTCATTATATTATTCTGCCAGGTGCATTTCAGCTGCCTTGCCATTTTTCCATTTTTTTGTTTGGTTGGGGTTTTTTTTGTTCTTACTGTTCAATACATTTTTAAGCCTATTTAAAAGCAAAATGAAATTCTCACTACATCAAGGTTTCAGATCTAATCCATTAGAGTAGGACTTTGAGATGCAAAAAGAATACATTCCTCCAAAGTGTGCTTGATAAATAAAATTAAAAAAAAATCTAAAATGCAGACATAGCACCCACATCCTCCCAGATTTCATTTTCATGTTGTTGAGTTTTAAGGCATAAGCTGCCAGCAACTCAAAAGGGTTTATATATACACAGCTTAATCACTGTTGTAATCTCACACAAGATTACAACAGCCATTAAAATGTTCTTTTGCAAACAGTGGTACTGGTACTAAGATGCCAGTTTGTCTTGTACCAACAGCAACAAAAGGTATATAAAAAGACCCCAGAAGCTGTGAAAAGTGTGGCTCTGACAATCAATGACAAATGCAGAAATTTAATTATTGGAACTGAGACTGGAGAACACGGTGAGGCTGCTTTACCACGTCTGGAACAACCTGCAGTGCAGGAGAGTTTCCTGAAAAAGATTTCATTCACCTTCTTCCTTCAACTGCTTGTTCACTTTTCCTGAGGAGGCAGAAATGACACTGGAGCCAGATCGACCAGGGACCAGGTGGGCTATAACAACTGTCAGTGCTTTCTGCTGCCCTTGTATGACAACAGAGCTCCTCTGTATTTCCCCACAGAAAATTCTCATCTTCAGGTTAAGAATTATGAGAACTCAGAAAAGGGGTAGAATCCCTTAGGGATTATATAAATCTTCATTATGTGCCTAGAGCACAGCTGCTAAGGCAGTGTACACATGAGTGAGAACTAAAGCATGCCAAAACATACAATTTATTAGAGGTAGACTGACACTTTTTCGGTCTAAAAAACATCACTAGCCCTCACTGCTGAAACTGAGAGTCCTTCACTAGTTGCACAATTAGACCTTCAGAACAAAAAGATAAACCAAGGGAACTAGATGGAAGGACAAGATTTATTGCAGTATTTCCATTTCCTTCTTCAAAAAAATCCAAACATACCTCCCTAACAGACATGGCTGGGATGGGGAAGGTTACATCAGGTACAAGAGACAAAGTCAAGAAGACTTATTTTCAGTGATTGTAAGTTTATACACAGTTCTCTTTTTTCTCTTCCTTTACAAGAGAGTTGTTCCTTCCCACAGCAAAGGTGGTGGGAAATGGCAGGGAAAGGAAACATATTCCAATAGCTGTCACTGTCCCTGTCTCCATGGGAAGCAGAACCTTGAAAGAGCTGAGACAGTCCCTTGTCCCCCAAGGAGGAAGAACCTTGCAAGATTCCCTACCCAAATTAAAGTCTCTGGATCTGTAGCTGAGGGTCCCAATTACTGTGCAGTATTGTTAAGTTCAACTTCACATCACCAGGTATTATTGGAGTTTTCAAAGTAAAAACTAAGTTACACATCACAGCATTGTAAGGAAACAACACACTATGTGCTTTAGTCAACGGTATCTACAGATTTTACAAAGGAAAAAAAACCTCTGCCTTTGCTTAAAAACGAAGTTCAATTTATATTCTTATTTTACCATGCTTTTTCGATAAGTGGATAAATTAAAAACACCTATGGGTAAAAAAAAAAAGCATAATTGAAGAAGAAATGCTCACCCAAGATTTGGCATCGTGCTACTCATTGTACACATTAAGCTTTATTGTGTAAACTCTAGGAAAAAGAACTCACTTGCTTTGACAACTGCAGAGCAAAATAATTTTCTAAGGGGACATAACTATTCTTCAGATGAAAGTTAATTTTATCCTATTTAGTTACATGCTGTTACCAATTTAAATCCTGCCCTAGAACATTGAGTCTACCACGGTGCCTTGCATGTATGTGATGGACATGTGTAATTTATTAGGCTTTTCCACTCTTTTTGGGGTGGTGTTGATTGCTCTACATACATATTTTTCCTTCTACTATGACAATGCCTGTGTGTGGCACTGCTTTGTGTACCATCACACACTACTCTCAGTTACAGAAGTGACCCTGCAAAATTCCTTCTATGTTTGAGACCTGCAAGAGAATTTTTCTGTCAGCTCCAGACAATCTGCTACAGGAATAAAAGTTTCTGTGGTCACCACTGCAGCTATATTTTAAATGGATCTGATGATCCCAAAATCTGAGGACACAAAAAGCATGTGCCTATTATGTGGCAGGACTTCAGGACTTCAGAATAGCAGCTCTGAAGGGACTGCGACACATTCAAACATTTGAGACAGAACAGATTCCGTTATGACCAATGTCACTGTACTTGGGCCCCACTCCAAACCCACAATGTCATTTTATATACACTGAATCCGGTCAAAAAGACCACAGATCAGGCAAAACAGGTCTGCACTTTTGTTCCCAGGGAACTGCTTGGCAAACCTGTGTTCTTGGAGTAGCAAAATAAAACCCGAGCATATCCCTGAGAGATGCCAAATACCCACCAACATAACCAGACAGGGCTGATAATGGCTTGGCATCTTGCAAGCTAAAAGTCAGTTAGCAAGACTGCTAAATGTCAGCTCTTTAGTATTTATGTTTCACTGTTTCAAGGGGGAAAAAAAAGAAAAAAGAAAAATCAACAGCACATTTATCAAGGGGTTCAGTCTTAAAATCTCCATATTGTCCTTCACAAATGAGGTGAGGATCAAGTAATACCTATTTTTGAAGTAGGACCTATTTTCTTTTAAAAATAACACAAGTAAAATTCAATGAAAGCACATCGAGAAACAACTGTACAATTTCTGAACTGCACTGTTTATTTTGCTGCTTGAAACCTAAGTGACAGTATGCCACTATAATTATGGGGTTTCTTCTAAACCTTTACTACACTGCAGGTACAGAAATATACGGACACATTTTTGGAGAATTGACATTTTGCAAAATGCAGCAAACATTTCAATTTATACATGAGAAAAGGAAGTGTTCAAAAGGGTATGCATTTCAAGTTATTGCAGGTTATTTCTGTGAGAGAATTTCTGCAGGTAAAACATGTTTAAATTTAACCAACAGTAACGTGTCAGTGTATTTAAAATCATGACAAAAATCTTCTCTCTGGTCATTAATTGCCCCTTGACAAATTACTAGGATGTTGTATGTTTAGGGCAAGATGTCAATACAGCATAAATCCCGTGGCATTTTGGTTTTCTTCTGGAGATTAAAGCTGTTTTTTTCTTGGGATAAATGCAGCAGCAAAACACAAACCAGCTGATCAAAAAAGCACTTCTGCCATAACTCCAATAATTTCAGGGCACACCAACCGACAGTAGTTTTGCCATTCCCAGTTCTTTTAAGGTTTACATCACTGCACTGTTGCCTTAAGTAGTTTGTAGAAGCTTGTTTTCTGTTAGGCCAGCTTGCTGACTACAGCCTGGTTGAGAGAATTTAGTTGGTTGGTCCATTTATCTAACGCAGTATACCGGGCACCGCCTCTCTTCTGGTGATCCAGTTCTAGGAGCTGGTTGACTTGATCAATTCGGCCATGTATAGTGCTAGAAGCAAAGAAATAAAAACTGTCAATCGCTAATGGACGTGGAAATAGGATCTAACAATAAATCAGAGGTAAAATAAGAGGTCTTATGCAAGAGAGACACAAAGTCCGTTTCAGAATTCGGCACCTTTACAATTATTGTCCTGGGCAGTCCTGCCTGTTCAGCTGTAACCATGACTGGAAATCAAATGGACTAATTCTGTGGGCAGTGCAGATTTTATCTGCTTAGCTATGACCCACACAAAGTCTAAAGCAGTATGAGGTAAACAATTCTTGAAAGTCAAGGAATCATGAAAAAATGGAGATTTATGTCAAAAGAAATTAAAAAAATATAAACAAACCCATGTATGGATTTTATTTTTGCAGTAGATGTAACAAGTTACCCTCCAGAAAATAGGTTTTACAAATTGTAGTCAAGTTTTTCCAGTTAGGGGGAGCAGATTACTAATTGGTCAACTTGAAAATGTACTCAAAAATATACATGGGTATAAGCAGCAATTACTTAGAATAGTAACTTTCATAATTTCATAATAATTCAAGACACTTATTACGTAATTAAAAGTTAAAATAAAAACATGCCACTCAATCTCTCTGTGTCATTTTCTTGGCTCCCACCTTTCAAACACACTCTACTGCTCATAAGCAAATCCAAAGTCAGCATCATTACCCTTCACTTTTAGAATCGACCAGTTTGTCACAATGCACCAGAACAAGGTTTTGTTGCTTCTTGTATAGTTAGATTATTTTAAAGTAATCAAAGATCAATAATCAAGAATAAAGTACATACTTATCCAATATGCACTGCACAAGCAAGCTTTCCACATCAGCTACATCTATGTTTAACTCCTAAAAGAAAAAGAAAACTCATTATGCTGCCGCCATGTTTTGCAACATTAAACCCCTCCAATCTTTATTTTCATACACAGATTGTGGTTTCATTTCTGTTTCTTACTGTTCAGAAGTATCAATTCACTAATGATCTATCAAGCAAAAGACCTCCACCAAAGTACACATGGCCAAGAATCAAGAGATCAGTAACCTCTCAGAAAAGGCTGAAGCAAAATTTTGGAAGCTCCAGAAATGAGTTCCTTTACTGACTTACTGAAAAAACAAACAGATAAAAAATATCCCAAACAACAACAAAGTAAACCACAACCACAAAACCCCAGGAAATAAAATAAGACAGTAATTATCAGGAAAGAATGGATCTACACTCAAAACCATTTAGAGACGTAATTGCATCTTCTGGCTCAAGCCAGTTCTACACATGCTAAGTCTAATTTAAAAAAAAAAGGCACACAGAGTTCTAAATAGAATTTAAGGATAAAAAATAGGCACCTCTAATATTTCATGACACATTCTGTAATGCTGTGAATTTTTGCAAGCAAAATCACAGACCCACACGAGATGGAAATAGTCATCTCTTATCGCTGGGGTTTGATTTTGTTCTCTCCAGATAAGGCAATGAATTCAGTGATTCTGTGATAATGGTTGGTTTGTTCTACTACCACAGTTCTGTAACTCATACAGCACAGACATTTTAAGACACCTTCTGAACAAAAGGAATTCAAATTTTAATTTTTATGTTCATAAAATTTACACTCATAATTACATATTTAATTGTACAAATTCCACTTTTTATACTTCTCTTCAGAAATGTGATTTTCCACACCAAGTAGAATATGGTAATTGAGTCTTTTAGAAGTATATCATAGTACATATTATAAAAAGCATGCAGATGACACTTGAAATTTACTTTTTTTTCACTGCAAAGCTGCCAGCAGTGCATCAGTGCTACTTTCTGGTGTAGAGTATATTTTAGATGATCAATTTCTGGAAGCACTGTATTTATTTAAAAGCTTTTATTCACTATTAATCATTTACTTAAGCAAATGCAAGGCTCCACTGACACATACCTTAGAAATAAAAGGAATATGTATTCTTGTGTAAGGCTTAATTAATTTTATAAGCACTTGTGTTCTGATGTTTCGCAAAAGCTCTGTAGAGAAGAAAAAATAAACACTGTAAAAACAACAGTACTGAAATAAAGATGCAACAGCACTCCATATAGAAAGATATCCTAAACACCGGGATCTTTTAAGGTAGTAATTCAGTGGGTGGGGAAGCACAACTGAGTCCAAGGGATCCAAACAATGTGCAACCCTGAAGGTGGACACACGGAATCAAAAACTGTTTAAACATGGAGCAACATATTCTCTGGTAAAAATTTAACTTATTCAAGCTAACTGGGTAAGTCCTAAAGATTACTGTGTGCTATATCTGTCCCTCTAATTTATGGCTAGAATGCTTGTGTTGTACAAAAGTGAAAAGAGATATTCTTAAGGATATGCAACTTAAAAAGTCTGTGTGCATTTAACTTCATGGGGAATATTCACATTTAAATTTAGAAGATCAGGACCTAATCGGATAATTATGATGAGGAACTGAAGCAGTAAAAAACAATCTGCATGAAGTGACTGATTTTGCTTCGGTAAAGTAGTGCAGTCATTGTTTTAGAATTTTTTACATTATTAAAGTTGGGATAAAATGAAAGCATAAATTACAACTGTAAATAAGAAAAAAAAACTAGATCCATTTTTACCTAACTAGTTACACAAGGACTGTTTATATAATAAAAACCCCACTGAAGATCAGATTATGTGTCTCAATAAAACCAAGGAGATTAAAACAATGAGGCAAGGTATGTAAACATTATAGCCATGACCGTGTTGTGTATCACGTGTTGTATTACAGAGTGAAAAAGATGAGACATCACTAGCACATAATTCTCTTCAATGCTTTGATTCAACTGTCCTTCTCTTGCTTTCCAGTTCTGTCACACCTTCTCCCTTAAGCATCCATCTCTCTAATCTCACAGTCTCCCTACAAGACTTTGAAGCTCACCAGTAGTCGACATGTAACAGCAACAGCAGGGTTATATTTAGTTTCCCCTGCTGTTTGCCATGTTCTCTTTTACAAACAAGAAGTACAGGAAAACCAGGTCTCTGGATTTAACTCTTTTCTTTCATTTAACTGTCCGGCAAAATTATCTTGCAATGCCACAGTAAGACCTACTCTTGGAAACATTAGTCACCAGAAGAACGGGGCACTATGTTCAAGTGAAGAGACTTTTCAGCTCTCAAATACATGAAAGAATGCAGGAGGAACTTTATTTTATCATGTTATTGGAACAGAAAGGCATGTGTTGATGTGTGCTCCTGTTTTATTAAGCACAGGTAATCTAAGTCCAAAAGCTTTTTACAAGCCACCTTTATAGGTAAGGGCTGCTCTCATTTCACCATTCCAATGGGGAAAAAAACCCCAAAACAAACCACTCAAAATACTCAGTGTCTCAACACCACCATAGATACTATCTTAGACTATTCCCTCTTGCTAGAACTTTCTCCATCATTCCTGCAATTCTTCACAGTCACGCCACATGCCTGGATGCATGCTGGCCTTGACCAACTCCTAAGGAACTTGTAAACACTGAAGGAATTGTCAACAAGTAATTACAAAGAACTCTCAGTCTGCCAAGAAGAAAAGTAAACCATGGGGAGGAAAAAAAATAGAAAAACCCCAGCAGCTTACCAAGTAGTGAAAACAAAAAGGATTAAAAAAACCTTCAAAAATACCTTCAATGTGCTCCCTTATGAAGGGATCGTCCATGATGTTGCTGTGATTTGTTTTCAGAATCTTCTCAAATTCAGTGATGTCATTATTCTGATAGGCACTTCAGAAAAAACAAGAGACTGATGTATTATTCTGAAAGTTACAGACTTATATAAGATTACGTTCTACATCTTTTAAACGTTGGTGGCAAATAATTATATTCAGGACTTTTATAAGCAAAAACTCTCTCAAGATGAAATGCAACAGAAATGACCCTTCTCCTATTTCAATTTTAAGAGCATTTACTAAAGTTCAGTATGAACATTTAGTCATTCCACAAGTGCACTCTAGTTTCAAAACTTTTGTACTTTCTGTACTTACTTATTTAAAAAAGCCTAGACCCTAAAAATAGCCAGTTTTGAAAAGTACCATGCCATGAATTTTGGCTTCAATAACTCATAATTCATGGCAGAAATAAAAGCTAAAAAGAGTCTAGAAGGCTGTTGCTTTCTCTACAATGTCCATCTTAAACTGAATTCTAAAAATACTGGAAGATGGAAGAAATCCTGACTTCCAGGATTAACCATCAGTAATTCTGGCATAAGATTATGGTTTAGATTTTTATTTATACCTTATTTGTGTATATATCCTTTAACTAGTCAGTCAATCTTGTTATCTGAGAAAGGGTTGCAAAGAGGTGGGTTCAGTAGTGGCACCACAGCATCATTTAAAGATCAAGAGCTGTAACCTCTGAAACAAGACCTTTTTCTGGAAATACATGCTTTCAACTTCTCTTTAGTACTGACATGAAACATTTTAAAAACAACGTTTATTCTTCCTTCCTGGCCTGTACATTTTAAAATTATTTTGAAACTGGTCAAAAAGATTCATCCTTTATTAAAATGGGCAAGAAAAAGACCTCTTAAATTTAAGGTAGAACTTGAGTAGTTTATATATGGAACTATGTGAGTGCCATGGACTGTATCACATGAAACCAGTAAATTTTACTTAATAGTTAAAAGGAATTTCAGTTCAGTATATTTTATTGTTTATTTCAGAAGTCTCTTTTTATCATATGTAAAACATATAAATTCCCACTGTATAGAAAGGATTAAAAAGGTAATTGTAATCCTTGAAATTAATTTTATCTTCTGCATATTTCTTATCTACACTGCTTTAATTGCATTATTAATTTTAAAGAAGCAGTTATACTGAAATGTCAAGATAAAAGATATAAATTAGAAATATGAATAAAATCAGATTGGATAAGGCCATCTGGAGTTCCTTCTGCCTGAAATTCACAAGGAACTATGACAGTGAAGTACTAAAAACACATCTAAAGTGGAATGAATTACTGGGAATAGTCTCTTAATGAACTGCCAAATAACTTATTCAACCAGTGTGTCAAAAATGGATGAACATTCTCACTTTCAGAAACAATTTGTATGCATTCAATGGCACAGCACCACAGCAGTATCAGAGGAGGGTTTGTTCCAACAGGAGATCAACTGTGCATTTCAAAACGTGAGCAGACACTACTTAACTAATGAAAAGGTGTTTATTTTTTTAACTTGATAAAGCAAAGGCAGGATAGAGTGGATGGAATAGGGCAGCTTCAAAGCACAGTACACAAAACCTGCCTCAGTTCACTTCATTTTGCCTAATGATGTCAATACATTCAAAGTCCTCGTATCACAGTTGCCTGTAAGAGGTAATTTGGCCTTCTGTTGATTTTCATGTGTGTTTGAAGGATAGGGGAGATCACTTCAGAGTTCAGTTTTTCTGTTCCTAAACTATGAAGCTCCTTCAATAATCATGACATATCCATGCATCAAATTATTCCATTGGCTTTGGGATGAGATGTCAGTCAACTCAGTCAGCCCTAAAGATCAGCTGTAGTGCAAGGTGGGACAGTTTTTATTTAAGGAAAGAAAATAGGTTTTTGCCACTGCATAAAAAATTCAGCATAGTAGAAGAAAACAGCATGTCTCTTGTACTCCTACCTGGTATAATATAGATACTTTGGTATCATAGTAAGTTCCTTTAGAAAAACAGTACAAATATTTGCTCAATATTGATGAAATAACTGTCTTGGCTGCATAGAGAAAAGCCATCTCTAAAAATATTCCATTTCTGGTTTGGACACTATATCTTTTTATTTTTTTTGTTCTCTCCTCCAGAAAAATTAAAATCTTACCTTACTAAATTCGTCATTGCTAGAATCTCTGGATCATTTTTGTATGGTTTAGCCTACACAGAACAGAAAGCACAATATAAAACCTTAGATTTTAAATATTTTTTTTTTCCCATTTTCATCTTTTGGGTAATTTCTCTATAAACTCAGAAAAGGGTGCAGTTTGTGGGGGGAATGTGAAGGAAAAAGAAAAAAATACCTCCTGAGAGTCAAATGGATTTATTCCAGACTTCATGAGCATGTTCGCTAAGACCAAGTATTTTAAGCAAGTGGTTCTTCTGGGGCTCCCTGATTCATCATAATTCTTGAATGCTTCAAAAAAATCAGTATGTGCCTTTTCAAACTCTCCTTCTCTTAAGTGCATTTTGCCTCCACATTCTGAAAAGAAAACACAGATGAAAAGGAACACTGTGTGCTTGTTGCTGACTACAGTAATTGTGCTGAAGTCCCAGGCTATTTCTATATAGATTACTGAAATATTTTCAGAAGTTATTTCATTCTCTGAAATCACCAGGAAAAAAAAAGCATTAGGGCCTTCACATACCCCACTGCCATTTGGATAAACCCATTCCAAACAAGAACAAACAAAACCCGACCTACATGATAAAACTAAAAGAACGCTAATCCTCATAGCCAGTAATTAGTTCATCCTTATGTTAAAATACTCTAAAAACTGAAAAGGAATTTATCTCCATTTCAGTGGCAACAGACTTGCCTATATTTATGGAATTTTCCCTATCTGTTGAGCAAAACTGCACAGAAAAACTGAGAAATACTCTTTATCTCCTGAATACCTGCTGCTGCCTGATTGTCTGTGCAAGTGCCTACACCAGCAGAAGGAGGAAGGCACAACAGTATTCTGGAGAAAGGGGTTTTTTCAAGACACACAGCGTGATTCCACTACAATTCATCACAGCAGATAATAAATAATATTTTCAAGTACATCTTAAAGCCCTTCAGTTCCTGCTGAATTTCAGTGAGGTGAGACATGGAGCACAAATTTACCAAAGGGGATTGCAGGCACAGCAGTCCCTTCTGCCAAGCCTTTGTTTTTATCCCCTGCAAATGCCTTTGCATTTATCTTTTGTTGCCTGCCATGGTGTAAGACACTTCAAATCTTCCTCTTTCCTTTCTACTGCTTCTCTCCTAACATTTACACGGCCAACTGTCCTGCCCTTCTGACCAGTGCATCTGGGCACCACAACAGCAAAGCTACGTCCTACACGATGAGACTGTCGCCTCTGAATCTACAGGACCCTCTGTCTTTATAGCTGGAACTGAAAAAAACCCCAAGAGTTCTCAGATTTTCATAAAACTAATCTATGCAACCGAAGCTGAACGAAAAATTCAAGATGAACTTGCCTCTGATAACTCCCATGATCAGCGGATGAGGAATGGCTGACTTGATGTGCAATGACTGTTCATATAGTGCTTTAAGTTTTTTGTTATTTTTCTGTGCTGTATACATTTGAATTTCCAAAGCATAGATTTCCAATAGTTGAGTACCTTTTTTTAGATCATCTTCCCCATCATCAGTCTAGGACAGATTAAGTAATAAATACTGTGAAATTTTAAGAGAACAGCAATTTCAGTTTTATACTAGCAAAAAACTGATTACCAAATACTCTCAGTAATTTCCTGTCAGAAATAGGAATAGTCCTACAACTCTGAAATTTTGATACAACTCTTAACAGAAAATATAATACTTCAAGAACTTCTCACAGGCCAAGTTCTGAAGCCCTTTATTTAAAAGGTCAGTATTTTTGTGTAATCAAATGTTTTCCTCAAAACTTTATTCTTTCCCACTTTACTTAAATCACACTCTCAGTATATAAATGCAATGACTGACACAAATGCATATATACAGATAACACATACAACCCTTCTGCTGCCTGTAACAGAATCATTTCCCAGACATTTGTAACCTATTTTCCACACCGAAAGAAGAAAACTGTCACAAACAAACACAGTAGGCTGCATGGCTAATTTATTTTTTCCCCTTCCAGATGGGAAAATAACAACTGTACTTTCAGTTTTGAATAAAGCTCACGTGGAACCTTTGCTATATTTTAAAATCAATGTCTACGCGTTATTGATAATTGATATGTGTTTCTCATCCTTGCACATGACTAAAGAGAAACTTAATCAGCAGCTGTGAATAATTTTTAAAACAATCATCTTTAAGCAAGGAATAAAACACTTTTTTTTTTCATGTTATCAAACAGATAAATTAAATCAGGCAGAGAATTTCTTCCCTCTGTACTAAGGCTCAGCAACATGGCCCAAAGGCCAACAACAGATGTAAAAAAAAAACAACAAACCCCCAAAATCAATGTTGTTTACTAAGCCACAGTGATTTAGAATATAAAGGTACCTGGCACGACTGATGCAGCTGACGCAAAATCTTTTGTAACTTTCCATATTCTTCTCTTTCTAAATATAATTTGCCAAGCTGTAATGAAAAAAGAATTGAAGTACTGAGGTCTATTAAGATTTCACAAGTATAAGAGTTAGCTGAAGGTGTCACACAAAAGCCAAAAACAGTGAGTTATATATTTTACCTTTGTGTTTGTCTTAAACCACAATCTATCATTCTTAGCATCTTTCAGAGCTTCAAGTGTTGTTTCATAGAATTCCTGAAGCAAATCCATCTGGCATAAAAAATCAGAATTCTATAATTGTAAACAGCAAATTTGTACCTGTTAATAAAGTCAATCTGAACAAACTAAAAGTGCATGCTTGAACTTCAAAATAAGAAAGGTATTTGTATCTTACTGAATGTCTGCATTTAAACTGTAAAGAGCTTCTAAAGTAACAAAGCTAACTACACTTGCTTTTCTTCTATGAAACATACAATTAAAAAGCATTCACTTTTCAAGATTTCCACCCATCTGTGAAAAATGAAAGGCATCTTATAAGAGCCCATCTTATATAACCAAGGAATAGAATTCTGATGTTGTGTAACAAACACGGGCAACATTGCTCCTACTTAAAAGAAGAAAATCAAAAATGATTTACATATCAAAAAGAAAATATACTTTACAAAGAGAGGAAAACGGTCAAAGGACAAGATGCATTCTCCTTTCTGTAATACCAATGCTGAGTAAAAGAAACCTCTTGAGTGCATCAAACCATTTCACTGCACAAAACTCTAAAATACAACATCTAAAATGGAAATCATAGTGCTGAGTGTTACCTTTTACAAGGTAAAACAGAGAATGCATTAGTATTGTTTATGGCCACAGTTCTTTTGGGGATAGCAGATCTGTGACTATACATCAAGTTAAGATTTCCAGATTGTCCCTCCAGGTCTGGCTCAACTGAATTTAGACCAGAGACTAATCTCTGCCAAGAAGGGACAGTCTAAGACAATCCTTTAGACCTTAAGGGTAACCCACCATTGAGCTATTAAACCTTCACTTCCTCAGAGTAGCAGGACAGGAAGGATTGTGATAATGACTGAAGTGATCACTAGAGACCAGTGATCCTTCCAGGTGACTGACTACCTGGGGGGAGCTCCCTACTCTCTGTAAAGCTTCTACACCAACACAAAAGAAAAGGAGCCGGGCTGTGTAACTGTGACCGTGTGCCTCACTTGCACAGGTCACTCACAGACAGGTAGTATTTCACATCAACACTTCACTACAAAGCTTCCCCTCTCCCCGCAAAAGTGGAAAAAAAAAAAGTATTGTTTAATTAAAAATACTTTGAGAGGGCACTGGATACTGTGCAGCTACTATGCTAATTAAAAAAAAAGAAGTATTTATTTATGAGCACAGAAAGCCCAGGTAAGTATTGCCAAAAAAGGACAAATTTGTGCGAAGTTAACTCTTTTAACAGAATCCACTAAATGTGGGAAAAATATTTTTACATATGACAGCAAATAAGTACTGGAAATTCTACCTAAGATCAAAAAAGCCCAAACCAAACACAAAACTCCACAGTTAAAATGCAAAACAGAAAACCATGAAGATGAAAGAATTGATGATCCAACCTGCTTGGAAGTAGAGATATAATCAAGAATAGAATTGATGGATTTCTCAGAGTAATTCCTTGTAACTGCACTCCGTATGTAGGTCAATAGCTGTTTATACCTATTCATCATTTCAGGGAAGTTAGTCTAAAAGAGAAACAAAATTACATTATAGTTTTTGTTTTAATGATTAAAAACTGAGTTGTATCTTGCAAGTGTACATACAGGAAAGAAAGCATAACGGAAAGACTGTGCAGTAGTGAGTGGTTGCTATTTGAACTTTTACATCACCACTTTATTCATCAGCAGCAGAATGAGAAATAACTTCATCAGGACTGCACGGAATAGACATTTAAAATATTTATCTCAATGAAGAAAACAGAGTTGGCCATACAACTATTTGGAGCAGCTGCATATGTAGCACATAAATGTCTCACTGATCTGTCTTGGTGCAGGGCACACACACAGGAACATGAACATTTTCACTGGTGTGATACCTCAGGACAGCAAGGACTGAGCCTCAGACTTATCAGATGACTACAGCAGCTATTTTGCATCCACTTTGCCTTTGACTTGCAACCACCCAATCATTTTCCTGCCAGGTCTGTAGTAGCCACTAAAGGCTGCAAAAGACAAGTTCTGGCAGATTTAGTTGTCATGGCCATAATTAGAATAATAACTTAAGGCCTCTGGATCAAATACGTATTTATGCCATTTAGTCCCAAGTGATAGCTGGAATTCCTACCAATTTAAAGTTTATTTTAATCATCTGCTTCAGAGCTTTGAATCCCCATTCTCCTTTTTCACCTTCAAGCTCCAATACCTGAAATAGAAGAATTTTTTGCACAGTATTTATAAAAGCTTTATTCAAACCTAAATCCATTTTATATCTTGTTTAAAATGTATGTATCCCATACATACCTTCCCCCCCCCCCCCCTTTTCCTCTNCCCCCCCCCCACTTTGTTCCTTACCAAGTAATGTTTAACTGTGCCCTGTTCTTCGATTTTACTCTTTCCTGGTATTATTGAAAAAGTTAGTGAGAGGTTTGTATCTTACAAGTTTTCACAACTTAGGTGATGTAGGGAGAGTGAATATGATTTTTGTGGTTTTTGTTAACAGCAAACACTAAACTTTAGTGCCAAACACTAAACTTTACCACTGCTCCATAATACATAGGCACAAAAAAGTTTTAACACCCCCTGCAAAACTGACTCAACTCAATTTTGACTAAATTAGTTAAAGAAGTACACTTCTGAATTACACACAGCAGAAAAGCTTCTAGGCTTTAATGCAACATAGTTAAGGGAATGTTTCGTATGTAAAAATTTTAAAAAGTTTTTTTTAAGTCATTTATGTAATTCTGTTACACTATAACTAAGCCAAGAGATGCAAATATCTACTTTTCCTTTAAAAAGTTACATCTAACATACTGCTTTCTGGTAGCTGTGTGCAAACATAAAAAACATAAAACTAAGATGAAGAAAAGAAACTCTGTGTCACTTAGTATTTGTACATTTGATGCTTTGGAATCAGATAGCAAACCAAATATAATGTGTTGCATAAATCTTTGGGGAAAATACCATTTTAAAAACCCAAATGGATCTGGCTTCTGTTGTTGACACGTGAAAACACCTTTAGAACTGTTCAATTAACTTAGTAAGTCCTGAAGATTAAAAACTCAGATCTGTGATAAAATAAGGCTATTTCATGTCCTATTTATGATCCCTAAGAATGATCCTGAAAGGCAGTCAGCCAGGAGTTTTGAGTTGTCCAGTGATAAACTTAGCACAGTAGTAAGGATAAACAGTAATCTTAAAATTCCAGAAAATAACTCAAATGGTAAGCAAGTATTTTAAAATGTGAATTAATATAAAAAGAGGAGATAGAATACAAAGATGGAAAACCTTCTGAAAACTGCTTAATGCTGCTTTGGGATCATCTTCCTTCAAAGCTTTGGAATTGTAGTATTGATTTTCCAGATCCACATTTGGTTCAGAATTGCTGTCCTCAGAATATTCCTACATTTTAAAAGGGAAAAAAAAAAGAGAGGAAAAAAAGAAAGGTTCAGAACAACCAATAATCTGCTGAAAATGGATACAATATAGTAGGACATATTGCTCCAACTGACATGGAATGCTTGGGAACGAACAGGAAATGTTCAGTTTTAGAGCATGTGGCAGGTATGGACCCTTATGGTGATTTAATCTCTCCATTACCAGACCAGACTCACCAACCACCACCATCTGCCTGCCAGCAGATTTCTTTCTGCATTAATGAACTCACAGCTCTACCAGCTTCACCTGTGTGACAAGTACAGACTGTGTGGTTGCAATTCTGCCAGTGCCCGTGTTTAAGGACAGATGCCCAACAGCTCATGCCGTTTCTGTGTGGGGCAGGAAACGTGCTGCCCACTGGTTCTCGAAAAGGCACCGCCTTTGCCATCCCCAGAACAGACTGGGGCTGCGCTGCTGCACGAGGAATGATTCAGCTATGGAGGACACCAAATGCTTCCATGAATCTCACTCCAATCTGCCTTTTTAAGCCGTAACGATTCATACTTGTCTAAGGAAATTAAAAAAAAAAAAAAGAATAATGAGAACACCAGCTGCTTCTGTGCTGAGAAGCAGGAGATGATTGAGAAAATGCTAAGGATGCTGCCAAAGACAGTGGGGTGGGGCATAGGCACAATAATTTAATCAAATAATTACCCATCATGTACACTAGTGCCAAACAAATAGAAGTATTTACTTCAACCAATTATTACTTTATTTTTAAAAAAAGTACTCTGAGACTTCTTCTGATGAAAACTCCCCTACACATTTTATCTTCTTTTGCTGAAGGACAACATTGTGTGTCTGAATTACAAAACACTAACAAAACTAAAATAAGAATTTCATTTGAGGTTTACATGATTCAAAACCACTTCACACCTCTGAATTTTCAAGCTAACTCCTCTGAACAGGGTCCCTGGCTATTAGATGAACTGTTTAACAAAATCTGTTTAAATCTGAAAGTTACTGTTGTCAGAGTAACTTTCCCTAGAACATTAACAAGGCAGAGTAAGGTGCCCTTCTTTAAGTTGGATTTTATTCTTTTAGTGTACTTCATCAGGCACATTTACTCTTTTGTTCATTCATATGTTCCTACTATTAATGGATTCCTTCAAAACCATGAGAAGGAATAAAAAAGGATGAGACAAAAGAGAAGTTTTAAATTAGCTCTCTCCTCCCTGCACTGAAAGCAAATCTTTCAAAGTTTCAGTTTTCTAAAGTTCTAATGGAAAAATTAATTACGGGAGCTCATAGTTGACTCAGATTTTATTAAACACAGTACTTGAGACATTTGTCTTTCTACCTGTTAATATTTCCATTTGTAACATGTAGGCAAGTTGCCCACAGATGTATTTATTTTCACTCAACAAAGTATCAGCATTAGTGAGAATGAATGGTCTCAATTCCACAAACCTGTTTTCTGAATTCCCACAGAGCTATAAAAACTTAATACTGAAAACAGCAAAGAAAACAGGAAGTGTCTCATTTCATTGGGCAGGCTTTCATTTTGGTCAGCTTGTTTTTGTGAAGTCTTTATTGATCCAACCAGTCTGGTGGAGCAGCAGCTACGAGTGTGTGAACATGATGTCAACAGCTGTATCAGGCACCTTATGGAAATACAGGCTGCCAAAAATTAAACAACATAGCATTTAAGATATGTGGAATCAGCTGATGTCTTGTTTATGCTTAACTTGAACAATGGGGAATATTTTTGGCAGAATGTCTATTTGTAAAGATAAAAGGAAAGCAAACTAAATTAATTCCTTTTAGGAGGCAATATGCTTTGTTAGCCTAAAGCCAGGAACATCTGAATTTTCATCTTAGCTCTGGCAGGGATTCTGGATGTAGATTCATGCAAGAAGCCTTTTTTCAGATAATTTGTCTCAATGATACTTAAATATCCGATAAAGCTATTTTCATAATATTAATACATAATAAAGAAGAAGTGTTAAGTCTAGAGATAATTTTTCCCCCCAGTGGAAATGCTTCAAAATGCATCGAAGTCTCATAGCTGTATTTTTTCTTCACTTGATGCCTGTTTACCTCACATCAGATTCAGGATGTTGATATGGACTCAAAGTTTTAAGGGAGATAATGTAAGGTGGTTACTTTAAAGACATATTTAGACTTAACAGCTGTGAAGAAAACTTTCAAACCTCAAATTAAGTATGAGATGATGCCATTAATCTGTACACAATGTAAAAAAAATCAGCCATGTAGATACTACATCTTAATTCAAGCACTGATGCTAATTACATCAGTGGTGATAAATTCAGGACCAGCACTCTGCCTTCTTTCAATGCAGAGATGGCTTAGTGCAGTAGGATACAAATATAAGAACATTCAGCTTCTGCCAAGAGCAAAAGCACAGGAGGAAAGCATGAAGCTGTATCCTCAGAGGTGGAAATAAGAAAAAGATCTATTTCCTCCTCAGTTCTGAAAACAGAGAAGTTCCTTTAACAATAAATTCAGATAGCAAAAGCCTAACTTTTCCTCACCCTCATTTTTAATGCCCCTGCTTCCTGGTTGAACAACTTTCCCAGGTGAACCCTTTTAGGTAAGAAGTTTGTTGCAAATTAAGTAGAAATACATGGTTTACAAGATAGATTTCTACATAAGTCTAAAAATTTCTACTATAGGATCTAGATCTAACAATCTGCATAGTGACCAACACTCTTAATTAGAACTTCAAGATATAAAAGCACCTGTGTGATACTTCATCTCCAGCTGATATAAAAAAAGTCACAGGCCTAAGAATTTTTAAAATTAAGATCCTGGTGATATTTTTCAAGTGAACATCAAATGAAAAAAAAATAGTCTGAGTATGCAGAACTGATCTTTGAAACCCCCTGGGTTATTCCCTCCTCACAGGATCAAACCAAGCAAGTGGGTTTTTTTATTAGTACTCAAGAAATTAGAAAGCCCTGATAGAGTCTGGAAAAAATGTAGTTAAAGAGGTTAAGACATGCTTGCTCCATGTTCTAAATGTTCTAAAGGCAGTCAGTGATAAACAATACAATCCCATCCCATCCCATCACTTCTTGGGGGAAGAGAAATTACTACACTAGCTCAACTGTAATGGAGATAAAACCCCTGATGTAGCTTACTCTGCCTGGAACACAGTTCTTTCAGATAGTTTTATTAAAAGTTAAACTAGTACCAAGGAACCAATTTAATTAACAAGTCTTTATTACATTACATATTTTCATAAAATTCATTTTATCTAGTAAACAGCTATAAAACATTAAGCCTCAGCTTCTAAAATGAGCACACACAGAAGTCAATTCACCCCAGTCAGCTTTAATCATCCTTTTTAGTGCATGGATCCATTTGCAGTTTCTGCAGCAGCAAAGGCAGGTTAAGAGCATCCACTGCTCCCAGATCCTCCCTGTCTATTTGTGGTTCCATCCCCTTTGCCCTTAAAGGCAGCAGTTCAGGGTTTTATGCTGTAGGGTCCTTGCTGATGGCTGATCCTCCCGGGCTGAGAGAGCAGCGCCCCAGTGCTCCCTGTTTGTCATTCACCAGCTCTACAGGAACCAAACTTTGCAAGCATTTTTCAAAAAAAAAAAGGGGGAAAGCAGCTACACAAAGTTAACTTTCCAGCAAAAAGACATAATATAAAGAGCTCTATTTCTGCAAAAATGAATCCTTCAAGGACATTGTTGAAAATACTTATTACTGTCAATTTTCAATTGCTGGTAATTTTACCGAATTTCAAGCATTTGGCTGACTCAAACAATTTTTTTTTTTTTTACGAAGTACAATTGTTTCTGAGGATAAGCCTGCTACAAATTTAAGTTTTACTTCAGCTAACTTTGTTTCCTAACCGTGCCACTCAGTAGGTCTGCTAAGCAAAACTTTCTTTGCATTTGCTCTTCCAGGACCACTGGCCCACAGGCACCAGGACAAAAAGCAAGTACCAGTTTCTCTGAGCATTTGCTGCTGGTATCCAGGCACATGAATATAAAGAAAGCAGTAAGACTGGAATGCAAAAGAGCAAGGAGGAAAAGAACAGAGGCAAACCCTGGGAACAAAAACAAGAGTGTGATTTGTGTGAGAAGTCTGCAAGCACTCAGCCAGGCATTGGGAGGCCTGGTTTCTTTTCCACATTCCAGGTCTCTGCTCTTCTGCTCCTACTCACAAACTCTGCAAGTCATCCCGTGCCTGCTGCCTCACACCAGGAATAGAAGGCTGTGAAACCAGTGATTTGCAGTGGCGTCAGAGGAGTCCCATGAAAGACACTACTCTGCCTTTGTTTTAATTTTTTTCCCAGTTGGAAGATGCACAGAAATGAGACAGGAGACTGCAGAAGGAGAAACCTGGTATTATGACATGTAAAGAGTACGGAAAAAAGGTGCCTTTACTTTCTACCTCTGTCACACAGCTCTCCTACAGTCACGTGCATCCCGTCCTGAAAGTCCAGTTTTGGGTATAACTTAGATCTAATTGGCTTCTGTTAAACAGCCAACTGCATATCAGATCCTGGAGAGCTCTGTTCTGAACACAGTGCTGAACAACCGCCAAAAAAGCCAACAAACCCCAGAACTTACTGACACTTGTCAATGGTCAGACAGAAAGAATTTACTGACTAGTTATTCTCACGCTTTTTGCCTCAATACTTCCTTCTCAGATATTTCAATGAGCAGAACAAGCCTCAAATGTATTAATTCTGTGTTAAAGATGAGTCTGAAGAAAATGCATAAAATATCAGAACATATGCTGAATCCCTATAAAATATGAAACAGTAATTAATTCAGAGACAGTACATCCTATGTCCTCTATGCTCACTTTTTTTTTTAAAATCACATACTAATGTAATTAAACATAACAAGGAAACAGAAGAGGGTAAAGTGGATCTGCTTGATTTGGTATTTCTTTAGTTGTAAAAGCCTATTTGTGCAGCATTATCACTTTCTTGTTTGCAACATATCTATATATCTATTAAAAAATGGCAATAATGAAACATGAACAGTTGGGAAGAGGTGACAATATCTGCATGAAATTTCAATGCTTCAATATAAGATAAGATAATGTCTCTATCTACTGACGAGAGTGTTTATCAAGTTTGTTAACATAAAAAAAAATCCTTTTGAAATGGAGTATATTTCTCTCTGTTGGAAAGAAAGAACTGATTCATGTAGCTTGAAATAAATAAAAGGAGTGCTTATTTCCCAACATCATCACAGCCCGAAACAGGAAATCCTCAGTAATCTAAAGGGATGCTCCCCACACTTGAGCCATGTCAATCCTCATGAACCTGGAGCCCTCTCAGCAGGGTGCAAACTGATGGCTGTTCATCAGAATTGTATCCAGCTTTTCCACTTGAGTCACTGAAATCATACAACTCCATAATATAAAAAAGACCAGTTGCTCAGAAAACAGATTTGTCCAACCTTTCTTTAATTTTAAAGTTGAATTTCAGAAAACAGTACTTAAGAACACCACAGACAAATTCCTTGTTTATTTAAAACAAAACAAAACAATCCAGTAGATGTACTACAACAACTGTCAATGTGTTTGTCATTGTGCCTGGAAGAATCAATTTCTGGATGAAGGCTGAGTTTAGCCTCAAAGTCAATTCTAAACATAGTCTTTTGTCCCAGACTGAAAACAAAAATGGGATTTACAATGGTCCTTCCCTCCCTGTCCTTCTCCACCCTCAGCCTGGATCTAGTAAAAAGAACTTGGACTGAAGTCATGTAAGGCACCTAACAGCTAGAAATTAGAATTTAGAAATTAAACTAGAAATGAAAATTGAGTGGTTTTCTAATGACCAGTAAACATTATTCTGTTCATTGAAGCATAAAGTGGAATAATCCATGTTATAATCAAGGCTGTCACTGCACATTAGCAGCAAACTGTGAATCTAGGTCCATCCACACACAAATACAAATGGAATTTCTTCCTGATATCAAGACCCCCAGTAAATAAAATTAACTTCTCTAGGAGTGGCTGAGGTCATTCACATACAAAACCTTGACTTTTTACCCAAGGAAAAACTAAATAGAAACAGTCAAGTACAACCTGTAAAGTGGGTAGTCTTCAATTGTTTAACAGTGTAGCAATTATTTTAATTATACAAAATTCCATGATGAAGCTGGGAAAGAGCTAGGCCTTCAGAATATCTGTTCACATTTCAATTCAAGTGTGAAACATTTGCATACTTAAGGAAATTTAACTGACTGGTTCTCCATAATCAGCAGGTCAAGTGCACATTTAAAGAGAACAGCCATAATTACTTCTAATAAAAGCTGACAAAATGAATTTTTTGGGGAGTCTTCAGTACCATTGTTATGCTAGTAGCTACCCTGGGAAACCTGAACCTAGTTTCACCATACCGTATTTTGACAAAATAGCTATTTCTTCTTTCCTTAACTGTTTCTCTAATTACTGCCGCTCCTCCTATTCCTTAGAAAAAGGATTCACCCGCACTCACATGTGCTCCTTTATTTTCAGCTCGGCACTGGTCTGAGTATTTTGTCTTTTACTCATTTTTTTGTTGCAAAGCCTTCTGCAGCAGCCCTTACACTGAACTTGAGAATCATGCATCCCCTTAGACAGTCTTCTCTTAATTTAACTAGATTTATATCAACATGAAAAGAAGAAACCAAACCCTGTCGTTAGGGCCCTCAACTTTTTTCTGAAACAATTCTGTGGTACACTACAATTAGTCTCAAGCACATTTGGAAACAACAGCCAATTACAGTCTGTTAGTCCTGGAATGCTGAAACTAATCTAGCCGGAATATTTTTATTATTCAATTCTGGGGTTTTTTTCCTCATCAGTTATGAACTGAAATTAAATTTTTAAAATCTGTAGCTTTAGTTAATGTTTTACATGGGAGTTAGAAAAAACTAACATGTTCCTAATTATTACAAGCAGTATTTTTAAATTTTGGAAAGGTCTGGGCTAGCGGTAATGAATGGTGATGAAAATATTCCAGTGAAAGTAACTACAGTCAGAGGCTGAAATCTGCCCCAAGCAAGATGTTTCAGGAAGGTTTTTCCAATGAGAAAGAAAGTACTTCAGAAGAAAGAAACACAGGAAAAAGCATTAAACCATTCTTGGTGAAAAATGACAAAATGCAGCATGAATTTGAGCTGCAGTCTTACTCAAACCTGTACCTTTAAAGACTGAAAAATGCAATTCCAATGGCTTCTCGACATGTTCAGTTCTCATGTTACGGGTGGATATTCAACATGAACTCTCCTTTGATTGTATCACACGGGAAAAAACCATAGTATTTTAAATCAGGGCACCAATTTCAGCGTTAATGAAAGTGGATGAAAATTCGGTTTGGAACAGAGCGTTTTAAACAGTCTCTGTGTATTTCCTTCAGTAACCTTGTTTCTGAAAGTCTGTGAATTCATTCATGTACTTAAGGGGAACACTAACAGTTCTTCGAATACTGACAACAAGCAGCTCATGGGGTTATGATAACAACGCTGGCCATAACCACTCCAACATGAATGAAAAAATCCCTCAAAACCAAACCCATGTGCGTTTATTCTGTATCTAATGTCAATCAGCCATTCTCAGCGGCTCATAATAAAGACTGCCCAGAAACTATTGCAAATAAAATCAGGTAGGTATTTTACGTGAATTCATAAGTGGCAATGATTACCAAATAATTTGTTAGAAAGCAAGTGTTCCAGAAACAAGTGTCAGGAGTTTTTCAGTGCATCGGCAGTACTGAAACCTCAACCACACACAGGTTTTTTTAAAAAATGTCTCTAGTTCAAAAACCCATGGAAAGTTCGTAAAAGCAAAAAAAAAAACAAACAAACAAAAAAAACAAAAACAAGGGCAATGTAAATCAAACTAATGATAAAAACAGCATTTTTGTTAACTGTAAAAGCTTAGGACAAAACCTGATGTCAACATCTAGTTAAATGTTAACAGGAAAAGCCCCCAAACCTTGCAATTAAAAACAAAACGGGGGTGGCAAAAAGCTCGCTAAGGCTATAAAGACAGAAAGTTAAAAACAAGCGCACCCTTCAGCGTTTTGCGTCAGAAACCGGCCGTGCGGCCCCTTCTCCTCACTCCCCTCTCTCTTCCCCCCACTTTTCCCTCAGTTTGTCGCCCGCACAAGCACATAAACCGCAGCCACCCCCAAGGGCCTCTCGGAGCCGCGGGTGGGGAGGAGGGAGGGCAACTTTATCACTTT
>VZRE01012328.1:526444-568582 GCA_013396775.1 Cephalopterus ornatus | reverse complement strand
CGTGCTGGCGCCAGGGCCGCCCGCCGGGTGTCCGGCTCCCGCGGCGGCTGCGGGTCTGGCGGCGGCGCGTCCCTGGACGGCAGATTGGGAAGGGTCGAGGGAGGGGATCCTGCCCCTCTGCTCGGGCCTGATGAGGCCACACGTGCAGTGCTGTGTGCAGCTGTGGGCTCCTCGGTGTAAGAGAGACATGGAGCTCCTGGAGCAGGTCCAGCGGAGAGTTGGTCGAGGCTTTGAAGAATCTGTTAGGGAGAAAGGCTAAGGGAGCTGGGCCTCTTTAGCCTCGAGAAGAGGCAACTGAGAGGAGTCCTCATCAATGTGTATAATTATCCGAAAGGAGAGCGTCAAGAGGATGGAGCCAGGCTTTGCTCTGTGGTGCCAAGAAATAGGACAAGAGGCAATAGGCAGAAAGTGCTGTATGCGAAGTTCCACCTGAACACGAGGAAGAATTTCTTTAATGTGCAGGGTACTGTATACTGGAACACATATCCCAGAGAGAGTGTGGAGTCTCCCTCACTGGAGACACTCATGAACCATCTGGACACAATCCTGTGCAATGTGCTCTAGGATCACCCTGCTTGAGCAGGGAGGTTGGACCAGATGACCCACTGGTCCCTTCTAGCCTCACCCATTCTGTGAAAGCCAGTCCAGACGCTGGGACTGGCAGTGCTGCTCAGCCCTCAGTGCAGCCCATTCGCCTCAGTCAGTGCTGCTGAACAGTTTACATGGGCTCTGTTTGCCATAAGCAAGTCCCAGAGCAGCAGTTTTAAAGTTCCAAACTGTTGAAATCCACAGGCCTTGCAAAGCACTGGCTTTATAAAGATTTTTACATGTTAATATCTGCTTCCGCCTTCAACTGAGTGATGCAAAATGCCCGACAGACCAGCTCTGCCTCCCCATCTCCACAAAGCCTGGGGGTTCTCGTGGGCTCCTAGATGCATCTGCGGTATTTACGGGGTCTCCAGATTTTCCTGTTGTTGGTCATTTTACATTGTAATGGTTTCTGAGTCTTTTTTTTTTTTCCCTAGAGCTAGTGTTAAGTCTTCTAAAAACTCTATATTCTGCCACCATACTAACAGGGAGAAAAAAGTTTCACCTCAGAAAACCCGCAATGAAATTTCACTGTTACTGTGCTTCCTTCAGTCCTGAAAAGCTCCATGAGCAGGATATGAAGGGCCAGAAGATGCAGACCAAAACAGAGAGAGATATACACTGAGCAAGTGAACCTGCAAACACTTCTGAAACTCTCAGTTCCTCAGAGTACCTGCAGCCACTAATCCGAGGAGTATCAGGAGCCGTGAGGTGGCTTGTTGGGAGGGGAGCTGTCGGAACCGCGCACCAGGAAAAACAAAGGGAAGGAACGACGCCGGAGGGGACGGCACTGCCAATTTATTGTTTTCATTTCAAGTGCGTTTTGCCGGAGAACCAGCGGGAACGCAGGGGGCAAAAAAAAAAAACCCTAAACACTTCCTTGGCACATGGCAGCAGCTTTCCTATGCCGCCGGGGCTGCGGTGGGCGAGGGGCCGCGGGNACCGCCGTGCCGCCGGAGCCGCCATGGCGGGGGACGGCCCCGCCACCCTCCCGGTGCAGCTGGTGGAGCAGCCCAGGTGGGTGGGTCGCTCCCCGGCCCCGCCGCCGCTTATCCCGGGGCGGGTGGGCGGTCTGCGGGCGGCCGCGGGAGGTGGGAGGGCAGGCGGGCCGCGCCGTCCTCCTGCCCCCGTGTGAGGGGCGAGCGGGATTTGGGTCGTAGTGGTTTGGTTCCTCGCTGCGCGACCAGCGTGGCACTCACACCCCGCGTGGGCCTGGGTGCTGCTGGGGCAGCAGGGGGAATCATTCATTCATTCATTCATTCAGCTTTTCTCCTGCCTTTTCTCCCCCCCAGAATTTTGGCATTACTTTCTTCTTGCTATAAAATCACTGGCGCAGCGCGGGCCCAGCCCTGGTTTGGCGCTGCCGTGGCAGGTGCCAGCGGATGCTCCTTCCCCACGGAGCCGCGCTCGGTGTGTGGAGGTAGAACACACACAAATCAATCTTTTCACCTGTGTTAGCACCGCAGAATAGTCACCTTTTAAAACTTCATTTACTTGCATATACTTGCACTGTAAGTCACATGGAAAGGACAAGTCCAGCACTTCCAGACTTGGGGGTGTGAAGTTGTGAGGGATGCCTTTGCTTAACGCTTCTGACAATGTTCTTTTTGATGTAGGTGCTTAAAATGCAGTGTGCGTGTTGCAACATCAAGGCCAGAGCCTCTAAATAGCCTTTCATCAGGCCTGCTTGTAAAACGCACATTAAAAAAAGAGATCAATCAACACTTAGATAAACATGCCCCCATGACTGCTTTGTTGGTTGTTAGTTTCTTGGTACCAACACTACTATAAAAATATCTGTGCAACAAAGCAGCATTCTAAACACTGACACAAAAAGGAATGAAGTTAACACCTAGAATTCTGCCAACAGATTCCCCCCATGGACTATAATATTTATTAACGTGATCTAGAGAAGGGATTGTACAGTGAAATGGCAGAAATTGCTTCTGCTAATTGGAACAGCAATATACCAGTCAATACTAGGGGAGATTATAAGAAGGAGAAATTATAGAGGAACCTAATACAGCCTTGTTATTGGGTACCAAGATGGAAAAGTACTAAACAATCTGTTAAAGAAAATCACAACAAATGATATTTTGTAGCTTTCCAGTTAAAGAAATCTTACAAAACATTTGAATATATGTAATTGGACAGCCTTTACAAAGAAGTACAAACTAAATAATTGTGACATTTTGTAGCATCTGTTTCTCATTGCTGTCTTCTTCCACTTTGCATTAACTAGGCTTCCAGTTCTAGTTTTAGAATAAATGTAGATACCTTATCAGGTTCCTGTTACTTGATTTTTGTTTGTACACCAAAATTTTGCTTTAAGGTAGTTTTGAAGTGAATTACTATCAAATTTCCTATGCTACACTAAGATAATGGCTTCATCTGTTCTCAGGCTTTGCTTACCCACCGTTCTGCATGACACGCTAAAGTATCCCAGCTTTGCAAACACACCTTTACAGTCTAAGGAAATAAAGCAGTATGCCAAAGTTTCTTTGAATTGAACTTTCAGTAGCACATCTAGCACCTCCAGATGGAAAGCTTGAAGAATTTCTTGGGAACGGTCGCTGTAATCCCGTGGACTAAATACTGTCTAAATTGCAGGAGTAATCGGAGGTTTGGAATGTTAGTTCTCTGTATATGCATTTGTACAGAGATGGAGTAGTGGCTAATGTGGAAATCCATAAAAATAAAAACTCAGAATAAAATTAATTTGATCAGACCCAGGGTGGTCAGATTTGACTTTGAAGGGAGTGTCTCTGGGTGAGTGACAAATCCCAGTGCCACATATGAGCTGTTGGTCCACACTGCCAGATTTCTCCTCAATGGCAAACACTTTTTTAGGGCTGTGGCATAGAAGAGGTGGATGGAGGCCACAGTATTTTGTTATCCCAGGCAACTGCCTTCCCTGCTTCTGTCTAGACCCACCCTAGACAGAGAATTTAAATAAAATAAGGCCCCTGCTAATCCTTATCAAGTGAATAATTCTTATTAATTAGAATATTCTAGATAGTCGTCTTTGTCACAATGTTATGTGAAGAGCAGAAATAACCAATTTAATGTCTCTCCTGATGTATCAGAGAAAACTCCACATACTTCAGAAAGTTGAATTTACTTCAAGAAACATTGAATCTTCCTGCCTTTTATGCAAATACAGTCTTTCTAACTTTTCTAACTATAGTATTTCTAACCTGCTTTTCAGATTGCAGAAGCTGAAGGAAATGTTTATATCAAAATATGGATCGGCTCCCAAGTTTTATGCTCGTGCACCAGGACGAGTGAACTTAATAGGTAAAGCAGAAAATTAGTCTTCTGTTATTTTACTTTATCTGGAAGTCTAGTAGTTTAAAATCACAGAATGGAAATAATATTGGTCTTAATTTAATTTTTTTCTCAGAGAAGTTTCTTGTGATAAATGGGAAATCATATATACTTTAGTAACTTCTACTACAAGTGGTTATAAGCAACTGTACATGCATATTAGTTTTGGAAAAAACATTTATAGACAGTGGTGATGGTTTTGAAAACTGAAGTAACTTTCCGGCTTATGGTTGAATACCAATTTTTGAAAGGCTTTGGAAATCTGAAGTAGTTTATGGACAGTGCATCCACAAATCAAATTAGTGTATATTTTTCTTCCGTTATAATTTAAGTTACCAAATATAACCAGCCATAGAGCAATGCATATGATAAAGCATGAAATGATTCTACCATCATTTCCTCTTCTGTTCTCTTCCATAGAGGTGTGTCCACAGAACTTAGAATAGTTGCTGTGATTCACTGGCAGACTGGAGAGACACAATTATTTTGTATGTAGGACTTACTTGCATTTCTGTGGCAGCATTATTTTTGAGATTTCTTTATCCACGTTAGGATTTTGCTCTCCCTGGAACTCAGTTTCTTGTACACTTATGAAGTATCCCTGTGCATTTGAAGACATTGTAAGTAAAAAGATCCTGGAAAACAAAGCTTTAAAAATTAGTTAGCCTATTGTGCAGTTAATTAATTTTTATGTTGGTGTTGTAAGGACATATGACGTAGATTAAATAGACAGTATATGCTAGCAGTGAATTATGCCCGAGATTTAGGCAGGGTTGTGTTCAACTGTATTATAATTATTTAAATAATTATTTAAACATAATTATTATATTCTTGGAAAAATGTCCAGAAATTGTATGCACATGACAGTGTACAAATAATGTGGCTGTTCTCATTGCTGGACAATAATCTATATGCTGTTTTTTTCTAATTTTTGTAAGCCAGTGTTAAAACATGAATATTTATAAACGGATGCAATAGATAAAATCACTAAAGAAGACTTTTGTGTGAAGTAATGTGAAATGGAGGAAATGCACCCCAAATTTCAAGCTTCATACAGTAAACAACACTGAACACTAGAAGCCCTGTTACTGCTATTCCAAACTATTCCGAAATATTTTCCTTGTCCATTTCTTTGATAGGAGAACATATAGACTACTGTGGTTATGCTGTGCTCCCGATGGCTATAGAACAAGATATCCTGATTGCAGTAGAACCTGTACAAACTCAAGTTGTGCAACTGGCAAATACAAATTCTTCATACTTGTAAGTATTTTATTCACTAATTTTTATGAACCTCTTCATGCAATTGCAATACAGGTTGCCTTTTCAGAGAGCTGACAAACTTCTATTGCAATACAGAGTGCAACTGTGTAAAACAAATCCTGTCAGCAGATGGAACTCCACTGACTGACTCCGTGCTGTGTATTAGTTTGGAGCAACAGATTTGCAGCTGCTGTCTCCCACCTGTTTATTCATCTCTCTCTTGTAAGGCCTCTGATTTTTCAATCCTTCTGAAGGTGCAATTCTGTCTTCCTTTCTTTTAGCTCATCTGTCTTGATATAATCCCCATAACTGGCAGCGGTTCAGTTCCTCCTGGAGAAGGGAGTGAAATGTTTTGTAATTGATTACTGCATAGGTAAGCTAACACTCCCCTGCTCTGGAGAACCTTGGGCTGTGTTTTCACAACACAGCAATCCAGCTTTAGCAACAGTCCTGGCTGAAAAAAATCTGTATTCTCTCTCTTCTACTTCCTCCACAGCTGCTTGTTCACAGAATTATAGACGAGTTTAGGTTGGAAGGGACCTTGGGAGATCTTGTAAACATCCTGATGGGCTTGCGCTGGACTCCCTGCAGTTCACCACTGTCTTTCATGTATTGGGAAACCCCAAAACTGGATGCAGTATTCCAGCTATGGTCTCACAAGTGCTGAACATAGGGAAATAATCCTGCTATTCTTTTCAACTTCAGCCACGTTGTTCTGCCTCCTTGTAACAGACTGATATTTGTGTAGTTGCATGTCAGTTCAAATCAGGTCACTCATCCACATGAGCTTTTGTGGCCATTTTGCAAAAACCAGAATCAGCACAAGCTTAGTTTAAGCCATTTTTAAATATTAAGCCAATGGTAAATTACTCCCTGAAAGCACAGTGTGTGGCAACCCAGAATCAGGAACACACTGCCAAAAGAGGGAACTATTTGAGCACATATTCCTGCTTAAAGCTCAGTTTGTTATAAAAACATGTTCTGAGCTGCTGCCTGTGACATGGTAAGTATAAATACTCACAGATTTTTCACTCACTCTGGAGTATGTTTTCACATTATAGCTGGGCTGAATTAGAATTTGCCACTGCTAGAAGGCGATGGTGCTTCTTTTACCCCAGGTCTCCCTGTTCCTGTTTCTTACATCAGTCCATCCTCTGCCTCTTAGCAAGTGTGGTACTTGTTTGATCTTAAGGTAAAGTGCGCTATCTCCTCCTTTTTTGCTTGGTTAATTTTCTGACATTTTAGTGAATTGCCACGCACTCAGCACTAAAGCTGACTTGGGGTAAACAGTGGGAACAAGCAGCACTGAGCAGGGGTGAAAGGAATGAAAGATGTGCATGGGACCTTCCCCTTTCTTCAGTAGCAACCTCCCAACAGCGCTTAAGCTGTATTGCAAAACCATTCTGCAAGAGGCAATAGTTTCAGATTTAGAGTAGCATGGATTAGGAGTAGTTGTTACAATGGACAATAAATAAAGCAGTAATCACAAGGTGAACATTTTTACTTGGTCTTCAAGCTTTGCCGTATCATATCACAATTGAAATGGCCTAAGGTATATAGAGTTCCTGTCAAATCTAGAATTACAGCCTTTGAATTCAGACTGCACACACCATCACTATATTTTTACATCTGCCCTGGTTTCAGTTTGAAGTCATATGCTGTAAACCATAAACCAAGAAGAGGTCTCAGAATACAGCATTAACATCTTGGGTTTGTTGAGGCACTGTTGTTTAAAAACAAAGCTGAAACATGCCCATAATTTCATAACAAAGAAATATTTTTCAACACTTTGAATGTTACACCACAAACAAAACTGATGACAGTATGTCTTTCTTTCCCAGCCTGTTACACTGGTAGATTTATGCCTGTGGTGAATGCACATATATAGGCCTTGGTGAACAAGGACTAACCATAAGCCTCCATAGAATCACTATTTCCTATTTAATTCTTGTTTTGTGAACTGGTAAAATGTGTAACAGTTCTGTAGCTTCCACCCTGATAGTTCATGTTAGCTTTTAGGAAAAATAGGACAGAGAACAGGTTGCTAGAAAAACCACCTATTTGTTTTTCATCATAAACCATCTCAACTGATCTGACACCTTTTATGTTATTAGGGCTAAAATGGTATTCAGTACTTACAGTCTTTTGAAGTTCCTGATACCTCTCCTTCACATAACATCTTTGTAATTGAGAAGTGCATGTACAGAGAATATCTGACATTATACTTCTCAAAGTGTCTTCAGAAGTACCAGAGGATGGTAATTACCAATCAGTTTCCATCTCATGGTCTGAAAGCTTTGTTGTTGTTTTTTTTAAGTCAGGGTATTTGTACAGAGGACTCAAACAGATAAACGAACAGATTGACAAGACAATGAGGTTCTGTGAGAAAGAGCCAAATTGGTCTCCCAAAAATAAGGATTATTTACTATTTGAGCAGTAAAAAATGCCTCAGCCACTCTACTAAAAATCTCACTTGTAATTATACAGAAAAAATGAAATATCTAGTCATGGAGAAGTGGCATTCTTTCCCAAGCATTCTTTAAAACAGAAAGGATGGAACAGACAATATCAGAATATTTTTATTTCATGGGTATGTTTTTCCCAATTCTTTATTTTATTTTATTATTAAGTTCTTATATTGATCTGCCTACTTTCCAGCAGTATAGTTTCTTGAAAGTGGTCTTATTCCCATTAAACCTAAATATTTCCAGGGAATTCAGCTGCCTCTGTTCATGTTGTTTGGCGGACCTCTCTTCATAAAGCACAGCTTAGCCTGCAACTTTGGAATATTTTGTTAGATTTCTTGACATTCTCGGTGCCTTTCCTGTTTCAGTGTTGGGCGCCTGCTATAATGGCACCAGGTAGATACAGTTCTGGGGTGTTCAGAGTAAAGACTGAACAACTTGCACCTCTTGGGGACTGATGCCCACTCCTCTGAGGCTCTCTGTGTCATTCCATGCCCGTTTTGACAGCACCCATCTCTAGCATTAGTTTCTTTAAGAGCATTCAAGCTTACTCTATTTATTATATTGAAAGGAGGATGGAGTAGGAGGAGAGAGATAAATTATTTAAATAATTTTAATTATCTCTTGTAACATCCGTAATACAGTTCGGCAGCATTAGGCCTGTTTTAGTGAAGTGCCATTCGGAGCAAAGGTGATGAAAAAGAATTCCTGAGCAGGAATTACTAGAGAGCCTGAAGTTTATCTCTCTCTATTCAAGGTTTGACAGATACGATTATTTAGATTTTTACTTATCTTCACATCAAGATGGCATTCACATATGTGGTGGAAGGCATGCTGCCTTAATTAAGGATGTCAAAGTCAGCCTAATTTCTGGATTTATCTTGTAAATTCTATATATGTCAGGAAGAATTCTTATGCTTTCATCTAAAATAACCTTATAGAATCGATTAATAAAGAATATCTGAAAAAAAACCCAAAACACATTGCAGTGAAAAACATCGACCTGTTTTTGTCCATCAGCAGGTGGCAGTAACAAGCCATGTTTTTTCAAACTAAATTCAATACAAATTTAAGCCTCAAGGTTTTTCTGTTTTTGCAGGGATTTCAGTACTAGTGTTAATAACATTCAGATTAACAAAACCAAACCTCAGTGGCATAACTACTTCCTGTGTGGACTGAAGGGCATCCAGGTAAGCCAAATACATGTAATTTATGAGATTATCATTGAAGTAAAATACAACAAGCATAGCTGTTCACCTCAAAATACTTTCCTGCATTCTATAGCTTTTCTTGACATACAGTTAAGTATTTTTATGTTAAAATTTAAAGAGGAGATATGAGTGGGTTTGCTTTGAAATATTTGCAGAGCACTATTTTTGTTTTTATTAAACAAATTATGATAGCAAATAATTATTTAGTAAAGTCATGATCAAACTCATCATCATGATATCATTTCTGTATTTTGAAGTAAAAAAGAATGCTCTCCAATGGAATAATCTAATTAAAATTTGCTTTAAAAAAGGTTTGGAAGCTTGTCTGTCAGGACACAAAGATCATATTTTTGTCTTTTTCTTCCCTTCGAAACATTTCTAAAAACCATGAACTTCCATTAATGTTGGAAACCTATAATTTGTGCACAACAACTGAGTGAAGCCGAGTCATGCAGAGGCAAAAGAAAATGTAAAAACGAAGCAAACAGCATACAGAAGAAATAATCCATTAAGAACCATTCCTTATCCTGGTTTTCAGTGTTTGCCTGGGATTTTCAAAATTTCCTGAGTTAAAAGTGCAGCTATGCAGGAAACGGCAACTTACGGGAACGGCAGGAACACTGAACAGACATTTTCCCGTCTGCCCATCTGAGCTTTATCTTCTCCGCCGGGAGCTCGCCTGTCTCCAGGCTGACTTGAAGACCAAACTGCTTGTGAAGCCAAGTGCCGATTGTCAGTGCTGGGAGGCAGCCTGAATTCACCAGAGGGACTCCTATCAATCTCACCTGCTGTTTGCAGGTGATTCGTGGCTCTTGGAGTTAAAAAAAAAAGGTGACTTCTCTGCTCGATGTCAGTCCAGTGGTAGTTCTGGAAGAGCAGATAAACAGTGATGGTCAGGTCAGCAACAGGTTGCCACAGCCATCCCAAATTATGGGTAAATGTGCTTTTTAAAGCACATGAAGTTTGCCTCAGGATAGGCCATCTAGGTCACCTCATGGGACGGTCCAATAGACAAGGACTGCAGAGAGCCAACAAAGCCTGCCTCAAACCTGCCACTGGAGGCTTCGAAATACAGTTTTTGAAACAATCAGTGCCACAAATCACTTTATTACAATCCACAGTTCCTAAACAGACCTCTGTCTCTATGTACAGACCCCAATAAATTACTTATGTGTGCAGTAACATGAGTACTTTCCATTTTGTATTGCTCAGTACCACAAGCGTTTAAATTGCATTGACTGTAGAGATATAGATTAGGTTTCTTTACAATATGTCCTTTCTTATATTAAGGCTAGCATGACCAATTGACTTTATTTATTTTGCAGTCTGCTACTGAGATTTGTTTCCTAAGGACAAGCTTTCATACTTGAAGGTTAATTTGCAAAGCAGGTTTGCAGACTCTAGTACTGGCAGAAAATAAGCATAAATGTTACAGACTTAAGAAACACTGAAATACAAGTACTCAGAGGGTCCAGCAGGATAATCTGTTTATATTGAGTTGAACATGCTATCCTTTTGGGACAGAACTGTTGCAGAACTTGGCAAAGTCCATTTTCATTTTTGAGACTGAAGTACGTTTTCTATTTAAACATCGCGTGATAAGCCTGCAAGTCTGATTCACATTCAAGACAATCCAGAAACTGGGGATCAGTTTCTGGTTACTCAAGCATTTTTTGTTTTTGAACAGGCCTGTCTAGTGTTCTTCATGAAGGGGCATGGGCAGCAATAGTATTTTAGGTATGAATTTCCTATATTTGTAGAAAGGGAAATTCAAAATAATTTGAACTGAGCGTAGAAGACTTTAAAGGAGGTTCTTTGCGTTTGCTGATCTCTACCATTGGTACAGAAATCTCTTGAAGGTGGACATTTCTTTATGAAAACACTGCTATTTTTTTCTGATTATTGACACTGTAACATAGTCTATTGACAAATAAATTGCCTCAGAATGCGGCTATTCATATACCTCCCATACACATTCAATGATTTTTTAATAAGTACTGCATGTTTGCTTCAAACTGACAGCAGAGAGAAACTTATATTAAAGCAATTAAAAATAAAAAGACAAAGCAATTAAAGAATAATTAAAAGAGTATGTACATGAGGATTTATGAGTTTGGATTAAATGTATTATCTGTGATATCTATCATGTACGTAAAAGTATTTTAAACCTTACTCTAAAAATAGCATGACAGAGATCATTCCTGCTGGTAGATGTGTCTTTGTGCCTCTGAAAGCACAGAGCCCCTCAAGTACCATTTGTTTTTCCCAGGGTCAGTCCTGTGGGTGCTTCAGGAGATGAGTATCTGCCTTTGAATACAGCTGCATGGCTACTAGTTCCCCATCAGTGTCATGTGGCTTCCTAATACCACATGCCACCGTTAGAAGTGAAGCATAAAGTGGAACCTTAAGCTCTTCAGGATGCCTTAAGTGAAAAGTTGTTGAGAAAAGGACAAAAGTAGGGTATGAAATGATTGGGAACTGTCACCACGGCAGCTCAGAGTGGAGCCAGTTGCTGCAAAACCCACCCACGAAGCTGGGTAAATTCTTGGGCATTCAGCCCATACTGAGTTCTGCTTGGGGTACAGTTATATGTTTGTGTACAGGAACTGCAGACATACCTTTGGCTGGAGCCCTACCATTGGCTTTGTTCTTAAGGAATAAAATGAAAACTTTGCTTTTGCATTATTTTGGAGATACCAGAAGCAGGTCCTTGGTTCCAGCAACTCGGTAGAAGGATTCTCTTTCTAAGTATCAGATAATTGCAAGCCTGAGCCTGTCTGTACTTGAAACTGAGATTGTTTATTTTTCATTGTTAGGAACATTTTGGTCTTAATAACCCAACTGGAATGAATTGTCTGCTAGATGGAACCATCCCTCCAAGTTCTGGTCTCTCTAGCTCCAGTGCTTTGGTGTGCTGTGCAGGACTCGTGACACTCAGAGCTAATGGAAAAACCCTCTCTAAGGTAATTTACTGTAAAACACGAGAGTGTCAGCAGTAAAATTGTACTTAAAATTAAATATTGTTAATGCCTGTAAACATTAAAAACACGATACAATTGTTTTCGCAAAGAGTTGTTGGATATAAACTTAAGATATTGCACAATTGAGCAAACATCTTTGGCCAAATTTTGGCAGGATTTGAATTTGGCAAGAAAACAGGCTTACATTAAAGCTGAAAAAAGGAGCATTATTGTAAGCCTGTATTTTGGCCAACCATCAGGTCCATGCCTGGACCAGATGTGCTATCTGCAGGCCAGGACTGAGGATATATGTGCTGAAACATGTGGACCACACCCCCGAGGCCCTTCCCCTCTCCCTGAATGACTTTTCATGGCTTTAACAGCAGAGCATCTGTTGGAGGCCTGTGGAACAATTTCTTGATAAATTATATAATCAGCACAAACTAGAGGTAAAATTCTTCCATCTGACTCTCCTTATTCTCTGCATAGTTTTTTCAGAATGAACGTATTTACAATCCAAAATGTATTCCTCACTTTTAAACAAACATTAGTCTAAAAACAAACCCCAAATATGTGACCTGTTAGCAGTACAACTAGTTAGTAGAATTTGGCTCATGTAATACAAATTTCTGGAGGAGTCATGGTCCTTGAAGGTGCCATATGGGAATGAACTTCTCTCCAGTAAAAATGTCTGGTTAAGTGAAACTAGGATCTTAAATTAGAACATTGTCAGGAAGAGAAAAGAACAGATCTAAATGTGACTGTTATGCATATTTGTGCCTATTGTCTAAGGCAGACATTTCCAAATTGTGGTAGGAAGCCAACTGAAAGTGGTACATGATGATGGCAGCTGTTAACTCTGCTTGTAACAAGCACTTCTCTGAGCCATGAGGTAAACAGATTCACACAGAAGGTTTTTGCTGATCTGTTGTGATTTACTTCTCTGTGTAGCTGTAGTTGCAGCAATCGCCCAGCAGTGACTTCACCATCCCACATCGCACACCTCAAGGGCTTCGGGAGAGGGTCAGGCAGGGCTAAGGCAGAAAGAGGAAGGTTGGTGAGGCAGGGCAGCTTTTTTATGTAGGAGGATGTGGCTACAGTCACTGTCAGCCTGATCTGTGTTGGTGTGAGGTGTGGTCAAAAGGCGGGTAAGGGATTGGACACCTTGACAGAGGTTTGTGAGGGCAGACATGTAGAGATGAAAGTGTGGAATTGAGAGTCCCACTTGGATGAATGAGACTTTGCAGTTAAAGGATTGGAGGTGACATGATGTGTACCTGTCCTGGCAACAAGCTTCTGGTTTTGCACAGATGGTCTCACCACAGCTCAGCCCCATCTCTGATGGTGGTCACCAAATGAGCTCAGCTTTGGGAACTGCTGATCAAAATACTGGAGTGCATGTGTTCAGAAATTGGCTATCTTCAAAATCCATAAAACTAACAGAGGTCAGAAAGCCCAAATTTTACTAGGTAGTAGAAATCTGTATCTGGAAAACCAGAAGCCAGGTTTTCATTATTCCAAGAAATACTGCACAGCCTTCTTCAGGGAATAAATGATACAGTATGTATCTTGAGCTCAATTTATACATGGCTTGGGAGTACTGGCCAGCATTATGCCAGACTTGTTGTAAAGAAAGGTGCAAAACTTCTGGCATTTTCATAGAAAATTTTGGAGGAAGAGAAAGAAGACAGAGACTCCACTGAATGGCTTTCCTTCTCCTCATGTGTCCTGTTCAATCAACCCAAAGTCTCTTCTTGCTGATTGAAAAATGTGCTGAAAGTTAAGTCTGAAGTACAGTTGGACAAACACAAGAGACACAATTGCACATTTTTTGTCAGGAAATCCTGCTGTCTGCAGCCAGATACTTTGCACTTGTGTTGAAAAATGACCAATTAATGTACAGATGTGAATTCTCAATAGCCAACATAGGCGCAGTTAGGAACATCTCCCAGGTTTTGTGTGCTTGCATAGACCAAGGCACCTGGTTGTGGTGGTTAAGAGAGAGGATGACAGCTCTGAAGACTGATTACTTTTGTCCAGGCTTTAAGTTTCCCCCAATCTTACAGGACAGTAAAAACAAGTTCAGTGTTCTTGGCTAATTTATGATTTAGCATTAGAGACCTGGCTAAATCCAGATTCTCTGTTGCACTGGATTTATGCTTAGCCTCCCAGAACTGCCTTGTATAAGGCAGAGCTGAGTATAAATTAGAGCAGTCTAGGCATGTGAGCCCTCAGAAGTATAAAACGTGCTCTGGCCACTTCTTGCCAGCTCCTAATGCACCCTGTGCTGGTGTCAGATGGTATCTGTGCAGGGTCCAGCAATGCTGGCTGTGCATCAGCCGGGAGCTCCCCCATGGCAGGGGAATTCTGAGCTGAGCAGAACTAGGGGCTTTCCAGAGCCTTTCTGCTAGAAAGCAAACCAGGACCTTGCATTTTTAAGGCTCTGGATATTTATGTGTTTGTTTATTTTAAAGAAGAAATATCACTGTACCCTTCCCCTCTTTTTTTTTTTTTTTTTAAGATGCTTTACAGTAGAGAAAGTTGTAAATTGTAGCATTTATAAGTAACAATATTTGGTCATGGTGGTAATTTTATGAGAAAAGATTGACTTTTTGCCCCTCATTAGTCTGGTGGACTTTGCAAAATCTTAGTATGATGGTTTGTAGCAGACGTACAGGAAACTTTTGGGTTTGGAATCAAATTTGGCTGAATTGTAGGGCTTCTGTAGCCAACGTTATGAAAAATTGACCTTTTATTGAATGGAACATTTATCTGTTTTGCTTCTGTGAAACTAATTTTTATGAGAATATTTTAGTTATACGCTCTTTTTCCTGATAAATGCAAGTTTAAAATAGTAGCTGTAGAGTAAAAGTCTTTGAAATTTAGAGCTTTTATGAGATAACACTTCCAGTGTGAAGTTTCGGCCTATGAGATTAAGAGCCAAAAAAACCCAGAATTAAAAAACATTGTAAAAGCATGGCTAGAATTTCATGGTGGCTTACTTTAAAAATAGCACTTTTTTTGACGTTGAAAACAAAATCAGAAAAAAATATGCTCTCCCTAATTGTGTGTAGCAGTCTGCAATAGGGCATTGTCTCAGTGTGCATACAAATTTTTTTTTTTAAAAACCCATCACACACATACACAATAGTTTAGGGAAAATACCAGCTCAAGACAATTCAGCCAGATGTGCAGTGCTAACCAGTTGCAGCAGTGCAATAGCATTCAAATAACAAGATGGAAAATGTAGAATGTGATCCTTAAAAAGAATCCATTTTTCTTCTCCAAACAGGATACCAGTCTAAGGCTGTGTTGGCATCACTCAAACAGCAGCAATGCTCACTATTAGTAGTTTTTTATTTTAGAGTGATTTTTATTTCACTGTTACAAAATCAATCTTTTGTATAACTTTTCATCAGGAGAAGATACTTTTTGTAAAGGAAATATAATAATGCTCTAAATTGTCCCAGTATTGTGTTACATGGGAGGAATTAATGAGCACAGAAAATTACTTACTTAGTACTTTGAGTAACTAGATTTACATGAAAGATGTGATGATAGTGTTGCTGTCCAGATGTTAAACCTTGTGAAACTAAGGTCTGTTCAGCCACCTTAACATTTTCTCTGTTACCCAAGGCTGGGCGGCTGTGCACACACTTAGATCAAAAATGAATAGAGTTTATTTAATTTAACCTGAAACATTGGATATAGGAAGGTGAGTTATATTTGACTTTATCTGGACTGAGAAAAATCAAAGTCAGACAAAATGACAAATAAAGGACCTAAATCTAATCTATAATGGCACAGTGTCCATTGGCTCCAATTTTCCCAAGCTACGGCTCAGATGAATTTAAGTGAGGGTTTTAGACATTTTTAAATGGTATTTCAACAGTTACTGTACCTGCTAATGTCACTGATGTCAGAGGGAGAATAGATTTCTCTGGAATCCTTTCTACTTTGTTTCTGAAGCCTGTATATAATAAAGAACGGGCTTAAGTTGAACCCTTTACCACTTCCTAATAATGTTTCTGCAGTAGGGCTTTACTAGCTACGTAACACCTATCCTTGCCTATCTGGCAGGAAAACCTGTGAGTATACCTATTGATAGTGGAACTTGAAAATTAATAACTTGTGCTGATAATACTGCCTAGGATTGTTTTATAATTTATTCTACTTTTTAAAAAATTATTTATTTTATAATTTGTTATATTGATGCATCAAAAATGTTTGATAGATGCTCGTTAGGTTATTTATATGAGAAACAAAAATTTTTTACACAAGAAATGGCACAGATATTGTGTTTTAAAGTACTATTAATACTGAGAAATGCTGAAGTCCCTTTCTCTCTGTGGAACTGAAAAAACACGGCTTTTTGACTTGTTACATTTGACTATGTATGTTTGTAATCAAGAGGAAACAGAGTACTTTGGAGCAGTGGTAATCAAAGGCCATAATCTCTCATCAACCAAATTGATAACCTTCTATTTGAGCATGTTAGAGGGCAGACAAAGTCAAGCTAAGATTGCTGTGCTTATGAGGACATCCAGATACTATCTGACAAATATTGCCCCATTTTGGAAAAAAGTAAGTGTAATTACCTTGCAAAACACATATGAAGTTTAGCTAATTGGGATTTTATGTGCAAACTGGAAGCAGATGGTAACTTTCAGCAATCTATTCCTAGTCAAGACCAGATATTAAAAATAAAGACATTCCTGGTGATAAAAAGAACCTCAAAATGTGGGCATCATTTTATACCTTAGTAAATGAAACACAGTGTCTTATGTTTCAGAAATTATTTTCACACCTAGGTATATAAAACATGCACAGCTTGGAAAAAAAATACCACCATGTAACTAGAGTTTAAATCTGTCTTACGTGACAGAGAATGTTTTCTTCTTCCTCTAAAATACTCGTCTTTATCTATAAATGTTTCTCCTTCATTTTCAGTTTTGTGTATTGTGACCCAAACTGTGTAGAATTTCACAGAAAATTGACACTACGTTTGCCATGAAGTTACCAACATTATTTGTTGTAAAAAAAAGCATCAGACTGAGTCTGACTTTGTAGATTAAACTGACCAAAATGTTAAGGAATGTTCATTGGGGAACCATTACTATATTTACATGGGGACAGTACATGTATGCACAGGACTTTTGACTGACTAGATATTTAAATACTCCAGTTTCTTAAATTTGCATGCTGGACAGACTTTTACAATACTGGAAATGACAGTGCTAAAAATAGTTTATATTCACAAATTTATTTTCTTCATGGAGCTTCCCTTCATGAATAATAAAATTTAAAACAGGAAGAAATTTTTTTAAATTATTCTAAAGATCAGTTATCACTACTATTGCATTGTAATATGTAGAAAATCTAGCACACTGAACTTCGGCCAAAATGAACTTACATTAAACCACTGAGGCAGATGTAATTTAATACTATCATTCTATGGAGAAGATTGCTTTATTTTGGCTGCTGTCATTCTGGATTTGTATATATCAAGTTTCTGTGTAATGTAGGGTGAGCTGTTCCAAAAAAATACTAAGCAACACTAATTCTGTTTTACTAACAAATATTTGCCTGTCTCCTACTCACTAATTGCCTTACTCTTTTAAAGGGTTTAATCTTACACGAGTTTGCTTCTTTAAAGGGCTATGTGAGATTGAAAAGGATTGATCCCTGGTTTGGAACATATTGACAGTGACAGTTATATAGGGACAAATTCTGTCACAGTTTACACACTGTCCAGACCCATTATTGCATGAGTGAAAATCAGAGCAGTTGGCCCTTGGTCTCTTTGTGAGCAAGGGGACTATTAAAGGTGAAACTTCCTTAGCTGTTCTCACTCAGATAATTCTTTAGGTTTCTATTTTTAGGACTTTTTTTATAAGTAAGTGATCATCTGTTCACTTTCATTATTCCTCAGATTCCCTAATACCTTTGTACATTAAGGCCTTCATGTTCATTATCAATAAGATAAAACTGAGAGAAAGTAAAATAAATGATGACGCAGGAGAGAATCGAATGAGCTACATTGGTGATTATAATAATTTATCAGTTCTTCAGCTTGAAAGACCAAAAATACTCACTTGTAAATTGAACCCTGAATTTGAGGTGTTTCATATTGAAACATAAACAAGCAGAGAAAAATACATTCTAATGAAAAGTATCATTTTACTGAAAACCCACTTTTTCCATTAAAAATCCAAAACAAGGTAACATGATGCAGAGCTACTGATGAGTTCTTATTACAAGAAATCTCTCCATCTAGAGTAACTACACATAAGGCAACTAATAATAAAAAATCACAACCCTTCTTTGTCAGACTAAATTATATATCCACTAATATGATTTCCCAGATTAGACTTTCTGCATGCTGGATAGGAAATCTTGTGGCTCAAAGATAAAACAGATTTAAGTGGTAGTAATTTCTTTCTTTGTAACCCAAGATTGACTTGCTCCTTATCAGGGAGAACCTTAAATTGTTTCAAACAAAAAGCAGAGGTGGTTAGTGGAGCTCTTAGATAAAAGCTAGCCTAGGTCTGCACATGGGGGCCAGTTGCCTGCTAGACAAACTGGTAAGTACTGCCTTCTGCAATAGGATACGTTCTGAACAGACTTTAAGGTACTGAAAAAGAACAGCCTAAAAAAATTACATTTTGAACATTGTTAGTTTCAGATTTTTCCAAGTCCTCCAGCTAAAGTTGTCTAAAACCTGAGAGCAGCTTCCTTAAGTAACTAATTCATATAAATTTCTTAATGCTTAATTGCTTGCCAGTCAATTGTATGCACTGATCTTCTACTCCTAGTAATGTGGCTTTGTATTGTTTTAATTATGGATATTCTCATTTAATAATGTTGTATCACTTTTTGTTGGATAAACAACAAAAAAGCCCCGTTAATATATCACTAAACTCATTGATACTGAACATCTCCCATGGAAACTCAGCCAACCTGGCACGTGGACTTGCCAACAGCTATAAAAGTGCTGTTTGCGTGGATGATGCTGGGTCTGGCATTCAAGAGCTGCAATATTTCGTGTTTCTTGACAGATCACCAGGGAGACTCCGAGGTTTAACTCACCTACAGCTACTCCTGCTGTCACGTTACGCTCATCCCTCTGCCGTGCTCCGAGGCTGAACAGGCCGAGCGTACAAACCAGCTCAGGGCACTGCTAAACTGACTGCGGGTGCTTTTGGTTTCCACCCCAGCTACCCTCTTACTGGTGCTCATTTTCACAGACCTCCCTACAGTCAGCACAAGGGAACAGTTTGCTCCAGCCATGCACTGCCCAAGCAGGTTTAAACAAAGGGACTTGGCACAGGAGCGGCAGACACGTGGTCACAATAATCTCTCCGGTAGCTTCAGTGACAGTGGTGGAATAGTAGTGCTGAATGGGATGAGGTTTATGTCAACAGTAATTTAACACACATTTTATGTAGCTCATTTGTCACATTAAAAGAGCAAATAATACAGTGACGTTTTCTCTAAGGTAGACTAAGAAAAGCTCTAAGTTTGCCTTTCTCTTTCTTACCAACCAAAGTAGTTAAACTGACAAAGATTTAGGAAGAAGCCACATGGATGATTGAAGGTACAGAATGACACTCATAACAGTATGTTAGGACTCTTTGGAAGAACTCACTTAAAGGAGGAAGTGATAGAGATCCATAAAATGAAGACTGTAATTGATGGAGTGGATAGGAATCAATTGTTCATTGCCCCTCAAACAGTAAGAGCCAGAAGGTATGAAATTAAGCCAGTCAGGGGCATGTTAATAATCAACAGAAGGAGATAGTTCTTCACCTGACAAGTTGTAGAAGTCCTTGTTACTGGATGATCTACATGTTAAAATTATCAAAGAGTTAAAAGGGAGCCTGGACAAATTCATGTATAAGAAATCCACTGTTGGTAACTAAGGGTGCACAATTCATATTCAGCCTAGAAATACAAATAAAGTCCTAGAGAAACCCCATCTATACTTGGTCTCTGGTCCATTCTAAGAGCCCGCTTTCAGGTACAAGATACAAGACTAGATGTGGCATTGGATTGCCCCACAAAGGCTGCTTTTATCTTAATATACTTTATATTTTTATTCTGACTCAAGTCTTCTAATGAATTTTATTTAGTGACAGTCATGGGCATGCTCTCAGGCAGAAGGTAGGATTCTGGGGGTTGTCCTGTGCAGGGCCAGGAGCAGGAATCAATGATCCTTTAGAGTCCCTTCCAGCTCAGGATGTTCTGTGATTCTGTGATTATATGCACTGGTTTGTTGGGTTGGTTTTTTCACAGGGGGTGAGATCAAAGGAAACATCTCCTGATGTTTGAATTGTTTGAAATACTATATTAAATATATCACTTTGCTTGTTTAATAGTGTAGATGACAGCTTAGGACTTATTGTCTGCATGATAGTTACTGTTCACAAGTGATGACCTGGTCTAGTTGGTCCTGTTGGACCAATGACCTGGAACAATAATACAGAAATTCAGAGGGCAGTAGCATATGTGGATCTCAGAATAGTTGAGGTAAGGAAATTTTTAATTCAGCTGATTAAGTAATTCTTTTTCTAGAGTCATAATGCTACTATTCAAACCCATTTGAACTTGGATTTTAGTCTCTTTTTGTTCCCCTTTTCATTACCATCATATTATTAATAGGTTTTTAAATCCACCCTGCAATGGTTTCCCACAGACCATATTCTTTAGAGAAGTAAGCCACAGTACTGGAAATAGGGAGGTTTTTGAATTCTCTTTTCAGCTTTGTGACTGATTCACATGACTTTGAACAAATCATATAAATATCTGTGCTGTCTCTAAATTGAAGATAACAGCAGCCTTATAGGAATGCTTTTAAAGTAAACTATGTGAAATTCTATGAAGACTTAAAATTATGATTTACTAGTGTTTTTGAAATACTGCTTTAGGGATGGAAAAGCATGCTAATGAGCCTTGGGTGAGTAGAACTAGTTATGTTTTGTGGTTGGCTCGAAGTGATCTCTCATATGAATCAGAATATGTGGGATGCAAGTGGAGTCTACGTGCAGGTGGGTTTATTCTTTCTGTGTATTTCTCATGGTTCCTCACGAGGAGCAAAGACCAAAGCTTTCACCTCCTTCAGTGAGAAAGCCCATCCTAGGACTCCTGCAGAACTTCATAGGGACAACATGGTTTATTTTATCTGCATAACAGTTGCACTCTGAAGCCCCCAGGGACCTCTGCCCCCTCTGACCTACCTGCCAGGTGATGCTGTGGTGTAGCCTGGGGTGCAGTCCCCCTAAATGTGGCCGTAAGAATGCTCGGAGTTACTTCTCTTCAAGAACTGCAGTGCGTCCAGAAGGAAGGTGTTGCATGCCTAGGGGTTGTTCAGACATATATTTGAGATGTTGCCAAATTGTGCAGTGAAATCGGGGATCTGAGAAGCTCTGTGTTTTAACAGGTCAGACGTACACTGCAGAGATATAAATAACATTTATACAGATGATTCAAACAGTCCTTGCTCTAAAGAGCTTCTAAGTGTCTAAGGCTGAATGGAAACAAGGCATTGCTCTGAGATAGGCAAAAGTTATTTCCTTTTATTACATGGTTCTCACAGATTTTTTTTCCTTAGAGGTATTTTCTTAGAGAAGCCTAAACTCTAAGAACTTGGGTAGTAAAATGTGGGTTTTTTTCAGTTTCTAGTAATGAAGTCACACATATTTACAGCATTATCTAAGAATCCCAAGTAGCAATTACTAATTACAAAGAGGGGGAAGATACTCCTCATTTTGCTGAGGAAATGAAGCCATGATGAATTAGAGACTTTCTCTGAATCACAAGAAACTTAATGTGGAGCTTGAAATTGAGCCCAGATCTCCTGACATTCAGTTCACTCTTTCAGTCATATGACCATCCAAGTATCCAATATGTACACAAGGCTCTTCAGTTTAGTCTTCACATTAGCTTCCAATGAAACTTTGCCCTTTCACTCATTTTAGCAAAAAGGCAAACATTTGCCCATTTGTCTCAATAGTAAGTAGAAACTGCTCTCTATACAGACGATTTCCTCTCCATTCACATGCTTCTCATCCCCGTATTAGAAGGCCAGCCTGTGTCAGCAAGGGCCTATTTAAATTAGAAACCAAATAATATTTCAGGGATGCCTTGGGCTGTCTTGTGGAGAGGGTTCTTCGCAACCCTTGCCAGTTACTACTTGGTGGTCCTGCCAATCCCTGCTCAGTTTCAAAACAGAAGTTGCTCAAGCTGGAGCAGCGCTGCGAGCCCGGCATACGCAGCTGGACAGCTGGTGAGCCAGGACGGAGTGAGGCCCGGCTTAACCAGGCACAATTCGCCAGTGCAAGGACAGGGGAGTGGCACTGTCCTAATTGTTAACATTCCTCCTCTGCAAGACTTCTCCTGATATTTATTTAATAAGCCCGGGCTCATAAAGTCTAAACAATTTAAGCAATCAAGTGGTAGCTGATGTGTATGTGGAGATAGAGATGCAGCCAAACTAAGTGAAGGGTGAAATGCTTAATTTCTGACTTTGCAAAGCTTTATCTGGCAGTTGCAGATGAAGTAATTCCTCAGGCAGCCGTGCCCAAGAGTGGAATATACATTGTGAGTACCCCAGGAGCTGTACTTCAGGCCAGGTTTGCACAGCCACAGCTCCTGTTTAAGTGTCCATGACCTGTCAGCTGGCATGGTCTTCTCAGCCAGTGAGAAATACTGAACTCCAGTCTGATATCTCCTGCCAGTGGCAACAAAAATTAGGGATGTGGTATTGCTGTGTTCTCAGAGGGAGGAATGGCAGGTTCAGCAGAACTGGCTGAAACATGCAGCCATTCCCACATCCCAGCAACATGTTTGGAAATAGGCATGCCTTCACATGTAGAAAGGAGTGAGCACCTAGAGACTGCTGTGTGTGGAGATTTGGTCTTTTCTGTGGAGCTGTTGTTGAGTATTTTAGCATTTAATGAGAAAAAAGCATCATTACATTCATTAGCATTTCATTCAGAATCATTTCCAAGTTAGAGTGGAGCGGGGACATGTGGTGACTGGATGTTAAACTTTCATCCATGGGATGAAGAGGTCTGAGGTTCAAACTGTAAATGAGACTTCCTGGAATGGACATGGGACAAGGGAGGAAAAACAAATTTTGATGAACCTGGGAGATGGTTTTGTTAAAAAGAAAGAGCACCAAAATGCATGATTTTTCTACACTTTCTCAAGAAAAAATTTACCTCTCAAAAGAAAAACATTATCTCTACTTCAGCTCAGCTTTAAAATACACAAAGGAAAGGCAGCGCAGAAAAGGAGAGTATTTTTAGTGATTGCACTTTCAGTGTTCTCTCATTAATGGTCTTTTTCTAGTAAGAGGTCATTTACTGCGTTGGATCAAAGAGATCTACTTTGCGTAGTTTTAGAGTACCTTTGTTACCTTCTGCTTACCAGCCCAAGGCTTATTGGCCATAACTGCATTGTGAACTGAATAAATTGGTTGTTATTGCATTTGCAAACAGTTCAGTCTGATTACATTCATCTAAGCACACAAGCTTTGTCTGTGGTGCCATTACAGACCTTGAGTGAGTGAGCAGGCACCCTGCACATACCTCCCTCTCAACATGGTGATTTACTGCCTCTATCTGCTGCCTTTTACAGCTGTGTGCTGGCTAATGTCCCTGTCTTGCTGCTTAGCTTGATCCCGTCCTGTAATGCTACCTCCTTAGTGTAGAATCTGAATCTGACTTTGCCAACAGGCTGGAAAACAGCTTTTCTAAAGTTCTTTTCCCATCTTCCCTGTGGTCACCTTGTGCTTAGGAAAACAAACTGGTCAGGGTCATAATAGGTGGACAGAGATACTTGCCTTTTGACCTACTTCTTTTTGACTGGTCTGTGTTCTTGGACCAATCTCCAAGGGTTCTCTTGTGTTTTGTTTTGACTTGGCCCGAGAGCTGAAAGCTTTACTGTAAATTATTATTTTTGACAGTTATGACAATGATATTCCACCCTCCCACAGTATCCTCTGACCTGCAAGTATCAGAATGCACAAAGATATGTCCAAAATGTCACAAAAGAATGCACATCACATATAGCTATGAATTAGTTCAGATAAACAATGTAAGCAGAGTATAGTATCTCAAGGAGAAATGACAAGCACCACTGATTAGAATATTTACAGGGAGAAAGGGTTTCTGAGTATTTCTGATTGTGGAGTCAGTGCATTAAAATGGTATAGAGTAACAACTTGCCATTTTTCTGTAAGCTACTGAGATGCATATGTAGGTGGATTCAACTGATCAACAAAATACTGGCTATTGAGACAGAAGGGTTTGAAGTGAACAAGGAAGGTCAGAGGAGGACAGCTACAAGAGTTCAGCATCTAAACAAGGATACTCTTAAAAGCATCTGGCTATGGTGGGTCTTGTGGAGACTGAATAGTTGATTCTCTTTTGCTACAGAATAAAAGGGAAAAGGGGCCATGTGGCATCCTGGTTGATACCAGCTTACACTACTTGATGTGTGAGAGACAGTGGGTTCAGAAGTCTGTCTTTATTTCCTTTGTTTTCTCACTAGTTCCTATGATGTACACAGAATAAAAGTACCATCCTTAACCCTGGCTGAAGGTTCACATGTTAATATTTTTTCAGGTGGAACTGGCAGAAATTTGCACAAAGAGTGAACGTTATATTGGCACAGAAGGTGGAGGGATGGACCAGTCGATCTCTTTTCTGGCAGAAGAAGGAACTGTATGTGGATATTTGTAATCTAAACTAATACTGTAATACTAATCTATGGAAACAAAAAATAGCAGAAAGACAAGATGAGAATCTGGAGTACCTTAGTAAGCAGTATAAACACCCCTGGTGTACAAATGAAATGGGATTTAAATGTATAAACTTGTGTACAATTGAGTATGACAAGTTTGAATGAGATGGGGAAAATGAGAAAAGGCAAGGAGGAAGTAAAAGGTGTGGGAAAAGATGTACTCTAGAAGAGCACCAGGTTCCACACTATTTGGCTAATTCATCGCTGAACTCAGAATGTTTCCCATATAATGAAGTCTGAATGGTCGGCATGCCTTGTATTCAGTGAAAATGGGATAATTATTACAAAAATGCTTTCTTGAAAATTCTCATAACCAAACAGTTCTAGGATGTTTTGCCAGGTTCAGTTACAAAGACAATGGAGACTTTTTTTCACTAGTTTTGCTAATTCCAGACAATTCTGTGGCTGGATTCTGATGTAGAAGACATTTAGCTGTCTTAAACGTGGTGACAGAAGGTGGACTAGCTATGATGAACAGGACCTGCCAAGTTATGCATGAGTGCTAGCAGTGGAATTTACAGTGGAGTTCATCCCTGTCCTAGAAAATGCACAGGACTGTGGCTGTTTCAACCTCAAACTTGTCAAAACACTTTTATTGAAATTGATGGAGCATTTCACGAAAACCTTTACTTTCCTTATGATTATGGTATTATATCTCTACAGCTTTTGTTCCTTAGTGCAGTATCTTGGATGAGCTTACACATAAAAAAATGACTTCCTAGAATTACAACAAACCTTTAATGCCATCATGAGACACATGTATTTTCAATTTCACATCACCTGCACCTGCTCTACACCTTCCCTTCATGTTTATACTGTTAGCAGTAAAAACACAGCTACACGAATAATGAGATATTGCTGGTGTGCACACAGATGATCATGTACGTGGAAGCTTTTCTTATATATAGAGGTGGTGATCAAAAAGACAAAGAAAATGTTAGAAAAGATTAGAAAAGAAATTGTGAACAAACCAGAAAATATCCTGCAGTTTACTTGCAGCTGAATGCAGTTCTGGCCTCCCATCGTAAAAAAATATACTAGAACGAGAAAAGTACAGTAAAGGAGACTGAGGTTGATCAAAGCTATTTTTTTATAAGAGCATTGACTGAATAATTTAAATCTTTTCAGCTTGGAAAACAAGAAGCTTAGAGGGTGATACTTTGAAGCATTGTAAAACCCGTAAATGAGTTAAGAGAAGGTAAATGGAGAATTCAATGCAATGTTTTTCGTAACTGAAGAACTAATAGAAACACAATGACATTAGCAAGCAGCTTGTTAAAAACAAACAAGGAAGTTTGGGGGTTTTTTTCCAAAACACTAATTGTTAAATTGAGAAATACCGTACATTGTGGAAGGCAGAAGTTTTAAAAGGGTTCAAAAAAGACCTTCTTGGATACACTATTAGAGTATTAGCCTATTTGTAGCTATTAAACATAATAGTTGGATGTTTCTTCCAGTGTAAGCATAACCACTGTAATCTTTGCTTATGGAAAGCTAGAAAAATATACCTCAAAAAAAGATTGTTTTGTGTATATCCTATTTTTTATTCCCCCTAAACAGCCATTTATGGCTACTGTTGGAATCAGGACACTAGACCAGCTTAGGGGTACATTCTGATCTAATGCAGCAGTTCTTAAAGGGTATATTGAAATGTAAGCAAGTCTGTCTGTCTTGATAGTGACTCTGTGGCGTGGTCCAGAATCTCAATGGCAGGGAGTAACACACATGCTGTACATAATGTACAAGCAGATTTGTCATTGTTTATTTAGCACTCGAGCTGCTCAAGGAACTCTCTGGGGATGAACAATGCCAAAGCCAGTAAGATGTCCCTTCTGCAGAGTTATAGTCTATTCTAAGAAGCCAAAGCAGGGCACATGATTTACAACTTATCCCAATGAAAAACCAGATGTGAATTTAATCTCTTGATTACATTATATCCTGAATTATTTAATTAATGGATGCCTAGCTTATTCCATGAAAAGGTCACAAATGTTGGGAACATCTTACGCAGCCTGTATAAGCATCTGTGAGGAAAGGCAGTCTCTTATGTCAGAAAGGAGACAGTAACTACGTTTTTATATGTAGTTTTAACTTCTCTGATTGTCCATATGTGCCATGATCGGTGTCTCCAGTCCTAAAATGTTGGTACTATCCTGTACCTCAGTGAACTAATTTTGAGGTAGTGGAAAATCAGAAGACTGAGGGGGAGCTGGACATTGATGAAGGGGCAGGGAATGCAAAGCCCCTTGTTTTAGTAGCAGGCACATTAGCTTCAGCCAGGCCTGCTGCTTTTCTGTAGATCAAAGAAAAACTGTTGTCTTAAACAGGCAAGAAAAATAGGTTGGGTGGGGTTCTGTGAAATGCTGAAAGAACCCAAAGACTTAATGGAAACATTTTAAAATCCAGCTACAGGGAAAGGTTTGAAATGTATGTGTAACTTGACCAATGAGGTTAAACCTCTTTTCTCACTGTTTCACATCAGCCTTCTTTCCTTAACTATCTCTGGATTGTCAAGAGAAAAAACATGCAAATTTACATTTGATTTATAGAACTAAGTGCTCTGTTAGCTAGCTAGTAGTAAATTAAAACTAACCATTCCTTTTCCTTTCAATAGGCCAAGTTGATAGAGTTCAATCCACTGAGGGCAACTGATGTTAGACTTCCAAGTGGAGCAGCGTTTGTTATTGCAAACAGTTGTGTTGAAATGAATAAAGCAGCAACTTCTCATTACAATATTAGGGTAATGGAGTGTCGGCTGGCTACAAAGGTAAGGCATGGCTTATGTCAAACTCTAATGAAACCTTCATCTAAATATGTGCTTTTTTCCACTGCTGACCAGTTGTGTCTTTAACACCTGGCTAGGTGCTACTTTAAGTATAATTTTTCTTTCTAGAACCAGACACCTCCATCTGCAGGAGCAGAACTCCTGCTGAGCTTAATGGAAGTGCAAGGACTGTGTCCTTATATAGAAGATTATGTGATTTAGTTCTATGAAATTTATTTTGCATTGTATTTCAGTGGAGAAGATAAGTCTATTTTTCAGAAAAAAATATTCTCACTTAATAAGATAGACTGTTTCTAATTAAAGTTGCATAAGGACAAATAATGGAAAGCAACCAGTATGGTCACATGTTTATATGTATATATGGCAATAGATGTGTATTTTCTAGGATTTAGAGAACATCAAAGCTACTAGTTGGAGGCCTAGAAGTAATATTGGAAATGCTGAATAGCAGCATGTATGCCAGTGTAAAGTTAAAAAACAGGCTTGAAGCAAACCCCAACATTTACATTGTACTGCCAGTTTACAGCTTGACATTATCTCTAAAATGTATGGGAATTGAACAGGAAAAATTTAAATTCTGTTTCAATTCCGGATTTTGTACATTCAGGAATATGTAGATGTATGATTTGAGTTTTTATGGGAAGGCAGTGCATTTTTCTTTGATAAGAGTAAATGAGGAGTAAACACAAAGATTCACTGCAGTTATTCCCAGCATAGTGTGCTGTGTGAAAGAACAGAATTTGGGTCACAAAGTCTAGAAGAAAGTTTTGAAAACCAGCATGGAATTCCTTGCCACAAAACATTTGGCCAATATCTGATGAATATTCAGAAGTACTTTGAGCATCTCTTGGCATCATGATTCTATAAAACAGTAATTTCTGTTATGTTTTAGTTAATGCTAAAAAAATAGTAGAAGAGATAATCAGATACTGACAAAATGTATTATAAAATAATATGTGGATATATTTTTCAAGAAGGGAAGCTAAAGCTCAGATGACCTTTTTCAATGGGCTATAAACTCAAGTATAAAAAAAATAGCTGCGTTTCAGTTGTATATAAGATGGGGTAAAACTAATGCACCAATTACCAAAGTTAAAGCTGTTGTCACTGAAGTTAATAGAAAGATTCTTATGCCACTGAGAAAACGAATATAAGGACCTGTCTATATGATAGTTCTGGTATAACTGGTAGACCTCTAATTTAGGATAGCTGCTTGACTGAATACGTATTTTTCAGGAAGAGCTTCTTTTGGAAATTCGTTTCTTTGCATAAGAAATAGAGAGCCTTCACAGATGATCTATTCTAAAAGGCAAAGTGCAACAACGAGTGCATTAAGCTATAAGAGCTTTTGAAGTATTGTTCCATATACCGGATTTTGTGAACTGAATCACAGTTTTCTAAAGTGCTTTAAATTATTAGTCCTGTGCAGTAAACTAAAAAGGTAGTAAGGAAAGATCTTGTTTTTTTAACATTCCTGTTAGCTATGATGCAATCTCTAAAAAGGTACTTTTAGCAGATGCTTGATTGTAAGGAGACTAACAACATACACCTGTCTGTTTTTAAACATATGCTACCCAGATGGAAAGTTGCACACACTGTAAAAATACACTGAGCCAGGAAAAGACTGTCTTTAGGAAGAGGTCACAGTGGGGTGAAGGAGGGCAGGTATGTAAGTGGAAACAGGGAAGTCTTTTAAGCACCATTAAGCTAATGGAACTATGAAATAACATGCTGGGCCTTAACAATAATGCTTTAAAAGAAATTCTCATTGTAAGTGCTTTAGGATAGGCTTTTTTCTCCCTTTCTGCTTTAGGTAATTATAGAATTTCATACTGCTTGCAGAAAGCTCTATGTAAGTAAAGATGGCAACACAACACATCCCTGCTGCCATTAATGTAGAACATTTTGGTATCAGTCTGTCCTGCAGCAAGTGAGCTCTTGATCATCCTCACAAAATTATCTTTCTTAGATTCTGTTCCTTTCCCTTCCCTTCTGGAGAGTCATTCTTGTGCTCAGTTCTTTTTTTCCCCCCTTTCTCCATTCTTGTAGCAGCCTCTGACTGCTTTCCTGCACTCTGTTAGTGTGTTTAAAGACACTTATGTTCTGCACAGCACTCGCAGTTCCAAAGGAAACTAACTTGTACCTGGACCTTCAGGAGCCGCCCCCGGTGGGTGCTGCCGGAGTGTCGGTGAGCGCCGTGCTCTGCCCCGCTCGTCCTGTGTGTGCTTCCCTCCACTGTCAGCTGCAGCCTGCGCCAAGAATGTCTGCAGCTGGAATGCCATAGAGTTCACCAATTAATGCTTGTTAAATGTGGAAAGATGCTCAGATGGCATTGTAGAAATGTAATGTGTAAGAAAGTGATGTTGTTACAGAAGTATTCCTGGACTTAGTCCTAGTCAGACTTTCTTTTATTTATATTTGTCCCATCATTTACCAAGTATGTTTTCCTTTCAGTTACTTACAGTGCTCCAGTGTGCCTGTTGAACAATAAAGGACAATAAAGCCCACAGATGCTATATCCTGGCAATTAAGAGCCAGCTGCATGATGTGCACATCTTTAATCCATCTAGTCAGAGTTCATGAAGAAAATATCCAACTGTGGAAGCAGTATTGGGATTACTTTTGTACATTAAAGAGATGGGATTTTTTTTTCCCATTTCTGTTCTGTGTCCATTACAATGTGAGCTGCTGCAGCTAGACTGTTTTGAAAAACCATTTCTGTTTGTCCATGACATTTTTCCCAGGGCTGTTAGAATAGAAGCTTTGCTGGAATCAGGACAGACCTTTCCAGCCAAGCCGTGCCCGCTGGCCCAACAGGGTCAAGTTTCCATTTGGAACATTTGACCTGTAAAACCCCAGCCTAGTTGGCTCACCTGAAATACAGCATCTCCCTTGAAGTACAGAAATGGGAACAGATGTGACAATGCACGTGGTATATTTCTGCAGGGGATTATTTATTCAAAAAGGAAGTGGGAAAATTTTCGTTGCCTTATAGAACATTATTGTTTATAAATTCCTAGTTCTGTTTAACTTCTGGTAGTAAAGTCTAGGGGATGCTGAATATTAGGATTAAAGCACAAGGAAAAACATTTCCATTCATTTAGCACCTTGAAGCAGATCTAAAAACATGTCACAAACGTGCACCACCATACAAGATATTTAAGTATTTAAGTAAAATGAAGCAATAATTGTTATTCTAACTTACCAGTAAGTAAGCTAAAATAAAGTTACATAAAGGCTGTGGAGTCCTAGGTACTTAGAGCCTTTGAAAAGGAGACCAGAAGTGACTTAATCATTCTTTTACAAGAATATTTTCTCTCCCTGATTTCTGCATTAGCCACTACTGCTTGTTTCCCTACCACTGAACATAGAAAATTGTGTTTTAAATGGCGACAGAGTTACATGATTAGGATTTTGATTGGATTTTGTTTGTTCTGCTCTGCTGAGCCTCATATAAATCTCAGCTAGTCACTAGATGGCACCAAAAGTAGTTAATTTTTAGATACTGTAATAAAGCAAAACTGGAAGAGCCCCTGCAAAAGCACTGTTGGAGAAGAGCAGGAGTGTACGCCAGATAGTTGGGCAGTGGATCTTCTGCCTAAATTTCATGCTGTAACTTTGCACAAAACAAAGCAAATACATTTCAGACATGTATGTAAATCCCATGCCTTTTTTAACCAGGAAGTTAAATGGCTTTGCTGAATCGAGACATAAATGATTTCAAACCAATCTCACTCAAAATCAGCGCTTATTGAAAAGAGAAACAAAACACACTGGGTGAAATCGTGGCCCGGTTGATGAGAGGTTTGAACCTGATTTGTATAGAAAAAGGATTTCACTCCCTGATCTTGCTACACTTGTTTAAAGTCTTTGCAAACATACAGCCTGATCTGGCATACTTGGAAATTTTAATCTCAAATGGTGCAGAACTGGAGATGAGTCATGTGCTTATGAACCGTCAAACGACCGTGGTGTGTCCCTGCTAATCTGTGTCTTCCTTTGTAGCAATCTGTTGAAATTAAAGCTGATATGTCAGTAGGATCCCACAGTGACCACTTAATATTCTTCCACAATTCATAACATCAAAAATATTTCCCCTTGTGAGGAAAGCTGCTTTGCTCAGCCATTTTCATTAGGCACGTGAGAGCATCAACCCATACAACAACCTTCCAGGGAAAAGCCTGTTTGGCACATTGCCTTTCAGGATTCTGGTGTTGAAGTAACTACTGTCAATTGCCAAAACATCACAAAGATACACAGAGCATGATATCATTGCCAGCAGTGAGGAAAGCAGATGCATCTATAACTAATTAACCTCACAGCAACCACGTAGGAATGCAACAGATTCTGACCAGCACATCGTAATGTTCCTGTAAAGGCTCAAAAGTCCCTTTAAATTGGATATTAAAAGAAGGTCCTTAAAATACACCTTAAACTCTAAAGACTGAGAAAGTCTACAGTTATTCTCCAAACAAATTTTATGATCACTTTCATATTTTTAAGGCCATTACGAGCAAGGGTTTTAATGACAACCTCAATGTTCATCAGCAAATTCCAGGAGCGTATTGGAAAGGTCAAAGGAAAGGTCTGCACATGAAATTTAAACGTTAAAGCAAATACTAATGGTACAGAAATAGACTTTTTAATGACTCTTAGTGTTACACTATCACAGCATTTTTACAAGCAGTTGTCCAGATGGGATTGTAAAAGGTAAGTAAGTGCTTGAAGTAACAAAGCTCATGGAAAAGGATAAATCATTTATTTGATTCCACACAAATAATGCCAGTAGGATTTTTACAGACAGTATCTGATTTGAGAGAAGAATAGCTGTCATTCACAGACCTTTTATAAATAAATATGATTGTCTGCTGCATACTAATAGAAAGTTTCTGATGGTTCCCAATTAAAAAGTGAGAGGAGAAAATGGGCCCTAAAGGTATTTACAGATAATTAATTGTTCGAAACAGGAAAGTACAATATTTTCTGGATTTTTTTTTTTTTTTATTTCAGCTTCTCTCGAAGTCAAAAGGCTTGGACTGGAAAAAAATGTTGAGGCTCCACGATGTGCAAACCAAGCTAGGAGTTAGCCTAGAGGAAATGCTGACCATTGTCGAGGAGGTATTACATCCTGAGCCTTACAGCACAGAGGAAATTTGTAAATGCCTGGGAATTAGCCCGGAGGAGCTCCGCTCTCAGATCCTTAGTCAAAACATTCAAGATGGTAAGCATATATGAAATGGTGGGGTTTACTGTACAGTATTTGTATTATATAAAAAGGTTATGCATTAATAAGTAGTGCAGGTGGAAGTCTTGCCAGAATACTCACCCCGAATCTTGGTTAGCAACTGAAAGAATTGATATCATCATCAATTGATATTTTCATTCTAATTTGTGACTTTGAAAAAATAGAGCAAAAGTTTGATTTTGATTGAACTGTTTCTAAAATGATGGAAATAGCTGATCACTTAATATTTTAGATTAGCCTGTGCTGTTTGAGTCATTTCTAAATAACCCAGGTCTTTTTTTAAGGAAAAGTCTAAACTACGCTTCCTTTTTAGGCAGTAAGTACAACAAAACTGAACATTTTGGATGGTTACAAAGTCATTAAAAGGAATCCTGTTTGCTCTCACTTAACTGGTGTTAAAAACCAGCATAGCTGGGCTTCTGTTTCTGGTTTTGAACTGATAAATACCTGGTCACTTCCTAAAACATGCACTGGGCAGCAAATCACCTGGGTCTCTCCTGAGAAAGAAGTTTCTGTCACTATCAATATTTCTTTTTCTTTTAGGAAAATGTTGGTGGAGGTGAACAATTTACTATTTAAAGTATTTCCCTTGTGTCATTGTTAATGATTATACCATACAGTCATGAGCATTGTCACACATGGAATGGATCCTGGAAGAGTTGCTAATTATAATGAATAATAAAGAATTTATGAAATAGTTCATTTGCATTCATAACAGGTTTCCAATTGCCATCAGAATCTTTAAGAACTACATAGAATCCTTCTGCCTTGTTTCCATTCTGTAGCGTTAATAGCTCTATTTTTTTGTAGCTGACTTATATCCTTGCCGGTCCTCGCCAAGACTGCTTTCAGGAATGTATACATTTGATGTATATAAATCCATAATACAGCTATCTATACTGGCACTTCTATTTAAATAATCCATCTATCTGGAGTGACTGTAAGTCTTACATATCGACCAAAGGACCAGGTCCCTAATCTATAACCTGTTTTGCACCCCAGCGATATGAGACAGTATGAAATTACTGTCTAATTACACTGCCAGAGGGTACCAGGATGGACTAGGATATCTTAATCCAGCTCCTTACCTCCATAGAAAGAGTTTGGATAACTCTGTGCTGTCTGCACATGAGGAATATACTGAACCATGTACCTGAACTCGGCAACTTTTGCATGGGAAGCTGCAAGGCTGTAAATCTCTTACACTGTCCCCGTCCTCTCCCCTTCACAAAGCAATACAAGACTATTGACTTACAGATGTTTATACTCCTTACACCGGGTTTGTAAAACAAAATTCTACAGTTCTGTTGTTTATACAGGTTATCTTGATTTTTTTTTCAAAAAACAAAGTCTGGATAAAAAAATTCAGACATAAAAGCTATAGAAGAAACTCAAAGGAAATTTTATACTGTAGCTCTGAATACCATTTGCAGATGTTTGCTGAACAGAATCTCTTAAACTTGCATGACCATGATTTCATTTGATAAGACCAATTAAAAAGGGCTACGCTGAAAGCGTCTTTGCATGTCCAATATAAAATTAAATAACAGATTTCTGTAAAACATATGCAAAGAAGAAACAAGACAGACACAGAGAGAAAGAATCTAAATCCAGAGTTGTTTTTTTTTACACACCAGACGTATTACGTGTTATATTGGCTTTGGAAAAGCCCAAGCTGTTTGATTAAAATACTTTTCTTATTTCCCCTCTGCTTTCCCACTCTAATTTTAATGACAATGCCTGGCTTCTTCATGCGAGAGAAAACATACCATCAAATAAGTAACCTCTGCAGAGAATTTCAGTGTTGTTGAACTTCTTTGTTCAACATGAAGAACAAACCATAACATTTAGGATATCTTTCTTTCTTTGTACACATTTTATCAACTGTTTTTATAAAATATTATAATGTTAAGGGTAAATTATTTACATGCAAGTTTCTGTTTATATAATTTATGGCATTCTGAGTTTTTTCTGTGGCTGAATAGATATTGTCAGTAGTTTTAATTTTTTCTATTATTCAAAGCCCAGTGATCTTTACAAATACTGTTTTGTACTGGCATTGTATCCCATGTTTAAGGATCTGAAAGTGCTCTGTAAGTATTATTTTAGCCTTAAATCCAGCTTTGCCTCCTCTACTTCTTCAGTGACAGTAACAAAGTTTTATCGGTATATAAGGATGACCAGATAAAACCTCTGTATCTCAAAGGAAAATGGTATGGACAGGCTTTGGGCAAGTCCCAGGCCACGTCTGGAAGCACACAGCAACTTTGCATCCCTTTTATAGGCAAGTACTCCAAGATTTCTGCAGTTCCCCACTGTACAGCCCACTTGTTCCCCACATTTGGAGAAGTACAGAGGGTTCATAAAGCCTCTCTAAACTTCTTGCAGTTGTTCCTTGGCCAACTCAAAAGCCTGAGTTTAAAGCTCCCTTGCAAATGTTTACACATGGATTGCACTTGTGGCTTCTGAACATCTCTAGAAAAATAATATTTATTACTTTCTAAGGTGCACTGTGCCATAACTTTGGCTTGGACTTGAGTGCTTCACAGAACACGTAGTGTGTGGTGATTGTGGGACATTAAGTATTTATAAGCTTCACCACAAAAGGATATTTTCCTGTAAAACAGTGTATTCCTTTAACCATGAAATGTTTTTTTCTTATTAAATGAGGTATTTTCAAACTCGTTTTTCCTTTTCATGGATAGAATTGCAATCTAATTTTGACATTTAAACCCGGGGATGAAATCGCCATGGGAGGAGCAGGCATCCAGTTGCTGTGTGGATTTGGCTGTTTAACTCCTGTTTGTCCCCTGAAAAGAGAATTCTAAGTCTGTGCTGCAGCTGCAATGAGTGGTGCTTGAATGGCCTTTCATGGGTGTTGATGGTGATCTCAGTGCAGGAAGGGTTTCCATGTGCCCTGCACAGACAGGTGGAGGTGAAGGGGGTCTCAGGTGTTCTGTGAGGCGGCTCTGTCTGTGCATCAGTAGATGTCCTACATGAACAGAAGTTACCTCCAAACTGGTAGACCTACGAGCATTTCCCAGCTTAAGGGTCCAGGTGCCTACTTCAGCCTTGACCTGATCCATGGAGAAATTTGGGAACATACCATTCCCTTCCACAAAAACAGAGAGGTGGCTGCTCCAGGCCGATCCTATACCTGGAGGATGCGGGTCCTTGGGGTGTGCCACAGGTGAGGTACAGGCACTGAATAGTCAACAAGGTTAGTTGCAAAAGCCTTGTTAAAGCCAGTATTCCTCTGGATGAAAAATCACTTCAAACCAGTAGTTATCATAATCTTGAAACAGGTGTCTGCTAAATGGGTCACTGAATCCAGTGCTGACTCGTCCCCTGGTTTATTTTCAGAAAGCCAGATTGCAAACAGTTACTTGAGCAGTCCCAGCAGACTGACTGTTCCCCACTTCAAGTAGGGGGGTTCACAATCTGGCTCAAATTAAAGCCATCTGGCAGCATTTTCTTATATACATTCTGAGCCAGAAACCATCACCCTCATCATGTTCAATCAGCAGGATGTCTAACAGAGAAGGGTCCTATTCCACAGGAGGAATGGTGGGAGAAACTGTCCCCTACATGATTTTGCATCGGTGGGTTTTTCCGGTTGTAAATCTCTAACAGTCCCATCGGCCATGTGCAGCTCATTAATCTACAGTGAAACATATCTTAGGAAGCTGCCAAAGCAACTAGAAAAAAAAAAACATAGCCTGAAGAGGTTGGTCTTTAGCTAAAGGTCAGATAGAATTGTACAGGAAGCCTCTAAAGAAAGGAATCTGCTGAAGTTGAAGTAGTAACAAATAATATGAATTGCTGAGAAGCCACAAGGTTTACTTATAAAGAAAAAAAAAAATCCCTGTAGATGGAGTGGACAGGTTTGCATAGTTTTTGTAAAGCTAAAATTAAAAATATGACCATACAGTTGAAAATCCACAGTAAACATTTCTGTTACATTTCGTTAACCCACACTTATTTGGGACTAATAGCCTAGATTTTTGTTTATTTAGATATTTTATGTGGATTTTGGACAAACTTTCTTTAATGTTATTCTGCTGGGTCTTAGCAACTTGGAAGGTTCTTGCTACAGTGTGAGCTATTAGTGCCCTGAAAAACAGCACTTTTCTTTCAAGGGCATTTGGTGGTTTGTAAGGAAATTGAGTCTATCTGGGTGACATGACAGAAATCCTCTGCAAAGGAGTAAAGCTGGGGTTCAGAGCACTTGGAGATAAGTTGAAGTGGGAGAAATGAGGCCTTTATTACAGTTTGCTGGATTAGGAAAGTATATTTACATTTTCAGTTTCATTACCTAATTTCCAGGCATTGTAACAGATTTAAGAATCGACATGCTTTTAAGAATCTGCTTTTTTGCTCTCCTTTGAGACCAGTCCTGTGAAACACTGCAAGGGTTTCTTTGAGGGCTTAAGCTTTTCCTCTTTCAGAGCACTCCAGCCTTAGCTCAGATATAAATTAAGCAGGAGTGGGCCCTCTGGTTTTGTTTCTTTTAACAGTGGCAGAGTATGGCTTAAGAAATCAGTCCTTTTTAATTGTCAAAAAATGTGGCCCCATGAAGCACACAGATTCTGATGAGTTTCTTCTAAAATCACAGCCTTCATAGTGCTCTGATGTGTTCTATTAATTCAGACTTTATGAGGAGCTAATATGCAGCTGTGATGCAGCAAGGAAATTCCAATATAGATGCAATTTTTGGAAATACCATATGTGCTCTGCTATCTTCTATTAGACAGAGACGGTTGGACTACCCATTCAAACAGAAGAGATAGAAGAGAGTTTCTGTATTATCAGAGGCATTTGGTGTTGAAAGCTCAAAATACATGAATCATTTCATTACTTTAGAATAAGACTTAAAGAATTACAGAGGTGTTTGCTGCCCTGAAGATAATTTTGTACACTGTCAGAGAGGAAAAGCAAGCTATAAAAAAATTTTTTTAAACACAAACCTAATTAGTTTGAAATAAAATGCTGCCTGTAACTGACCAAAAGCCAACGTAAGGTTCCCAGCCTTTAACCAATACTAACTGGGTAAATGTCCACAAAGGAGTCTGCAAAGAACAGCCAGCTACTCTTGCACACCCTGGAGCTGTCTGGAAGGGCTGTGTTCCCATGGAGAGGGAGCAGTTCAAGGTAGCACATTGTCCCCTGCCCCTGGAGGCTCTCCTGGGAGCCGGCGCTGTCGAGGACATGCTCAGGCCTGGCCGGCCGCCAGGAGCCCGAGCGCCCATCCCCGTTGCCAATTCCTAACGTGACAAGCACAGCGCAACCCCAGAGATTTTGAAGGTAATCTGGCCGGTAGAGCATTGCTCTACCAAAGGGTGGTCTCCGAATCAATCACAGCCTTTGGCAAGTCTGTCGCCTGACAATTGAAACCAGACATGTTTTCAGTTCATTCTTTGGGTTACTACTGTTCAATGGTGATTTACAAGAGAGTGTGAGCTATGGCAATCTCTCACGCAACTTTAGATATTCTCTAAACGAATGCACATTTAGAAATCTCCTTGCTCTAAAACAATGGCTTATAAGAAAAGAATATTTAAAGAGAAACCATCCTTAAAAATAGGCCAAGCTGCCTTTCTTCAACATTCAGAAATACTGAGGGACCACTCTGCAGAACACAGTGCAACTAACTCCAGCAGCAATAAAATCGGAAACCAAAATATGCTCTTCCTGTGTGATACTCTCAAGTCCATGTTTCTGGGGGTCACTAAATTTTCTCATTTCTGTCCTAGTTTGAAATGCATTCAGAAGTCTTGTTCAAAACACAAGCAGCACAGGGTTTCTCAGTAGCAAGCTGTATTGAATTACAAAATAAATAGGAGCAGAAGCAATATCAGCAGTAGCAGAAGACTGCTATGTTCAATGTTTCTCTCTCATTTAAGACTACTTGTGTCTTTCTCAGCACTGTATTTTTAGCATTTATAGTTGTGAAATCCTCTGGAGGATTTATAAAAGGGATTATGGAGGTGCTGATGAAGTTTTAGTCTGTAAGGGTTGCAGCCTGGAGTGTACATATGAGAGACTTGATACTGGACATAATTTTATTTCCAGTCTTTCAAGGAAGATTTCTACATATACTTGCAAATGTAGACTGCTGAAAGTGTCAGAAGTGGTTCCAGAAGTTGGCTGTCTCCACAGAACAGCCAAGTAGGAACTCCACGTGTCTGGGTTAGACGGCAAGTTCTATTTTAAATACAGGGCTTGTCTCTCTTCTGCTTTTACCTCTATTTGAGTGTTTCATCAGCCATTTTTGAAAGTAAGAGAGACCAGGAGCTGAAATGAGGAGAGAAACTTTGCTCTAAAGGAGAATTTACATGTAGAAAGAAAATGAGGGATGTTCTGAAGTGCTCTAACAAGCGTGTGCTGTGATGAAACAGTAGGTGCTCCACATAGAGGTTAAAGTCCACTTATCTAATATTTACCACCCAAACAGCTCAAGCAAACCAATTTAATAATAAATTAAATTATGTCAGTCATGCTTTTGGTGAACAATACTTCCTTAAATAGTAGCCATGGTATTAAAGCAAACAGAACTATATTGGGAGAGGAAAACAATGAACTACAGCATGAGCTTGGGAAAGGCAGATCAATTCTCAGATATTAGTTGCAAACCAAACCCTCCTGTAAATATGAGTGGCTTGCAGAGCCTTTAGCCAAAGCCATCTCCTTCCTTTTTATGCCCCATTATTCAGGCTTGATGAAGGTCTCTACCCTGATGGCCACACAGGTTTGGGCACCCCCAGCCCTTCCCAGAGGAATTGCTTTTTCATGGCCCGACAGAAAAATTTTAACCGAAATCCTTGCACTAGTCTTCGATCTTACTAGGTCAGTGCCAAGCAGTACCTCTCTGGGCTTGACATCTCATCCACACAGGCAACACTAACACTCTGGCAAGTAACATACACCACAAATAAACCCTGAAAACCAAAGTGAAAGCACCTGTGCTCTTCACTGTGTCTTTAATCCAGTATTATTTATAGTCAGGGTGAGCCTGTATAATTGGGAAAATATTTGAGAGGGCTTTGTTACCTGTGCATCATGAAATAGGGAACGAGCATTTTTGTTACTGTTAAAAAAAAAAAAAGTGAGTTGTGGGTTTTGTGAGGTTTTTCTCTCAAGCAAAGGTCTGTCCAGACAGTTCCATAACTGCTGCAGATTTGGCCTGGAGCAGCCACACACCAGGCCCTGGGCCAGCAGGTGCTGGCTGACAGCTGCCTGCAGGGCACGGGGGACCCTCCAGGTGCTCTCCTGCCTCCTTTCTCTGAGTATTTGAAAACCTGAAAGCTTTAGATTAATGCCCTAAGGCTGTCGCTGCCAACCCTTGAACTTGTGCCTTGCTTCTGCAAAGTAAGGGAGAGACTGGGCCTGTTCAGTGTCACAGCAAATAACCAGAGTAGGTGCATGAAGTTATCAACATGGAAAAAATGTGTACATTGTATTTTGATAAACTCTAAACACTAAGGGCTTTTAAAGAAGATGTGAGCTTTTGAAGAAGACTTTTAGCCTAGAGAGTTCTAATACAAAATATGAATTACTAAAAAATACAGTTCTTCTACGTTTTTGCATGTTCCTTTTGTAGTGAATGGTAATGCAATTTTCCTTTTGTTTAAGTCTCCACCTTTAAGTTATACCAGCGTGCAAAGCACGTGTACAGTGAAGCTGCCAGAGTGCTGGAATTTCAGAAGATATGCAGTGAAGCACCTGCCAATGCACTCCAGCTGCTGGGAGAATTAATGAACCAGAGCCATATCAGCTGCAGGGAGATGTATGAATGCAGCTGTCCCGAACTGGATCGGCTGGTCGACATCTGCCTGTAAGTTCTGACCACAAGGAAGAGTAATCGTCTGTTGAGAATAGGGCTTGAATTGATGAGAAAATATGACATCGTTGGCTATTGCAATCTTAAAATGAAAGTATTCTTGTCTCTTATTACAAAATTAATCTCCTGCAGGGACATTACATGGTCAATTGTTTCCCTGCTGACATCTGTGTAATACTTTCAGATGAAAGCTTCAGTTTATGGCTTTATTACAGATTTTGCTTTTGGACTGACTCATCGTCACAAGTGTTACGTTAGACTGTTGGCTATTCCTTTTTAAGTTGTAGAAGAAGTCATAACTCATTTTCTTAAAACATTATTTTACTTGTTCTATTTGAACTCTTTTACTTCTTCTGTATTTCTTAGAGTTATAGAATCACAGAATGGTTTGGGTTGCAAGGGATCTTAAAGATCATTTAGTTCCAACCTCCTGCCGTGGGCAGGGACACCTTTCACTAGACCCATCCAACCTGGCCTTGAACACTTCCAGGGATGGGGCATCCACAACTTCTCTGGGCAACCTGTGCCAGTGTCTCACCACTCTCACAGAAGAGAACGTCTTTCCAATATCTAATCGAAATCTGCCCTCTTTTTATTTCTTAACCATTACAGTCCTGCCACCATGGGAGTGGCAGGGCATAAGCAAGCTGTTCTACAATCTTAGGTTGCCTTGAAATCATAATGAAATGTACTGAAATGCTATTTGCATTTTTTCAATTAAAAATACATTGTCTAGGGTATCAGATAGGTTGGACAGCATTTCACTGTTCAAAAGATGAGTGTGTTAACTGTTACAAGGGCTAACACACTGCTTCTCTCTGCACCGCGTCTGAGCTTTCCACATATTATTTACTCTCCATCTTTGCTCCAGCTTCATTCTTTTAGGTTGGATCCCTTCCTCAGTTTGGCCATGATGAAACAAGCCCTCTCAACTCCAAAGCACGTTCCCTGAGTGTCATTTTGTCCCTTCTCTTCTCCCCCCTACAGGTTGCTGTGGCAGCAGCCTGTTGTTTTCATGACTCTGCTACAGGGGAGGATCAGATCTGGTACGACCATGTCTTACTACAGAAAGTAAAAAGAAGTACTTAGTACTCACATTCTGCACAGTATTTCATCCCTACCACAGGGTCAGCATGAAACAATGTACACAGTTCAGTCCCTCCTAATTTCCATTTTTCTGGTACATTTATAATCATGGGACAGACATCTTATGCTGACTTTGATCTAAATTCAGTGCCTACAGAAGGAATTCAGTGCTTGTTGATCATTTTAACAGTGACTTGAGGGAATAAACAGTTGCCCACCTGAGTGCTCCCACCACTGCTCCACCCCTGCCTCTGCCCCAGCCACCCTGTCCCAGCTGCTTCCTGCATTCCCATCATAGCTCCTGGTGATATTCATATTCTGCTCCTCTGTTATTGCTCCTACTTCTCCTTGGAGAAGGATCTGCTTAGTTTGGGAAGCTCTGCCCTAAGCCAGAGCGTTACTGCCCTCCCAGAAGGGAAATGCAGGGTGCCATAAGTGTTTGCAGGCCTCATGTCAAGAAATGTTGTTTCACTGTCTTTTAGAAGCAAATATCCCATCCTTTCTCCACATCTTCCAGTTCTGAGGAAAATAAACTGTTTCAATTTGAAGCTAGACACCCCC
>VZRE01012328.1:318735-526427 GCA_013396775.1 Cephalopterus ornatus | reverse complement strand
CCCCCCCCCCCCCCCAAAATTAATACCACCTAAAAATGAAGATTGCAAAAATGTGTCTTTACCAGCAACTGGCCTTTTCTTTTATTAAGTAATTAGTCTGGCTTAGAATGAAAATATGAATTTTAAAAACATGCAATTTACCGTATGCTTTTTTACTTTAATACTCGTGGATTTTTTAAGTTGCAAAACCCATTTACCAGATTTGTAAATCAAGAGAATACAATACAGATGATTATTTAGGTTAGTCTGATTTCCGTTGCAGACATGATGGAATGGCCTCTGAGGCAGGAAGCTACAGACTTAAAAATTGAACAGAAGACTTCTGGACGTTGAGAGATTATTTTGTGTATGGGATACACTTGCTGTTTTGTGATAAAACACAGAGAAGCCTGATAGCCATTGGACAGACTGATAGTAATGGAGCAGAACAATTCTTGAACCTTCTCTTGGGCTGTGTTTAGTTTATTGTATCACATAGTGATCACATAACACAATAAGCTGTGACAGTCACTCAGCAGGGCAATTCCACCAGGGTTATCCCAGCTGCTCAAAGGGAACTGCTGATCCATGTGTGAGAAGGGACAACTATCTCCAGAACTAGCTGAAGACAGAAACTATGCTCAAAAATCTTGGGCAACAAAGTCTTGATCCCATGCAAGGCATCAGCACTGCCTGTTCTGAGACACCTCTGACAGGGGAAGAGCCTTCAAACTTAACACCTGCATTGTTTTTAGGTGCAGTAACTACCCAGTGCTGACAGCTCATCAGAAGCACCCAATGACTGCACTTTGCAGACCTGCTGAGCCATTTTAAGTGTCCTCACTTGGGTGCCCACCTTGGATCCTTCTGAACAGGCCTGTTCTCAGAAATGCTGGGAGAAGGCTGCCCTGTCCCACGCAGGGGCAAACAGGCCAGGCATAACCTGGCCAGGTGTGCAGTGCTTGGGGTTACCTGTGCTGCCCTGCAGTGAACAGCGGGGCTGGCAGGGACAGCCCGTGTCAGCGCAAAGCTCAGCCTGGGCACGGAAACTCTGTTTCCCGTTTGTGCTGAGCTCTGTGCTTCCATGGAGAGACAGCTGCTGCTCCAGCCAGCCTGGGCATGGGGGCACTGGCTTGCAGGAGGTAGCACACACACAGCCACCCAAAGGAAAGGAGCAGTTAGGATTTTTCTAGATTAAATTAAAATTTCAATTCCAGGGAGCAAAACAGAAATAGTAAAGGACAAAAGTGATGTGTGTGCCCTCGTTACATCAGATTTCTAATTTACCAGCAGAAGAGCCCACAGCAGTATGATGGGCAGAGCTAAGCACCACAGTGGAGCATCATTTGTGTGAAATGATGTCTAATTGGTACATTAAAATTATTTAATCTGGGTTTTTTTATTGAATTCTTTGCACAGAAACAAGTAAATTGTTTTTTCATTATTCTTTACGGTCTTGTCCCATCAAGAGTATTTCTTAAGAACTGTATCTTTCTTCTCTAGAAGTTTTATATTAAATCTTTTTCTGATTCAGTAATTAGATTTTTAAAAGTGTATCGCTATTCCAGATGAATGCAGCTTGAGCCAGCATCTAATTTTCTGGGAGAAAGTCTTAACTTTTCTCAAGTTGTACATTAAAGAAGCTAAGGGACATAAAATCACTAGTCACTCTAGGAAAACTTGGCTGATGTGATTATAGAAATGGCCAGGAACTACATAAATTACCTTCTTTACTTACGATGATATACAGCTGCCCTGTAGCTTTAAAAAGCTTTTCCAAAAATACATTCCACAGAATTGCCTGAGTCTACTGCTGCTCTCTCCTTACAAGGTTTAAACTGTGAAAAATAATCTGCATATCCAGATGTTTTCTGTTTTGCCTAGATCTTTATGTTTTACTGTACAACCTCTGCCAAGAAAGAAAGGGATCCATACTTGCTGTGGTTTGTAGTGCTGAAAACTGTAACCACTAGTTGGTCAGGGGTTTTTTTTGTTTTGTAAAGACAGAAGACTTGTACTTTTCTCTAACCTACCTCATGCTCATAAATAGCTGTTTTACCTGTTAGTCTTTTAAAGTAGGTAACACTGCAGATTTACCAAACAATTAAGGGACAAAAAATTGGATGTGAGCTCATGAATATGTTAAGTCCTCTCGGGAAATCTCTCAGAGTCCTTAGTGTTGCCCATAACTTCCTTTCATTCTCTTATTCTCTATCTTTTGTTGCTGTAAATTCTGATAATTGTGTTCCCAGCCATGCCCTTTACATGACAGACAGCTGAATCCTCTCAGACCACTTCTAAAGGATACAGATTGTACATTACATCCAGGTGCGTTATGGTGGCCAAGACAATTCTGCCTTTTATCAAGACTCTTACCATTACCAAAGATGATTTTCTTAAAGCTGCAAAGCCTGCAGTCATGGCACAATTTGAAAATTCAACAAAAAGTTTGCAGAGAGCCAGAAAGGCTTAAAGATGCTATTCAAATGCAAACTAAGCTACAAAGGAAAATAAGTATAATCCTCTCCATTTATATATTTAAATCTGATCACATTAACTCCATGCTTTCTGAAACTAGTTCATAATTTGGAATATTTCAAATTTTCACTTCTTAACAGCACAATTATTTTTAAAATTAACTACTGCAATGCCTTACCTATCATTTCAATATACCAAACTATGGGACTTCCATTTTTACTCTTTTTCTTTTATTCTTCTTTCCTTTGCTGCAGTACTTACGTTTTTACTCTCACTTACATCCCTATAAGATAATTCTCTTTTTATCCAGTGAATACTGGAAAAAGGTATATAAACTCTCGAGGAAACAAAGGCTGGAACCTTGGGACTGGGAGCTGAGTGCCCCCAGCACTGGCCTCCTGATACTCCATTACCTCTCCCTGTATTCCTTGTCCTGGCGCAGCAGCACAGCCCGGGCAGTGCACAGCGTACTTCCCACACATGAAATCCCAGTGCCCAGTGCCTGGGAGAGCGCCCCATCCACAGGACTGTCTGCTCAGACTCCTCTCCCAAAACTCATGATTTGGATCCCAGTGCCCCAAAGAGAGTGTGTGGCCAGGAATGCCACTGTACCAGAGGGGCCTGGCTCAGCTCTGAACAGATTGGGACTCAAACAAGATGCTTTCAGACCTGTCCCAAAGATACCTTTCTCGTGTAAAGAGAAAGGATCTAAATACCCACCAGACACCTCATCTCTTGCAGAGCAGAATTAGGTGCTCACTTCTGAATTCGTGTAACATCAGGTACCCAGGTTTCAGATGTTCCAGCACTGCCCATGAAGTTCCTCAGCAGAAAACCCCAAGTGTCTGATCATATCACCACATTTGACACTGTTAAGCCGCAGTATTTTGAAACACAGTGACTTCAGCTCTGCAACAGGCATATTTTCTGTCTACATTATGCTTTATTTCAACTAAGTATTTTAAAATGACTCAGTAAAAATGAGGCATGAGCATGACCACAGAGAATTACGAAATCAATAAAAGGTTCAGAACAATCCTGAAGGGATTTCAGTTGCCTACCAAAATAAAAGCCAGACACCATCAGAAATGCAAAGTTCTGACTGAGGTAACAGACCAAATGAGTACAGACAGATGATTTAGCAGACTCTGAGAAGTGGATTGGGCCTTATGAAGGCGATGGGAATTTCCTTATTGATTGCAACTGAGACTGGATTGGATCCTGCTCATTTTAGGAGGTTGCCCCATAGACTAGAAACTACTAAATTGCATCAGAGAATGAGTGGCTTACAGGAATAACAATAAGTAAAATAGAACACCAACAGGAAATGCAGAATGAACATAAAATCGAGTCAGTATGAAGGGTGGCACCACACAGACACGCTGAAGAAAGTGTTTCTGTTCAAGAAGAGATGTGTGTTTAGAATCAAACACATATGTAAGTACTTGCTTGAAATATGACCTAAACCTCTACTAACCCAGCACTACACCAAATTCATTTAACATAAAATGCACACATGAAAGATTACAACAGCTCCAAATGAGCTGTCCTTTTCCAACACTGCTCACATGACACTGCCTCTCCCTCTGACATACTCTGGGGCTGATAAATCTCTCTGTGCATGGCTGTTGGAAACACATCAGAAGTATTTGTTTGCAAATCAGATTAGTTCTCCCACGAGAATGAGATTTCAGATGAGTTTTCTAAATCTGACTGGTTCTGTTCTGACTAGGTTAGAAAAGCCCCAAAGACATTTATTACATGGTATTTTCCTACTTTTTCTGAATCTAAGTAAAGATCAGGAACACAGGTAAGCAAACTGATGAAAACACTAAATTCTAATGGGATGGCATCTGATTCTTGCAGTGTAATGGTATGGGATTTGCTGTAGGACATTTCTAGCAGGCCAGTATCTTGAGGCTGGGAATGGTTTATGTTTCAAATGTCATTTATTTGTCATTGTTCTTTCTATTCACCCTCCTCATTAAGAGCATTTTTTTCTTTTGGGACTAAGTTCTTACTGTACCTCTACTGCTGGCAGTCTCTTAAGTTCATGAGGTTTCGCTAAAGAGAGATACCCAACTATGTCCATTCAGCATAAAGGGATGTTTAGGTGAGTTTATTTACACGGAGTGCAGTGACTCTGTATGGCTTTTTGAGTGTTTCTGAACTCTCCTTTTTTTGACTGGCACGCTCAGCAGTCCTGCAGAAGCCTGTGAATCTTCAGCATGTTTTAGATCTGTCCTGGAAGAATAGAGCTATTTGTCTCTGCCACATTAGAAAATGGCTTGCATGCCTACATCCTGTGCAATTAGTTTATGAACCCTCTTTTGTTATTTTTGTCATGTATTTTCTGTTTTCACTTCTGATGTCTTATGAATGTTGCTAACACAATTCCTTTCTTCTCCTGCTTTCTTCATCTCAGCTGCGCTGTGATCCTTAAAACAGCTGATGCTGAAGCATTACAAAACAGGGTGACTTTTGGAACTGACAGAAATTACTATATTGCAGTTTAAAGCGTCAGCACTTTTTTTTGGACCAAAGTAGTAACTGCAAATTGCTGTAGTGCTGCATACAACCAAGAGAACCTCAGAAAAAGCAGATGACATGAATACTCAAAACACATCTTAGTTTTCTATACGCATTTTATATATGACAAAGCACCCCTTTTTGGTTTATTTTACATGATTTTTCTTGTGTTATTTTGTTTTAGGCAATTCGGGGCCATCGGGTCACGTCTGACTGGAGCTGGATGGGGTGGCTGCACTGTGTCAATGGTGCCTACTGACAAGCTGAGCACGTTCCTAAAAAATGTAAAAATAGCTTATTACCAAACGGATGGCCAAAGGTTAGCAGGGGAGAATAACAGTCTGTTTGCTACCAAACCTGGAAGAGGAGCTTTGGTTTTTGTTGAGACCTAAAGAACGTAAAAATTTTAAAGAAACTATGTGGAGCATTTGGAACTGGCAGTACTTCCCATGCCACAGTAAATGAATGCCCTTTCTGGTTTGTATTGTAACGAGCAGTTGCTATTATCAAAATGTATTTCTGAAGAAGCAATTAAAAGAAAACTCTTTGATTATAAAAGTCTTATTTTTTTTCCATACTAAATATATATTTCAGCAGAAGCATTGATTTACTAAAACCCATTGACTGGGAAAATTGAAATTAAAATAAAGATGATACTTTGTTAGAGTGGCTCTCTCTTCTCTTCCCTTTACTCCATTAAAGAGAGGCTGTGGAGCAATGAGCTGTCTCAGTGCAGCTGTTCAGGGCTTTTCCCTCTTCAGGTGCTGGGCACTGTTTTGTTTAGAGTGTTTTGTAAAAAAGGAAGATTAAACTGAAGTTTTCAAAAAATTGGAAGGACCTTGCTAAGCATCAGGAGTTTTACAATCTCCACAAATAGGATAATTACCCTTGTCATTAATGCTAATATTGGAGGAGCACCGGCAGGCCAAGTCAAACATTAGGAATACATCATGTTAAGCAGGAAAACTTCTAGTGATAGAAGGTATATTTGTGCAAGATGACTTGGTATGAAAGTTTCAACAACAGTGAATGTTATCTGTGAGCTGTACAATATGAGAACCTGCTCCCCAAAGAGAATGAACACATAATGGAGCAATGTTGGATTCTGAGGTATCCAAATAACATACTCTAGTGGCTGAATACCAGCTTGCTTCTATGTGGTAGAACATTTGCATTTTATGCAAATCTATTAAAAAGGACTAAATATAATCCAGTGACTCCGTAAAAAAGCAATTAAAATTTTTAAGGAATAATTATGAGATCATTCTGCTGTACTAAGCAAAAGGAAATAGGTAGGAGCGAGAGAAAATGTCATCGACATTACTGATAAATTCCGCCCTCGCTCCCACTTCACACTCCTCGCCATCCCCAGGCTGTAACTGATCTGACAGGACAGACCCACCATAACTTGTCTCCTCAGGATGAGAAATTACACTGATTGCAGAAAGGTCCTGTACATCAGGAGCCCCCAGAGATACCCTAACCCTGCTTCCAAGGGGAAACAGGTTCCTGTGCCTTCTCTCTTGCACAAACTTCCACCTCTCTGCTCTCTATAAAGAAAACCTAAAGCAAGGTTTGCTTATGTCACAGCCCTTGCAGCCGTAAGACACAGCAAGAGCTGGCCCTGTGCACATTTTTGTGATGCTAAGCACAAGTTGATGTCCAGAAGTCTGCATCAAATTAGAGATCTCTCAGAAGAGATTTTCTGTACATTACCCTTGCTAATTCAGGCCAAACCCAAATTCTCAGAGGCTCCTGATTCTGTGAGGGGACTCTGCCAAATTTCAACACAGCAGATGAACAACAGCCAATGCAAACTACCAGATCTTTTCAGGAACCTCAGAGGGGACATGTCATGGTAATACTATCACTAGAGAAGATTTCTGGTTTCTGACAACCAGGAGAAGTGGAACAGAGTGCTTAGGTCAAGTAAATCAAGTTCTCTAAGAGAGGAGAAGAATAGGGACTGGGGAGAGATGAAAAGACTGCATTTGGAGGGAGGAGTTAAAAGGATGCATTTGAGAAGGGGAAAGCAGGGGATAATGGAGACAGTTCTGAACTATAGGCAGAACCATATTCTATGATTAATCTTAAAACATCTGTTACCATCTATGAAAATTGAATAACTTGTAACTCATTTGTAATGTACAGCAGATATACTGTATATTCAAATAAACCTGTAAACATAGGACTCCAAAAAGTAAACAAGTACTTAAACAAGTATCTTCAAGAATGTCCAAGATAACCATAGAGATTTTAAAATAATGCCTTTGCTTTGTTACCAGATGCCTTACGAAATATAATCCTCAGCTTAATCCAGTGATTTCTATTTATTATCCTGTCATAAAAATGGAGTAGAACCCAGTACATACTAGTTCTTTCATTAAGATATTTTCATTGAACTTCAGTTCAGCTGGATTCATGGAAGCACTAATCAGTGTATGGACAGAATAAAAATATATTAGGTTTGTTTTTTTTCTTCCTGAGTTGAGCATGACAAACAAAGTCATGGAATCTTCCCAAAAACACACAGGATGCAGTACATTTCAAAATTTTTCTGTCAATGAATCTGATAAATTATATTCTCATAAACAAAGAAAAGGGAAACAGAAAACTGGCACAGTATGAAAGAATAAACCCAAATGTTCTAAACTTCTGATACATTTCTTTCTTTTTTTATTGCTTCAATGTCTTTCCCAATAAAATTTGGACATAACTTTCATTGAAAGACCCACAGTATTCAAACTATACACATAAGAAGGGCACTAAAATGTTTTTATTTACTGACTAAATTTACATTTATTTACTGAAATGTTTTTATTTACTGATATGAAAATGTTTCTCTTTAAACAAGCAAAAATAATCAATCTGTTTTGGGTGGGGTTTGTTTGCTTTTTTAAACCTTTGAAGACATGTTTCTACATAATGGCAAAACCAATGATGAGAGCATGAGAATGGTAGGCAGCAAAGATATTAGTAAAATCTCTAACAATAAAGCAAGAAGATTTTGATGAAAATTTCTGAGCATAAAGCAGCAGCTCATAAGCATATTTCTTAAGCAAGTCTTGCCAGATCTGCATTTTTAGTAGTTTTTTTTGATTTCCTTTCAAAAATCTCTTCTATAGCTAAAATAACACTAATTGGGATATCAAATCATGGACTCGTTCAGGTTAGAAAAGGCCTTTAAAATCATCGAGTCCAGCCACTAACCCAGCACCATCAGTCCACCACAAACCATGTCCCCAAGTGCCACATCTACACGTCTTCTAAATCCCTCCAGGGATGGTGACTCCACCACTTCCCTGGGCAGCCTGTTCCAGTGCTTGGCAAGCCCTTCCATGAAGAAATTTTTCCTAGTACCCAATCAACCTCCCCTCCTGCAGCCGCTGATAAATGATGGGAAGTGGCTCAGTGAGCACTCCCAGCTCCCTCCGTCCCCTTGGGTGGACCCAGAGACTTGAGCGTGTTTAAGTTGCGTAGCAGGTCACTGACCATTTTCCCTTGGATTGTGGGGGCTTCCTTCTGCTCCCTGCCCCTGTCCTCCAGCTCAGGGGGCTGGGTACCCACAGAACAGCTGCTCTTGCTATTAATGCCTTCTTTGCCTCAGTCTTTAAGTACCTCAGCCGTTTCCTTGGCCTTTGTCACTGTGTTTCCCCCTGCATCCAATAAAGGTTAGCACGAGCTCCGGTTATCCATGGGCTGTAACTTTATCTTATTTAAATGCCTGACTGTAACTCATTCAATCATGAGTGTAATCTTAGTGTGCGGTAAAGGGGTTCTAAACCTTTCCAAAAACGATCTGGAATGGAGACACTGTTAGACATCTGAGTGCAGCATCATTGCCTGGTGCCATATTAATGCTCTGTATTATCCTAATCCCATTGACATGTACGTTTTCATCACTGTATTTGCTGACTGTGTGTCTTGCACACAGGAACATGCTTATCCTGGGACAGAATGAAAGCAATTTTACCATTCACTCAACAGGAGGGGGTCATGGCAGCACATTTGACGTTTGCTGCCTTGGACACAGCACACACACACATATGGCGACCTAATATATAGTAATTACTTACATAAATTTTCGGGAATATTGGTTTCTAGTTAATATGATCTGAATGCCAACTCTTATTTTAGTAACTGCTGCGTACTTAGTCAGTATAATCCTTCAGAAATTCCTCTCTGTGTGTCTCTTTAATAACATCTTGATATGTTGGAGCAACTGCTATGCTACAGTTTCAGTTGAGTGAAAGATTTGTATTTTCAGCTCACTACGGAGTTTATTTGTGTGCTAAATCCTAATCAGATCCGGTTAAAGATACACCCATAACAGTATGCACAAGAACTGTCCTGTTCTAAAAAAGGTTACCTTGCAAATCATAGCTGTTGCAGGCAGGACTGAAGTAGTGTTTCTTGATTCTTGTCATTGTACAGTTGATCAAGAAAAAATGAACTCTATAGAAGAACTTGCACTACAAAGTAATAGTAGCATGAAAGCCAGTCTGGTAAGGCTGAATATCATTAAACCTGTGAATCATGCAACATATTAAATTATAGTTTAAATGCTAATTTTCAGATGGAAGGCTAGGTATTGATAAGAGAGACTAGTTCACAATGCAGAAAGGACTAAAATGAGGAACATTAACTGAAAATTGTTCCCTGTGATCCAGCCATGTTTGACAGATTTTCCCAGCTCACAGAGGATTGGCAGAGAAAGCACTGCCAAGCAATATCACCGACACATCTGTCCTCCCTCAGCTCTGCAGTTCAGCAGCTCTTTCATTGAACGCTCTTCTGAGATTCAATATCTCATAAAACAGAGACAAAAGATTAATTCTGTTATTGATCTTATCTCTTCTACGCTGGCCTCTGCTTTAGGACTTGTGTCACAAGTAGTTGAGATGCTGCAGGACACCACAGACCACAGTGTTTTTGCAGGAGACAGGCTGACACCAGGCTGAGGTGGATGGTGCCCAACAACCACCTCTGCAGCCTCTCCCACTGCAGTGGCACTGCAACACTTGAACCACCTGAGAGAGTAGGACAAAGCTGTAGCTGTTACACTGGGAACTGCTGCTTCTTGAGCAGAATTCTTCCCCTCAGCTACAATCGTTTCGCCAGTAAAACCTGGAGATGAACATTTTCTGGAGCCCCTGAAGGCTGCAGGTTTGGTCACTGATCTCAGCATAAGGTGGATTCATCCAGCCCACACTCCCAAGCAAACAGTTCAATCAGTGCAATAACAAGGAGGGAGAGTTTGCACATAGAACTGATGTGCCCAAAATCTCACATATCATTTAAGGCACTCATACCTTATTCATCATAGGTGTGAGACTCAGTAATGGAAAAAGTGCAGAGGAGTAAAAATTGTTTAAGGGAATCAGATGGGAAAACTCTAAAGAGCTTTCAGAATTAATTGATCGATAAAGGGTTTGAGACTGATTTCCAATAGCAGTGCTTCCTGCAGAAGCAACAAACTCGATGAGGATTTATATAAAAGCATTTGGTATATTTACTGGATTTTAAGTCTAATGCATTTTGAGAATTGCTATTGTCTCCTAAGTCCTATTTTGTTGGCCAAAATTATGCATTAGTATTAAACAGAAAAAAAATCCTCTCCCCACAAAAGCACATCTTTCTGCACTTGGCACATGAGGCTCAAATAACTCAATAAAGATTAGATGTACTTCAAACTGAAACACCCTAGTGCCCAAGCAGCTGTCCTCCTTCCAGCCAAGCTGTGTGTGATTTGGGGTGGGAATAAAAATATGTTCTATCAGCCAATGATCAAGCCAGATGTGGGGGGGTTCTTTCTTAAAATCCACATTAATTTTTCAAGGGACACTGAAGCAGGTTTGTATGAAACTTAGAGCAGTTCCTAAGGAATATTTTTAAAGGCCTTACTTTTTGCCAAATTTCATATAATGGAAGGTTTTATTCGTGTTGCTGTACATTTTCTGATTTCTTATCTGTCCCTCATGTGACAAATACACGTATTTATTTTTGTTGGCTAAGCTGTTCTGACTCAAAGTGGGATTTTTCAGTTGTGTTACTATTGATCAATTATCAACAGAATTAAATCATTCTGATTAAATACTGGAGTGTTTTCTACTGACTTTCTCCCAAGGAATATCCAAGGAGTATTCTGTCTCCTTCCTTTTCAGGCTTCTATCTAGAAAAGAATTCAGACAAGAACCTCTACTTGAAGAAAAAAAAAAATCAGTGAGCCACTTTTATGCAGCAAAAGCAGCTGCACAAATAATAAGTTTTTTATGAAGGTCTGAACCTAATTTTATGTTAGGAACATAAAGCTCTAACTTTCATAGCTGAATTAAAAAGTCTAACAGAAAACAGGAGCTAAAACCAGAACCAAAAGCATCTAGCAAGGATTTACGGAACTTCTGTTCAGATTAAGTTAAAGCTCCACAGTTGAATCATAAATTTAATCGGAGACAAATACTGACTATGAATGGGAAGACTTCGGGACAAAGGGTTAAAGGTCAAGGAAAAAATACCTATTGGGCTTTTTTTCAAGTTAGTTATGGTCAGGCCTTGGCCCTGCAAATATATCCAGTTAAATTCCTGTGCAATCTTTCAGCAGCCAATCCAACTATATCAGCAGCAGAACAGATGATGAGCTTTCAATAGCCTTGATTTTTTTTTTTGATTTTTTTTTTTTAAATTTCTTTTCAGAAGACCATTTTAGAGAGTGAGTGGAAGCCTGGGCAGCTTTTGTTTCTGAAGATCTATAACCTGATGATGGCCAGCAGGGAGAGAGGGGTCACTGCTTGCAAATGATTTTCAATACTTCCTCTAGAGGGAATAGGGTGGTTACTGTGAGCTGCTTTAGGAGATGGACCTACAGGCCTCTCACTATTGTTATTGAAAAACTTCAAGATTTATTGTCCTGCCTAAAATTCATAAAATATTAAACTTTCTTCATTATAAGTTTGCAGTGCTTTGCCCTCATAAAGTTTATTTTTCATAAAACAAATTAAATGGTTAAATTAATAATTTTTTTTTTTGACAGAAGAAAAAGAAGTCGTGATTTGTGGGATGTCTCAGTGCCATCCTAATCTATCAGGCTCTTGCACACAGCTGCTCTTGGTGACCTCCTTTCTCCCTGCCTTAGCTGTGCTCATTCAGCAAGAACAATCTGGTTGGATCCTCTGAAAGTGAGGGCCCAGCTATGGCAGGACGTGCACGTCAGCTCTTACAGATTGCTGCAGTGAGGGGCACGGAGGTGGCTTTTTACACTTCTGTTCCATCCCAAGGACAACAGCAATGACTGGGAGCTCTGTCAGGCGAGCCTAAAGGGCTGAGTTAGCAGAGTCTGACTCTCAACTATCTGCTTTAGCTCCACTAATGAGATTTATTTATTTCTATGTAGGTGGTCTTTTATTTCTTAAATGCAATTAGCATACAGTTGTTGCCTGATGGTTCTATTTATTTTTGAAAGTGCCGACTACTGGCCTTGCTTTCATAGTTCTCACATTTCCAGAATTGACTTTTGTGCTCCACAAGCCTATTTTCAGGAAATATTTTGTAAGAGGGGTGATATTTTGAACTCTACTTTTAAGACTGCAAAGGCTTCTGCTTTTTTCATTCCTTTGTCTGTTCATTAGGGGCCATCTTTAATTCCTAGATGTGTTTTTTGGAGACAAGTTCCTTTCCTTTGAAACATACCATGAAAACAAAGCATTAAAAACACTTTAGATCTTTAGGCAAAGTTATGTGTTTTATTTATGAGATTCTATGCTATAGAACATTCTGAGTGCTGCACCAAAGTTTACATATTTGCCCCTTTTTAGGTTTTCTCTGGATATTTCCTGGCATGTTCATTAGCTGCCTTTTGCTCATTACATAAACACATGAAAAACTATCCGACTTGCTCAGTTTTAGCTGAACAATGAATAGAAGGTTTTAGGCTTTTAATCAAACTATGAAAAATTTCAACATCCCCGTTTTTTGAGGATGACATAGATGAGTGCTATGTAGTGTTTCCAACTTCTAAGTTGTATTACAGCCTCGATTTCTGTGACTCATGAATTTATAATTCATACTCTCAAAAAAGAAAATGGAACATTTTTGAAAATCAACATCATGCATATTGCAAACTACAATAAACATGTCAGCAAAAGTGGATATACTAACAGTTTATGGTGGCCAATTTGCTACTTTATTCTTTTTATGTAAATGGACAAATTATGACTGCCCATTGTGGTCACATTAAAGGGAGAATGGTGTGGAAATTTCTGTTCTCAATAAACCCATAAAGAAGTGGACATGACTTATTTTTAGACAGAATTGTGCTCATAATGTGAATAGTCACCTAAAATCTGCTGAGAAAAACATAATCAGTTTCACAAGAAGTCCAAAATTTTCTTTTTATCCCATTAGTCAGCCTAATAACAAGTTTTACAATTTGTCCTTGTAAAGTTCATAAAAACAATGACAAATATAAAAATGCCACACTGAAAGTTAAAAAAAAAAAGTTTTCCACTCTTCTATATGGTGTTGCGAAACTTGTTGAAGTCAGTGAAGTTAAACTACCATAACACATAATCTGACCTCTAATTTCACTGAATAAGGGCTGCCCTGGTGGAACAAAAGCTGCTGAGATTTGACGGCATTCTTTACAAGCTGTGGTGCCCCTGTGCTGAACATGCTGAAAAGCAGTGACAAAGTAGCTTTCCTTTAATGTGTTTTGTGCAAACTCTTCCATATACAGAAGACTAAGAACCCCAGGAGAAAAGGTTTCAGGGGAACTCAAGTAAGTCTTCATTAAATCTTCCAAAAGCATTCTAGTTAAAGAAGTTAGATATATGTCAGGAAAAGAAGAGAACTAATTAGCAAGTCTTTGCTTCTGAAACCTGTTTAAGGCATAAACAAAGGGCTCTGAATATCTGTACTACACAACAAATAAGTCCTTTCTACAATTAGAAAGATAGATGCCAGATAGAAACATGTCCAAATTCAGAAAATACTCTAAACTTCCTCAAGATTTACAGATGTTTGGATCCAAAGAGTATAGTTCAGGGCCATAATAGAACCGAGTCAATCTATAAAGCTAGAATCCAGAGGATTGATATGAGAGGACTTACGTTACGTTTTGTGGGGTTTGATTTATGTTCCTCATTCAGCCTTCTTCCCCAAAAATCTAACAGAAATAAAGTAACCAAGCTGAAGTGCAGTCTTACTTCAGACATTCTAAATCATATGTTATGTTAAAGGTTAAAGGATAATAAGATGAAGAACCAATCAAACCTTTTTTCTGTATTTTTAAGTTGCTGTCTTTTAGGCAAACCACTTGCTGAGATTGTCTGCATTACTGTGGTCTGTCTCGGTCTAGAAAAGAGAAAACTGTCCCAGCTATTGTGGATCATAGCAGAAAAAGGAAACAAAATAAATGGGTGAGACTTGAGTAGTGCATTCTTCTCTTCCCTGCCCCAGCTGGTTTAAACCATCTTGGCCAAAGCTTCTGAGGAAAGGTTTTCAAACACAGTGCAGGTTAGTCAGGGAGTCAAAGAGGATATCGTTTTGTAAACTTCAACCCAATTACTCTTCAAGGGAAGGAATATAACACAGCATTATCAGTATTGTGTGTCTTAAGAAAGTAGGAGATCAAAGGACTTTGGCCCCCAAAGTCTGAGGAGCAAACACTTCTATTCTGGATCTGAACTGATACAAAAGGACTGTAAAAACAGGAGAAACGTCAATAAAGGATATTATCAAACAAACTCTCTGCAAATATTACAAAATATTTATGTTGAGATTTTTTTTTTAGCTAAGATTTTTTTCACCAAAACAAAGTACTGTACTACATAATGGTGATACCACAATAAGAAGGAATCAGAATTTCTGACAAAGATTGATGGCAATGATCTAATGCTCATTCTCCATTTCAAGCAGGAAAACTGCAGACTACAATAGCCATAAGACCAAGTTCTTGGCATGGAACATAAACACTTGCAAGTAAGCTTAATTTATTTTAAAAATCAATTATGTATTTTATGTACAGTAATTTCAAAAGAATCAAGGTGTGTGAAAATTGAAGTTTTATCAAGAATTAACCTAGTAATTAACCTTTTAAACTGCAGTTTACTACAATCATGCTCTTACCTTTATCTGACAAACTGATTTTTTTCTAAGGCTAAAGAATTTTCCTTTTGTAAACATTGAAAGCATTAAAATATAGTAGAAAGGAAAACTGAAAAAAATCATGTGAAACATGTAAAAACAACCCAGCACAAATACAGGTTATAAAAGTAAAAGTCCAACATAAATGCAGCACTATTCAAACCACTGATGGTATAACCAGCAGTTATTAAAGAAAGATTACATTTACCTCTGACTCTTCTGTCTAGTTTTTTAAACAAATCACACGTAATATTACTGAAATTGTAGATCACTAGAGAAAAACACAAAACCCTTTTTTGTCTTTTCAGTTTTTCTCCAGTTACATGTATTGTTGTTTTCTCTCCATAATCCTCTGTATTCTGTCAAGCATTTTAGTAGCATAGTTTATAAATATTGACAGAAGCATGGCTTTTGTTAGTGAGTTAACCATGGTATGATCCCTTTAATATCAGAAGTATGTAAAGCAATCCTCTGTTATAGTTTTGGATTCCTTTGGCACATCACTTATATGTTCACAATCTTCCCTTTTCTTTCATCTGCCTATTTCCTACCTTCAGGTACATTTTTGCAAATTGCATCCTCTGTTAACAAAAACATAAAAATCATACAGCTTCTCTTACTGGCAATACAGAAACACTGCTCTCTTCCTATTTTTCTGATATCCCTTTTTATCATATAGCATTTTTTTGGTACTTTAGGATACACTTCCCACTTCCAGAGAGATGTTAATAAACTGAATCTCCCCTTGGTGTATTTTCCATGGTTTTTTTCCAGACAAAATGTTATACAAGGAGATTTCTCAGCAGATAATGAATAAGTTAATGAAAAATGGTGCTAAGAAGGTTATTTAATCTACTTTCTGTACCTCAAAAGACTGGAGACTAGACAAAATACTACTAACCCTAGCAATAAAAGACAGATCCTTAACTTGGTCTCTGATGTTTTTAGAAGATTGGTATTATAATACCAGATTTCTGTGGTGGTAGAAAGTAGTAATTATGCAGTGTCATGAGATGATGACTTTCTGCCTGTCCCAACCCACCTGCTACTGAAGAGAAAAATAATCAGTAAAGCACGGGTGTGTGTAAAGCCCTCCAGTAACTAAAGGGGCTCCAAGAGAGCTGGAGAGGGACCTTTTACAAGGGCATGTACTGGGATAAGGTGTAATGGCTTTAAACTGAAAGAGGGAAGGTCTAGATTAGACTGTAGGAAGAAATCCTTTCCTGTGAGGGTGGTGAGGCCCTGGCACAGACTGCCCAGAGGGGTTGTGGGTGTGTTCAAGGCCAGGCTGGATGGTGCTTTGAGCAACCTGGTTTAGTGAAAGATGTCCCTGCCTGTGGCAGGGGTTGGAACTGGATCATCTCTAAAGGTCCTTTCCAACCCAAACCATTCCGTGATTCTGTGACTTTGCCCATGCACCATTTGGCACAATACACTTCATGCAGTGCACACGTGTGCACTCACATTGTCCGAGTTTTATGCTCTACAAAGCTTCCCCTGTGAGTTTTTGTTACAGTAACAAATGAGTAAAATGATTACTGGACAAATGGAATACATGAACATGGCATGCTGATATTTTTAGATAGATCTTCAATACCCTCATGTCCATTCAGAAAAGAGGAATAAAGTTGTTCCCTTCTTGAAGGTCTTGAAACAAGCAAGCAGCAGTTCTAACTTGCAGTTTTACAGTAAGTTGTCAGGCATCCATGAAGACAAAGCCAGATCTTAACTGGGCAAGTACATCTTAGCCACAGGTTATAAAGCAGATACAGATGTACAAAACTATCAAGAGAGGAAAACAAAAGTTTGGAAGAACAGTGAGAAAAGCTTTACATTTTTGCCTAACAGGAAATCCACTGAACAAAAAAGAATTACAAATAACCACTAACATGTCTCATTTGCCTTAAAGAAATACAAAAGCTCCTAAAACGAGAAATAACATCATTGAAAAAGAACCACAAAATGAAGAATTTTATTTCAAAAAATGTCTTTGAACACAGCAGCTCAGTGCACAGAGAAGATGATGGAGTTGAAGACAAAGAACTGCTAAAATAGAACTGAAATGAAAGCCAAGATGAAATAACCTCCTGAAGTTCTGATGCTGGCAGACAAACACATTCAACAGAAGTTTTCCAGCAATGACAATTATCCCATAGGGCTTCAAAACAATTTATATACTCACAAGAAGAATACGTGTGAGAACAATGTTCCACATTCCTGAAAACTACCAAGAGGGGGAAGAAGGTACCAACCACTTCCAAATCAATGATAATTTGAATTCTTAGAAAGATCTTAGAATACAAATGGGAACACAGGTTACTTTATACTGAGATGTGCTGGTTCATGGGCAAACATTCCCTCTGTAGACATGGGTGTAGTTGCAAGTCTCAGCACTAAAGCCAAACGAAGACATCATAGAAAAAGCTTGGGTTTTCAGATATAGCCCAGGACTTTCTGAAACCAAGAACCACAGAAATGCTCTAGCCCCAAGATGTGAATTTAGGAAAGAAAATGGACAAAGTAAAGTCCTGATTCAAATAGAGTTCTAATCTAATCTTGTTCACAACATGGTGTTCGGAGACATGCTGCTCTCTGGGAATAACATCCGTGTGCTGCATGAAAATCCCCCACTGCAGGCAGAAGTGACACGCACACAAAAGAGTAATTCCTTGTCAAGGTGCAGCAGCAAGCCAGCAGACAAAGGCCTGAAAGGCTGATAAATAGGAGCAACAAATTTAGATGTCATTGGTGCAAGGTTCTGCTGAAGAGGAAACACCCTCAACACCAGAAACAGAGAAGATGGAGAGCCCCTCCGAGGGGGTACTGAGGGCAGAAATTTTATTGCCTGTTAAAACCAGGAGTGATCTCAAATCCCTGCTGTGTTGTAGTGTTCTTCCTGGAAAGAAGTGGGCAGAGTGGAACAAGATTCTTAACCAACAAGATGAGGCTAAAGAAAAGCTACTGTCATCAAGGACAGTGCCAGATAATTCGAGAAGAAAAAAAAAAAAAAAAGAGAAAAGCATGATAAAGATGAAGACTTTCTCCTCCTCCCTTGATCCCCAAAGAATCCCAGTGTTCCAGGCTGAGACAGGGAGAGGAAGTCTCCAGCCCAGTTTGCCAGTCTAGTGAGAAGAGCAATAGAAAAGTCTCATCTCAGAACCTGCCTGAACCCTTCAGCCTGACAAGGCAGTAACAAGGTCTTTGTTGACAAAATTTCAGTACAATTTGAATCACTGAATATCTGACAGAGAGAGGAAGAAGTGCAAGATTACCATTGATACCCCTTTTTCCTTTATTGCAACCACCCAAGCTCAGTGGCACTGCCATAAAAGCACCCTCAGAGGCCACATTTAAATGCAGCCCAACATTTCGCCCTTTTTTGATTCCAACTGGATCTAAAGAAGGATCTGCATGTCTGAGAGCTGACGTTTTTCAGATTACATCATTTGATTTGATTAAAATACTGCTTCTTCCCACAAACTTTTCTCATTTGTGTTACATATGAACACTAGATACTCAAATCCTTGAGAAATTTAAATTTAACAAGATGGTCAGTATGTCAATGGGACTTCTTTTACAACTCCTATGACCTCACCCAACAATCCTTATGCACAACGCAAAAATAATAGCTCTGAGTTTTATTCCTCTTGCTTTTACATTCCTCCACATTAGGTAAGTTCAGAAACCATTTCAACAGACATAAGTGTTTAAAAGGGTTAATAAGACTTAAGGAATATTTAATCAAGACCAATCAGGACTAGACAAATCCTGATTTTGATAAGCTTTTCATCACCAGCCTTAACATTCATTTAAAGTCCAGTGATGGGCAGTTTAACTAAAGGCACAATATACCCTGAAGAACCCTTTTATTGCTGACAGTAATACTTGGATTAAAATTAGCACAGCATGACTTTTAAATCCCAAATTGAGTCTGCAGAGAAGGCAGTTAAAAAAGGGTGGGTTTTTTCTTTTTACTCACAAACTGAGCAAACTTGATCTGGAAGTCATTAACAGATAATAAACATAACCTTCCCCCACTCACTCCCAAGATGCCATCTCTACAGTCACTTTTCAGCATACAGTGATATTTTTACAACTTGTCATCCTACAGAGAAAAGCCTCATAGACTTTCATTTTATCCGATTTCTCCCTCACTGCTAAGGAATTACTGCCTTCTTTTCAACAGAATTCATTTCCTAACAAGGAGAAAGAAGTGGAATGAAAGAAGAAAAACTTGGTTTGAAGAAAAGGTTACAAAATTTTCTTTAGAATGACAAAAGCCATTCTGAAAAGAAAGTAAAATATTACAGCAGGTCAGCCTTAGACTGTGCTGCACAACCCGCCTCACACAGACCCCGTTACAGAATGGGCCCAACAATAAGCAAAGGCACCAGACACAACTTCTCACAAGTCCATTTCTTTTTAAAAAAAATCACAATCTGTAGAAGTAGCTTTGAAGATTTTAAACTATTCTTGTCACATGAAGTATCTGCACCCCTTTGGCCTTCAAAACCAACTGGCTTATTTTGCATGACAGCCTTGTAAACCAAGTTGTAATCTGTTCTTCTGCATCATGACTGGCCATTGCCTACTATCAGACTAGGCTTGGAGATGCACCTTGTTTAACTCCTTACTTTCCCAATATAAAAATAATTAGTTTGAAAACAGTAGTATGGATGGCTAAATAAACACCTTATATGAATAGAATTAAAACATAAAAACTTTATTTTAAAGAAGTTATTCTGTTAACTGTTGTAAGACATTTTATTTAGTGTCTCAGGCTTGTGGATTTTCTTTACAGCCATGATAACATGGGAAAAACCTGACCAACCTTTGCTGTTAAAATGAGAAACACTGACTATCTGAACAGAGAACAACATTGCTGTAAAGTGCCGTGACTTCTAACTTCTGCAATTTTCTTTGCCAGATATACAAGAATTATGAAACTGCTTTTCATAATATGACCCCAGTTTTAAAAGAAAGAAGGAGGAGATCTTTTTAGGTGTAGTGCTATTCCCATCCTGGCCCAGAGACATGACGTAAGGGTTCTATAGAAGAGAACTTGTTTTACCACATTAAGATCCACAATCTTTTATTTTGTCATTGAAAAAAAGATGAAGAGCTTTATCCTCACTGTGCAAGGGTAACTTCTCTTTCCTCAATTGTGTGAGGGACACAAGAGACCAATGAGACAAGGGTATTTCAAAATGTGACCAACACATCATTCTAATATCAATGCAAAACAACAGCTCAGCCTATCATGAGATACCACTTAGTTCCTTGGAATCTTCCTTAAATCTTGGGGGAAAGAACCAAAAAAACCAACAAAAACCCACCACCACAAAAAAAAAAACCCAACAAAACAAAAAAAACACAACCCACCAAAAACAACAAACAAAAAACCCAAACCCAAACCCCAAACCAACCAACCAAACAAAAAAATCACCACATGCACAAAAACACACCAACCTCCCCCCTGCCAAAAAAAAATCCCCGAGAAAAATATGGCTTTCTAAACAAGCTAAGGTGTGCAGGCTCTGAGTAAGAGTGGAACTAGATAATTTAAAATTCAAGTAAGTGTGCTATCAGTTCCTTCTTATTTAAATATAGAATCCATAGATAAGTTAGTCTGCTCATCAGTGGATAAGATGTTAAAAATTAAAATTAACAAACTGAGAGCTTGTATGACTGTCACCAGACAGCTTAATGCTGCATCTGCTCTACTATCCTTGAAAATCTGACTTCTCTCAGTAGAAAAAAATCAGACCTATCTGGATGGTTTCCTGTTCTAAGAGAAGAATACAAGAATAGCTGTGCTCGGTCAAACCAGAGGTACACAGAGCGCAATGTCCAATTTCCAGCTCTGACCAATATCAGATGCCTCAGCAAGGCTAAGAACATGGCAAGCACATAGTGATACTTCCACAGAAATCTCTCCTGGCCACAAGCATTTTGTGGCTCAGGAACCAGAGGTACTGACTCTGTTTGACAGCTCTGTATGAGTTTCTCCAAACTACTTCAGTAATCTTTGAAACATTTTAAAATTTAGTATCTACAGTGTCTTTTGGTGCATGAAGAGCCGCTGCTATTTTAGTTTAGTCTAATCTGATGTTCTGCTAGTCTTGCTTGCTTGAAAATTAGGGAATAATCAGAGAATTTCTTGTAACATATAAATTCTTGCTATAGGCAGCTGAAAAGTTTTCTATATTAAGACATCTTGTGAACAGAAAGTTCTTCTCTCAACACAGGTTTCTTTTCCTGATTCTGCTCATTTAATATTCCCAAACTAATGGAGAAGAATTTCCATTTTATGGATTCAGTACTTGCAAGCTCTCATACTATAACCAAAACTTCTAATAGCACTTTTATCACATATTTTGATGTTAGACTAAACTTTTCTGAGAGCTGATTTTACAATACCATTTAGCCAAACATGTAGCCGTTCCACCTTTTTATATATCACCATAATAAAGAGCTTTGCCTGCAGACCAAGATACAGAGATACACATTTTAAGTGCATCTCACTTATTTCAGTCCTTAAACAAAGCAATCACACCTCACTTAAACTCAGCCCTTAAGCAAAACAAATAGCGCAGAGGTTAAAGCAAATAACTTTTCTCAGTAGCTGTTCACTCGGAGGCACTGTCAGGATACAGCAATTTAAATTCAGCTCTTCACAGTAGCCCTAGTGGGAGGAACACAGGCAGAAAAGTCAAATAAACCCACCAGAGGAGCAGAGCAGCTCTGATCCACAACCATTTTTCAGGATTCATCTAGGCCTCTTCCTAGCAGAACTATTCCTTTCTTCATTGGGATGGATCATTAGATTTACACACACGTTCTCTCAAAAACACTTGGACATTCACAACTCTGTCCAGAAAAACTAGAGAACAAATTATACAGAAATGAATCATCCTGAAAACAAAGGTCATTTAATGGAGTGACAAAGCGTTCTGCTGCCCGAGGTGCACAGACATGGTCAGTGTGTTACCTGCCGTGCAGGGAGGTTCAATCAACTAGCAATCAAATGTCATTAGAATTGTTCTGGTGCAAGCCAACCACCACAATATAATATCTTCCTGCTTCCCCAGACTTCTGCTTCTACAGAACCAATTTTGCTGCTATCAGCAGAAGGATTTATTCCCCTCTTGATTACTTTGTTTCTTAGAAGCCATGTTTTACTGTACAACACATAATGAATAAGTAGAAAAACCACTTGGAGTTAGGTGATTACCTTGATCCTTGAGAAAAATAATTCTGCTTCCCAGCAAGTGTGGGAAATCTTTCACACCAGGTTACTTTAGATTTGTCACTTCTCAGTGGCACAGTTACTGCACTGCTCCCAAATAGTGGATTCTTTCAGTCTGAAGTCTTCAGAGACCACCACAAATTATATGCTGCCTATGAGCCAAAGGTGTGACCTGAGCAATATATACTCCTTGCCTCAGAAACCAATGTATAAGTAGCCACGTATTAGTGGTTTGATATTTGCATGACATCAGAAATATCAGCAATAACTAGCAGTGCAAATAAAGTTTGTAGCTGGCATCCAGTACTGGACTGGACTGCTTCCAGTCAACAAGCGACTGGGACTTCATGTGCTTCGTTGTTACTTTTCTATCACCGTTGGTGTTATCTCCCACACACAAACAGGAAGGAAATAGTACAGAAACTTGACAAACAGCTATATTATGAACTAACAAAATATGGCAGTAAGAGTAAAAGCCTGAAACTAATCTGACTGTATTAACTCAGAAAGTGTCTTTCTTGATATCTTACCCCTATCTTATCTCACCAATATCTTAATATGTGGTGGGAAGGAATGAAATGTGTTGCCAGCTGAATGACTTGAAAGTGTTGCGAGCAGTATTTGGACGAGACCAGTTGAACAGAAGACATGCAGCCCACCCAGAAAGACCAAACATCGGGACTGGCCTCCAGAATATTTTTCCTCTTTTGCGGTGCAAGGTAATGATTGGATCAGAGTTTGGCTTTAACATCTGCTGCTGGTTGAGATCTCTGACTGGCCTTTCCAGCTTCAATTTGAGATACATTTTGAACTTTATTAATTCCCATGACCTAGTGTCAAAGTTTGATAGAGAAAGTGATCTGGTTGTGTTATCTTCCAGTATTTAATATCAGTTCTGGATAGAAACAGCTGGAAACAATATCACTTTTGCTACAATAAATTTTCAGAGGAATTTGTTGAAAATATCTCATATCTACAAAGAGCTGGTTTCGAAAATAGACTTATAAATTGAAGGTGTGTAGAGGAAAGCCACATGAGCAAACTGCTTGAGATGAGTATCTGATCACATTATACAGGACACACTCAGAAGTAAATTGTCACCTTAGAAACTCACATGGAAGTCTGAGTACAATTTCATCCCAAACTCTGAACCCACATTTTCTAATTAAAATGAAGTAGAGTCAGATTATCTCATACTTACTATTTATTACTCATTAATCTGCGGACGGGTTCTGCAATATCTCTTCATGTGCAGCTGTCATTGATTTCAGCAGATGCTTAGTATGCAGAAACTTAGAATGAACTCTGAGTCTGCTCTAGTATCATGCACAAATTGTACTATAGAAGCTTTTACTTTGCTGGGATTTTTCCAACTTAAGTGAAAGCATTTAACTCTTAAAACTGTTTTTGATTTAGAACCCAGAGTACCTAGGCTGTCATTAGTTATTGCAGCATGCCATGAAATAACCGCAAATGAAAGTAAGAAATGAAGAATTACTAACAACTGAAAGTGAGGCTTTATTTATAATTACCTAGTCAAAAAAGTATGACACGGTTTTGACGGGTCAAGTCCCCCCTGCTCCTTTGATGAGATGAGGCAAAGGACTGTTGCACTCAGATCTAGGCAATTCCACCACGGTGTGTGCACTGTCAGAGATTACACGGTGCGTGAACGCTTCCAGAACCTCCCCGAGCAGCACTCACATGCTGCAAGGAAAAAGTCTCTCTTTATTTTCAGCTAGGGAGGTACTAAGAAAACATTTCAACAATCTAGAGCAGCAGATTTTAGGGTATAGAAATGGACTAAGTCCAAACAAATGAATTTGGAAAATAAATTTGCTCTTTTTTTTTTATTTGCCATGAAATAATCTACATAAAGTGCTTTGCATATTTTTGCATGATAGAAGAATAAAAGAAATGAAGATATGTGTATTCTTTCTGATTAAATACTGCATGTAACCCTGTGACTAACAGCGGGAACAGTACTGGCAAAAAGCTGATGCATTTTTGACATGGTGGCAAACTCTATCTTGGTCATTCAAATGCGCACATATGCAAAAAACCCACACCTCTAAATACAGGTACAGAAATTCTGTTCCCCATTACTGCTGCTCAGATCTCAAGAGACTTTTGAGTGAAAGCGCAACTTCTAAGAGGCTTCAGGAATTCAGCTTGCTTCCATTTTTTCAATAAATGATGAAACACTCCAAGGCCTTTCTATTCTCTGAGGCTATTTGAGGCTTAGAAAGAGGAAGGAGCTAAGATTCTGGTTCTAATTATTACCGTAATTTTGAATGAACAACTATCAGGTGATGAGGACCTGGTAGCACTTTAATACATTCCCTGATTTTTGAAGATGGAAGCAGAAAAGAACTGGTGCCGTAGCTGGAAGTCAAATCTTTCTAAGGTATATTTTTCTTAGTCAGTGTAAATACCTAAAACTACTTAAAACTGTTTCTTTCCCTAAAGTGTTGATACACAAGACTAGATTTTCCAGACTTTATATAATTTCCTCTTTCACAGTAATGGAAAGCCTGCTTTTTATTTTTTTCTCCCTATCTGCTTGAATGCCAGAAGACAGTTTATCATTCCTAATCCTTCATTAATTAATTACTGCCACTAATACAGCAGTCTCAGTGCTTTTAGAAGATCACCATCAGAGGAAGAGTCTGTTAAAAATATGCACTCCTGGGATGCTTCCAAGTTGAACACACATCTAGTCATATTATTTTGAGGGTCTGATATTTTGGTTCATAAGCAATTACTTTCTGAATACACACTCAGCATTTGAGCAAAGATAACATGTACTTCTGTATGTCAATTACTGACCCTTATGCTTGAATCTAAGACTAGGTGTCAAATAAAATATGGATTGTACTTGTCGTCAGTGTCAAAGTAAAGGAAAAACATTGTAATAAAGTTAATCAGCAAAGATTTACATTCCTGCACATGACAGTATCTCTGGCAGAGACAATCAGCAGCTTTGTCAGTGCAGTCCTACAGTTATTGCTGCTTCTAAGTGGAGCGGAAAGTTAGAACTGCAATACTGCCAAAGATAGACAGTAAACCACATATCCCCTCTTTTTAATGCAAAGCTGCATCTTGCTTTTGATCACCTGAAATATAAAAACCTGGTTTTGGTTAATAGAAATTACTGTTGTGAATGAGGGTTATGAATGGAGTATCATTTGAGCTTTACTCCTTATCTCTAGTACTGCTCCCCAAACTGTGCCATCGATTGATGGATTAGAACACCCGAATTCCCAAAGCTTTTTAGTCTAAAATTGCAGCAAGAGCAGAGAAGGAAAGAATGATTGACTTTTTTTTTTTTTTTTTAATGAATCATGCTTGGGAAAGCACCATTCTACCCCAGGCTCTGAATACACTGGTTCCTGTTGCCCGGAGGCACTAGAAATCTATCCCCATTTAAAAAGCAGCCTCACACACAAATGTATTCTCAGAATAGCAGAAAGCTGGAACAGGTGCAGTCAGACAGGGAGCTGTAAGTGAACACAGGCATGTGGCAGAGGATCCAGCAAGAGTCCAGCTCCGGGGCATCGGGACTCCCCTACAATTTGAAACTTTATCTCCAAATATTTAATTTACAGATTTATCTGTTTGCAATTAAAAATAACAGTTAAAAAAAAAAGAGACTAAGTCAAACTCCTAAACTGATTCATCTCTTCAAGAAGATGCCAGAAAAATTTAATCCATCATACCACCCCTAATTCCTTTGTCACTCTTGTGAATAGATTAAAACAACCAGAAAAAAATTAAATAGAAAAGCTGCATTACAGAGTCTTTAAATTGTGAGCAAAGAAAAAAGTAACATTTTAACTTAGATTATGAAAGATTTCCCTTGTTAGAAAATATGGTCTAAATATACAATGATTTCTGAATTAAACTGAATTTCCTTGGACTGAGTAAAAAAACAATGCATTGATTTTAGAAACTCATTCTCTGATAGTATTTAATTTTAAAGCAAATCTGGACTACTCCAGGAGTAGTTAATCTAAAGGGATTGATTTCTGACAGCTGTTATTGTTTGAATATTATGTCCTAATATCTAGGAATTTTGTATTGGTTTGAAAAGGCATCTGTTTCTAGAACGTGTAAAGCTTTGATAAAGCAGAGATAATTTCTCTGCTTTCACTTTGTACAATAAAGCTGCTCTTAATATTCTTATCTTACAATATTGGATGTTAGATAGAGTGACTTTATCATGCCATCAGTTTTTAAGCAAAATCATTGAAGTCAGGTGGGTTTTCTGCTCCAGAAGAGAGGAATTATGTGACCCTCTATCGTCTTACTTGTAGTGAAAAAGAAACCCAATGAAACAGAAAAGGCTGCATTGTGCCACCGATTTATTAACAGTTTGCCCACTGAGAAACTGAGAAATTTTACTTTATAAACTATACCTAAATTTGTATTTCATTGTATCTAACTACTTGGAGAGAGTGAGTTCACACCAGATATTTCTTTCAGCTTCTCTCCTACCCACCATGCAACTCCTTTACTCATTTATTTAGCAAAATTCCAAATTGGCATTATGCACTCAGAAAGAACAATTTTAGGAAACCAGACATTTCTTAAGCCAAAGGAAAAATTGAACTGGCTTCCATAAACAAGACGGTAGCATCTTCCAAAACAGAAGGTGGAGCTAATGATTTTTACTGGGGAGAAAGGGAGGGGAAGTATTCTTATAAAATTTGGCAATAAAAAATTTGCTTTGGTATCGAAGTCAAGGAAGGAGTTGTGAAAAAATAAATGCTTGAGCTGCAAGTAGCTGGGAAATATGTTGGGGGCAAGGAGGGACATAAAAGTAGTTCCTAAAAGTCACAGAAGTTCCATGACTTCATCATTTACTGAGCCTTTATCCCATTCTAGGAATGTGTTTTCTTTAACATATATATTGTTCCTAAGTACACGTACACAGCAAACTGAACAGGTATGTTCTTTTGTAAATAGTACCAAAAAAAAAAAAAAAAGGAAAAGTATGCTGACAAGAGGGGAAAACTAGAAAGTGAAATGCACACTCCAAGACACAGCCTCAGCAGTTGCTCTCATTCTGAAAGCTCCTGCAGCGAGGCCACCTGCAGTTAACTCCAAGGTCTATGGCTACATCATTTCATAGCCATGGAAAATGTGCATCTCTTCTTTGTACCTCCCTGTCCCCAGCTATGATATCACGTTACAAGGACTTTCTCTGTTATTCCTTCAGAACGACTGCTGCTTGCACGTGCCTCTTGGTGTGGAGTCAGTAAACTGCTTCCCTGCAGAAAACTGCCCAGTTTCAGAAAGCACACATTTACCTATGGGAAGCTTTATTTCTTTGTCATTATTTACACAGTTATCCCCAAATATCCTGCAAGCATTTATGTCGAAGTTAAATCGTGATACATATGAGAAAAATACTAGAGGAGGCAGCTGAAGTTAGATCACAAGGATATACAAGTTAAGCCAGGGATCTGGAAAGACAAATTTGGTTTGTATTCAGGGTATAATTTCAACAGCACATCAGCCGATGCACACCATCTATGACTTGAAGAGCAACTCAGATTGAATACTTTTTTCAGTACCCACAGCTTGAAACTGGCTGCGAGGGAAATCTAAAAGTGCCAAAGGCACAGTACAATGATTCTCCACCCCTTCTTCAGTAGAAACAGAAATATTTTTTGACTCATGAAGGTCATTTCAAAATGAAACATTCCAAAAGATGAGAACAATTTTTAAAATACAAATGAAATTCAGAAATTATATAGTGTCAAAAAAGGAAAAAAACCCAAATAATAAATTCCAGCTCACAAAAGCAACATTTAAGAGAATCTTCTCTCCTTCAGTTCTTTTCAATTCTATAACATACTCATAAGCAAAGTATTCATTAAATATTTTTATAACATCTGGCAGAGAACTATAATAGCTCCAAAGTATGACAAGGGTTCCAAATTACTTTTGCACCAGGGGATAGTAATATTTCCATTTACCTAGCCCTGAAATGAGTCCATGTCTATCAGAATGCAGCATCAGTTCAAATGAGAGCAAGGAATACCACTTGACAAGGTTCTGGAGAGTCTCTCTTGTAAATAGGTAGCAGAAAATATAACATTTCACCAGTCTAACTAACCCCATGTTTCAGGATGCTGGAATAAAATTATTCAAGACATCCCCTTTGCCAGCACAAGGCATATATATAATATATATATACACACACTATATATATACCCTCCACTTGCTCCTGGTTTATTTAAAAATGCAAACCAAAAACTTTAGTGATGAGAGACACTGCAGCTCCCCTGCTTTAAAGTGCAGTCACTGGATATCCCTGACCTGATATTCTGACTTTGAGCACAGATTATTTACAGAAGTTCAGATACAGCATTTCAAAAGCTGAGCTCTGAAATTTGCATTGTTTTGCTCTGATGTTTTATATAATCCACTCTTTTGGAACTGTGAGAAAAATAGTTTATTTTATTCCAAAGGATGAAGTCATGGAAGTGTTAAGATATTAATCCATTCATCAGTTGTCTTAGGATAGGAAAGTGAGCTGATAAAACAAATTAAGAGCAGAGCTTCTTAGAGCACTAGAGAAACCTACTGCTGAGATTAATTTGTACACCTCCTCTACACTCTCCTACCGAGAACACAGACCTTCAGGAGAATTTCACTAACAGTGACTGCAGTTACTGTGCTCTGAAACATAACCATTCCTACCTCAAAGTTGAATTTGCAAAATTTTAATAATCCTGCCAAAAGAATGCCACTCCTGACCATACTAATATTAAATTTGACCATACCAATATTAAACTTAAAATACGCTACAACCTACTTCTGTGAGAAACTTTGCTGAAGCAGAGTCAAGGGACAAGCAGGTATATTATAAAGAGACTGTCCCAAGAAATATTTTGAAGCCTAAATAAAAAGTTTAGATAGACTACTCTGTTATCAGAGTTGTCTCAATAAATAGGAGTGTGTTCTCCTCACCTCTCAAAGTTATTTCTAAAGAACAGTTTCTTCAGTTGTTCTGTAATAGCGTGGAAGCCTAGTCTGGAGATGGCATTGCAGTGATGCACTTTAAGTGGCAATGCACATATGAACATGACTGAGTTTCACTTTTACAGAACTGCTAAATATGTGTTAGTTAAACAATAGCAGCCTCTCCTCTTTGTGGCTGGCTCAAACCAAGACAAGAAATATAGAAAACAAGTCCTACCACTGGAAGGCTGTTTGGCAGCCCATCTCAGTTCAGCTGCTAGCACACGGCTCTGTAATAAAACAACCACTGTCGCTTTCTGGCGCTCTCACCACACAGGCCAAGTCCTGAATCCACCAACAAAGTACAGAAAAACAAGGGGAAGACCTCCAGCCCCGTCGCCTCCAGATGCAGAACTGCATCAAATAAAAGGCAGAACAAGTTTACATGTAAACTAGCACCGGCATTGTTTTACCAAATCTCTGTCCGCTAATTGCTTCAGTTTGCACAACTGTCAGCTTTGCACTTTCCACAAGCACTGAAATGCTCAGAAAACACAGGAATTCCTGACAGTTCGAAGAGTTCGCCTACGTGGATGTCAGAGATGTCTGTTATGAGGACTCAGGGTGAGTTTAATCTACAAAGAGATCAGTTGGCCGACATCATTAACACACTTCTACAAACAGTGGATAAAACAGTTTTAAATTACCAGAAGTTGCATCATTATGGATTATTATTTTAGCATTGTTAGCCTTCTATAATATGATGTTGCTCCCACTGGAATACTGATTAAAATAGGAACCAGATGTGCTTTTCATGACCAGATTGAAAAAGATAAACAACCAGAAAATCAATTCAAATAAAAAGGATGCCCTGGGGGTGTTTCTCGAAACTGAAGAAGGAGAGTATATGTATCTTTTAGAAGGGTGGGGTAAAAACTGAAAAACACTCAAAACCAGAAATCTCCTTTTTCAGAAAAAAATCCCTAAGAAACATGAAGCAATCTAGTTCTTCAGACACCTATTTTGATTATATTCCAGTGCACCATTATCTTAAAATTGGGTCTACCAGCCAACACTAAAACAAAGAAAAATCAGTATTTTCAGTTTTGCTCATAAATCCAAAAGAAATAAAGCTCATAGGAAAAAGACTAATTTACATTTAGACCTCAGTGTTTTACGGGAATATCGCTTTGGTTTATTGGCCTGTAAGTATGATATGAAAGTTCCAAAAAAATTATCTATCTTCAACTCCAGAGAGCCACTAAATGGAAGTCTTATCTTTATGCCAATCCTGATGGGAGCTGGTTTTGTGCTAAATGCAGATGGGTATCTGCAGTCTTGAAGACTGAGTATGACAGAATGTCCCTGTTTTGCAGCGTAGACCATCTGTTTCTTTACATGGAATAGAAAAGAGCAAAATTTCTAATCACAGAGGAACAGGGATCACAAACCACAAAGGAAATTACAGGATGAGTCCTTAACACCACAGCTTCTACTGCAGATATCAGTGTGGACCTACTGAAGCCAAAATTCTTTTCCCTTGCTTCTTTTACATCTAGGCCAGGAACCAGACCACTGAAGAAGGTGGCAGTCTCCTTTGGCAGGCATGGAGAAGAATGATTTCTTCATTAGGTAGGTCCAATAATAATTTTTAAAAAAAGAAAAAAAAAAAGTCTCACATATCCAGCCTAATTTCAGAAGAGCTGGAAAAGAGACTGGGTTAGCCCTGCTCAGCACCAGCTCTAATGACTACTGACCCAGTTGCACCATGTCATTCTGCTGCAGCTGAGTGTCACTTACAACGGGAAAAGCACGAGCCACACAATCAGGCCTGCAAAATCTGAAAAAGCACACCATATAAAGGCAGAAGAGATAACTTACTTCCAGTTTTCACAAACTAACACTTTTAGATATCAGCATCTGGTTTTTTTGGGTGAACAAAGCTTTGTCACCATGTGGTACAGCAATCATTCCATCTCTAGAAGTCCTTCACTGCACACTACCAAAGCCAAAATACAAACTTAGAAATGAGAGATTTCATGCAGTGCAGCCTAATACACATTTGATTTGCCAAATGATGTTATTTCTCTTAGATATATTTTGAAAAAGCATCAGACAGAAGAAGAGGGGATTAATATGAGAAATTCCTCAATCTCTTTCTGTTCCTTCTTAAAACAACTTCCAGGGGTCCCCTATTTTCTAGCTCCTATTTCTTCTGACATACTGCTTACATTAGGAACCTCGTTACTTTCCTCTGTTCTGTCTCATATCCCTCTCCCTCTTTCTGGGAGTTTGCCAAATTTTTTCCACTATTTCTTGTCTCCCACAGTTTATAATGCTCCTAATTTTCCTCTTCCCATAGCTGGTTCTCCTTTCTCTTCCATATGCCAGCACCTGCTTGTATGTTATCAGGCCCCTTGGGATATTTCAGGAAACACATCACTACCTTCATGCAAAAGTTTGAGTACTCAGACAACGACCTGCCTGAGAAGCAGCATTTGTGGATGTTGAGAGACTGGTATTGGATGCAAGTTCCACTCTTTGAGACATCCTCTGCTGCATTTGCGATACTGGTGCCAACTGTGTAAATCAGCAATTACAACTATAAATTACTCCAATGTCAGAAGAAAATTAAGATCATGAAGTCAAACTCTCTGAATTTTGGAAACACCAGAACGAATGCTGTTCGTGAAATATTACTTCAACTTACGTGTGTACACAGGTGATCTTTGCATTATCACTTTTTTATCCATAGCTGTACAACTTGAGACTGCTATAAAAGATATTTTCTTACTGTTGTTGAAGTAATGACTATCAAAATCATACTGGTATTGGGAATTACTGATAAAACCTCACAAAAGAGTCTCAGAACTGTAAGAAGCCGTCAGATTTCAGGATACTTTAGGAGAGCCATCTTTTCTTCCGTAGGCTACTCAATCAAGAAAAGATACAAAAAGTTTTAGTCACCATCAGGAACAATCAGGAAGGGCACAGCAGATTAACTCAAGAAAAAAACCCTAATCTGTAATTTAAGATTATAGAATACATGTTCAATTTGATAAACTATTCACCAGAGACCTTTTAGTGACCAAGAATTCATAGCAGGCACTGCCAACGCATTGTTCCTGTCTAACAATGCTACGAAACAAACAAACAAACAATGGTGTGATCTTCAGAGAGGAATTTTATTGAAATGTGGTTAACTAGCAAAAAACTGCCTGTCAAAATTCTTTAAAAAATAGCTTTTCAGTAACTTCCCCTAAACATTTGTATCTTTTTTTTTTGGGGCGGGGGGAGGGGGGGCTTTCAGTCAGCTGGATTAAAAACACCCACAGAAAGTTGTTCAGCTGAGTGCCATGTCAAGGGGCTGCCACATTCTGTACCTCAGCATGATGCAGTTTAGCACAGTAACTTCAGCACTGGAGCCAATACCCATACTCAGTGTGAAAAAAGTTTTCACAAAGTCACATCAAGGACAGTTTTCTACAACAGAAAAGGTCTCTGTTGCAGTAACACACTGTCAAGCATGGCAGAGGTGCGAGAGGTACACAAACTAGACAGATGATACACATGCACTCAACCTAATATCATAAAAGGCTGATAAGGAGAATTTACCACTACACTAGACAAATTCCTATCAGGGAATCAAATTTTCCCTCCTCTTTTATGGGGAGAAAGGAATACACAGATTCTTTAATCCCAGCTTTCCCCTCCTCTTTCTACCACTTCCCAAATGTTCTGCATTCCAGTTTCACAGAACAGTAATATTTAGGTTTATGTGGAGAATACTTTAGTTGCAAAGGACAGTCTTTGTCAAAGGTGTGAAAAACTAGCAACTGGAATTACTGTTAAAAGGGTAGAAATTATTTTAGTAATGTGATAGTTATGATAAGCAAAGTAATGCAGGAGTAAAGAGGCAGATCAGAACAACATCAAGTCTGATAACAATCTGTTCCAACGCCTGACCCTCATCAGTTGCTGACAAAATTCAATCCTTGCTGATGCCACAAGCCAGGCAAATAACCATCCAAAAAAGCAACAGCTGCAGAGACATTTAGACTCTTGGAAGCACAGCTGTTCACAGAGAGAAGGGATCACTCCTTCAATCTACAGAACTATACATACAGAGGAGCAGGAGAGTTTATATTGCAAATAAAATAGCACAATCTGGTAATCCTCAGCCTAGGCATCTTTAAATCACGGCCAGTTGGAAATCAATAGTGTCCCATCTTGCTTAACTTTTGCAGGAGCTCTGAAAGAAACTGGAGTTTTGACATAATCTCAATTTGCCCTGCTGCTTTGAATGCAAAGGTATTTTGACACTTTCTTTCCTTCTTTTTATAATTAGAAAAACTGGCTCACCAGTTCATGCCCACATCAGATGCCTCAGGAATGATGTTGACATGCTAATTCTAACCCTGCACTTGATATGGTCAACTGCACTCCAATCCCTAGCACTTTACATCCTTCTTTCACACCCTCCCCAGATTATCAAATGACTACTCTGGCCTGAATTTACATAGGATTTAGCAGGATATCATGGACTTCATTATCAGTAAGTGAGGGAATGGAAAAAGTGAGGAAATGTGGTGGAGCTCGCTCCAAAAGCCAATTACTAACACAGATTCTCTGCTAACAACACCCTTTTATTAGATTTCCTCAGTTCAGCCAATGCTTACCTACCATTCAAATGGTCAGCAGCTGGAAAACCTTACATTTTTGTGACTAAGTGGTGTCCCTGTTTCTGATAGATGGAGAATAAATAATGCAATCATTACAGAGAATTGCTCTTACTCTGAATCTACTGGTGAGTTTTGAACTCTACAAGGAGCACAGCTTTACAGGGGAAGAGGGCAATTTTCCCCTACATTATTTTGCTTTTAGAACACGTGTAACAATAGCCCATATAACTAGACAGGGGTTAGGAAAGATCTTACTCCAGCTGCTTCCCAAAGTCAAATATTAAATATGCAGTAGTAACCCAGTAGCATTTCTGCCATACACGGTCCCACATTTCGTTACTTTGCATTTGTTTGCACTGATTATACCAACCTGCTTTATTGCCTGCTTTGTATAGACAAGAGAAAGCCACTGAAAAAATGTCTAGTTAAATCTCAGGACTTAAGATGTTTGTAAATAACACAGAACCAGGAATCTACATTAAACCCTGGGTGAAATCCTGGACTTGCTAAATTATATAGAGATGCCAAGAGCTTTGTTTGATAAACATTGGTTTGGGTGAGTCTGGGACTACGCACTGTGATACAGACCTTAAGTCTTATCATCGTTGTGTTCTTCACAATTTCCCCCTCCCTGACTGAATGCATGAGATGGATAACTAGAATTTGTGCCTTTTGCATATTTTACTTGACATCATTAACAATGTTTCAATGTATAGTGTGTATATATGTGAGCCTAGGTTTTTAGAATCAATCACAGGAGCATTTTGACATCTACAGTATGCTATAGGGGCAGTAATTATTGGATGTATCACACCTATTTAATTGGATAAACTCACAGGTGTAGAAAGTGGATCTAAGCACACACATTCCTCAAATTCAGGTCTTAAAGCTGATTCTTATCCAACATCCGTGTATATAAAAAGATGCTACACATTTTTTATTTTGTAAAAAGAATATATTTAAAAGCAGGCAGAAGAAATGACTGCATGGTGAATATTTTGGTAAAATAAAAATTTGACTACAAACAGACTACAAACTACATTTCAGAAAGAGAGACCTCTGAATGTCATACCTGGTAACAAATGAGATAAATCAAATGGCTCTCCTCAGTATTTTCTCATATCAGCTCTCTATTTTTCGTATCTCCACTAAAAATGTACTGTTACAATTCTGCAACATCTTATGATAAACTCAGCTGAGTGTCCCGACGTCATCACAAGCAGGATCCTCTAAACCTGAGGGTTATCAAGCTATATATTAATTACAACAAGGAAATCTATCATAATCATATACAGTGCAAACTCCATTTAGAAAAGAAGGGTTCATCTGATGGCCATTGCATTCTTTTTTTATTCTATCTCCTTTCAAAGTCAGTATCATGATACTTTACTGTCCTAGTGAATAAAGTCTGGATGAGTTTCTCTCTTAAGTTTACTACTGATTGAACTAAGGTATTCCCAGCCTTTGTTTTCCCTAAAATAAGCTATGTAAAGCACATTTGCTGTAGTTAATTAACAAAAAAGGAAGTAGTTATGCAATTGTCAACTATTTGATAGTTTTAGGGTTTTTTTTTAAGTATCTACTGCATCCCATTCAAATTTTCCTGTAGAATTAAATCAGCTCAATATGATCTGGATGAATAGGAAGAGACAAAGAAATGAATGATGTCGAAGAGATCTGTTTTGAAAATTGCTAGGAAGAAATTATTGTTGCCTTTTCAATATGATTTTAAAAACCCATACCAGTTACCAAAACAACATTCTTATAGTCAAGGAGGCAAAGGATCCATAATTATCTTAGGTTTAAGACCTGAAAAGATAAATCCAAACTGAAGTGCAATATTCCTCATCTCTCTTGTTCTCTGCCTTGCTATACATTTATTTTCCACACATTTGGCAGTGTTGTTCAGATACTGCAATGCTGCCCCAACATTTGCACAAACTGTAGCACTTTTCTTGTATCTTTTGCATGTAACAAAAGTCACCCTTGAACTAATCCTGATTTTCGAGTCAAGGATTTAACCACGGCAAGATTTAGCACCTTCGCATCTACAGAATTTTTTCCATAGGCCCTTCCAATCCCATTTTAGCTCTTGCTGCAGGGCATTAAAGCCCAACAACTTGAGCTTAAAGTCTGATGCAGAGATTATTATCTTCCTACTGTTTTAAACTCTGGAAGTTTCGGAAGATGTTCTAAAACAAATTTGAAATGGATCAGGGAACAAGGAGGAACACAGTGATGGTTTCTTAGCAGGTCTCTGCTGCCCTAAGGGCAAACTGGACAAAATGGAGGGTTTTTTAAGTCGCACTCATGACCCAGTGCCAAACCTGGGCAGTAGTTATTACAGCAGGCCAGCCTGGAGATCAGGAAAGCATGGATCCTTAGTCATGTTTTCATCTAAAAGGACAGAAAGTAATTTCCTATGTAAGGAAAACGGGAATAAACTTTATTAAGCTTTTTTTATTTGAACTGGAGGCCTCTGTACAATCTTCATAATAGCAAGGAAAGTGCTTGCAATTCACTTCCACTTTTCAGCACTTGGCGCACTGCAGCGATGCTACAGAACACTGTATTATCAACCAGGAAGCAGGAACCAATGTATGGCTTAACGTAAAGGGGGCAGGGTTACGTATTAAAGGATGGCTCACAGCACACGTGTTTTGCACATTTTCATGTTTCCTGTGTTCCTGATACCTGAACACATTTATTCAAATACACTATCGCCAAAGAAACAGAAGACCACAAGCATTTTAGGTGGACAGTTTCTATGTATCATTCAGGATTTTCTTGGCATTGTATTTGCAAAGCCCTGGTCATGCACGTAAGCAGATAGAGGACCAAGTGCCAATCTTCTAAAAACCTCAGCCAGTTCAGTTTGAGTGAGATATTAGTTCTGCTTGGTTTAAACAGGTGCACGTTGAATCATTCAAAGGATCAGAGATATGTACAGAGAAGCCTGACGTGCACATGCAGACCAGGCTGGCATCCTCCCATTAAAAAATATCCAGTTGTACTTGTTGTATAGCAAAACATAAAACTGTGTGATTAAGGAAAACTGCAGTTAAACCATGGTGGAAAGATGTTATTCTATAATTATAAAATACGAGGATATGAAAGTAACCAACAACAATTAAAGAATAACTGCATTATTCACCAACTAGTCTTAGAGCTCGTGCCCTATTTAAGCTGCCTTGCATTTATTCTTAAATACAAAACTTTACAGAAATCTGAACTGAGGCACCACTTAAAAACACACTTACAGCAAGTGATTTATTTTTTCAGAGCCAAGAGAAATACATGCCTATGCCTGGACCATGAATAGCTCCAGCTTTCTGGAACTGAAACCTCAGGTATGTATTTTTTCTCCTGTTACTAACTGTCAGAAACAATAAGTTAGCAAGGAAAACGAAAAATTAAAACCAGTATGGGTCTGAAAGTGCAAGTTGTTATTGCACATAAAAGACACAGAGTATTTACAAAAACATTTCTACTTGCATCCTATTTTGCTGAGTAAAACACAGATTACCTTTTATCCTTGATTGCTTTCTTTATAATACACAACAGATAAGCCTTTTGAATACCACAAATTTTTTTCATTGCTATCATTCTGAATTCAGACTGTGGAATGGACCAGAGAACATACTGATATAAATCTAGCCAATGTACTGGCAAAAACCGCAACGGGGATAAATCACTTCAGTCCCCACCTCGTGTCAGAACGGTGGTCACGGGTTGGCAAGATACAAGTCGAACTGGAAATAGCTGTAATCACAGTTTACAAGAGTTAACCTAATGAAAACCACTTCTTTGTGTATCAACTGCAGGCATCCAGCCTTTGAAAGCCCTAAGCACCGTACCTTTCATATCAGAAAGGTGCATATATTGAGGCATTTGCTAAACTAGAAAATTAGGCTGAGCTACAGAACATGGGAAACAGCACTAATGACAAGAAAAATTGATCAACTTTGGACTTTGAGTGAAAACAGTTAAAAAAAGAATGCAAAGCAAGTGACAAATGGGATCGATCCACGTGAGCGCTGAGGAGGAAGCCGACAATGAGAAGGAAGGAAATTGCTCATTCTCTTTGTCTGTGCATAGGAAAGGCTGAGCACTACAAGCTTGCCTGGTGCCATAGACCTTTTTGCTCTTCTGGATCACTCCAAGGAAACACCTTGATTTAGTTCTGTCCCCCTCACCACAAGGTGGCACATATGTACTCCCTGGGATTTTTAACTGCCTCTACAGTTCGTTTTTAAAAAGTAACTGTTATCCAATTGTAGAGCGGGGAAAGGATTGCGGGTGGGATAAAAGCAGGGAATGATAATCAGTGTTATATATCAAGAATAAACACTAAATGTAAGTAAACTATTTTTAATAAGTGGATTAATTCCAAACTCTCGTTGTTACTATTATTTACTAAAGGGACTGAGGTGTACTCACATCAACAGTGTGGCAATTTAACAAGATGAGGAGCTATTGAAAAGTTTGCTACAATATGTTTTACAAATACATTCACCAGTAACTCAGTAGAATTTACAGATGAAATGGAACATGGACAGACTGGTGGCAGAGATGGAAATAGGCACACAGGAGCAGAAAACCAGGTGTATGTACCTGTGATTTTGATTCTTCAGACTTTAAGCCTGCTGTTCACCATTGGTTGTTATACGGTATTAGGGGTGTTCTTACATTGCTGCCACTTTTCATTCTCACTTTGGGAGTTTCCAGAACCAACTACATGTGCTAGGGAAGGCTGTTCCCTACTAGCAATTTTTCTTTCGTGCTGATAAAGGCTGTTCCCTACTAGCAGTTTTTCCTTCATGCTGATAAAGGCTGTGTTTGAACGTCAGACTTTGAAACATCCAAATATACATTCTCATTTTCACCTAGTGGCTGATGAAATAAAAATCTCAGTGCAGTAGTCACTCTTTTCAAATTTGTGATATGAAAATATACTGTATGATCTATAAGGGCCACAGCACACCCTTCTCCACAGTACATAACAGACCCGCATTTCATGCACCCTTTAGAAAGGCACTAAGCAGACTGTGAATACACCAAACTGCAGAAGAGATTTGAAAGCAAACTGAGATAAGCATGTGAGTACGAAAAAGAGGAGGAGGAATTTTTTAAGGACAGCAAAATACTAACCTAAACCAAAGCACAGAAACACTGGCTAGCATGTGAAGCAATTCTATCCAGGCATCATGAAATATATGTTTTTAGAAAGTAGATTCTTGGAGATTTAAAGCATAAACTATGTACATAGCTCCCTCTGATGACCATTGGACACGATACAATGCAAGTCTCCTTTTACTTTTGTTCGTGCACTCAACTGACAGCTGACTGGTTAAATTCTAATTGCTTCCAAGTGAGGTCAGCAAAGGTATTTATCGAAAAGGACTGAACAACAGGCTCAACACACACATGCACGCGCATGCACAAGCACATACACACCATTGCTCCGGCGTGTTGATTTATGGAAACAATTACAATTCTGGTGGAGCCTTTCTGAGCTGAGAAAGTTTGTAGCTACAGTAGAGTGTCTCATGTTGCAAAAAGCAGACAACAGAAATGGAGTACTTGGGCATCCAGCTCTTATCAACAGGAACAAGTAAGTTATCTGTCCTTTACAGGAACAGTTTCTAACAGCTAATAGCTTTTATCTTCATTTGTATATGCCAGATGCTAAAAAAAGAATTAAGAAAACTATTTCTACTAATAATCTGAAAAGGGTAGGAATGAAAATACAGGGCTAAAGCTATGAGGTCTATTTTGAAAACTAAACTAGCAAAAAGTTAAATGATAGATGGTGCTAATAGTGACTACATAGGTATGAAGTAACAAGGAGAATTTTATCATGCATGAGAATGTAGTTGAAGTGAATCAATAGGAGATTTTTGGAAGGATTTAAAACTGAAGACAGAACTCTGTTTACAACCAGGGGAAATGTCTGTTCGTGTAAAAAGTTATATGAGAGATATCTGCTGTATTTACATTTGCTTATTGTTAAAAATCAGCTCAGCATGTCATACATTTGTGTGCAGTACTTTTCAGTAGCATAATGTAACCTTGAATGTTTGTAACAATTGAGCACAAAGACTTACACATGCACCTTTTCTCACAGATCTTTTATTTTCAGTGCAAGCAGCAAATTCAAGTAGTAAAGAAGGTCACGACAACAGAGGTTTTTATAACTTGTGTCTTTAAAGGATATTCTGACTGAAGAGATATTTAAGAAGCTCTTCTATTTCGCCATTAACTATTAAGGAATAACGATCAGAATTCTAGAAGAGGGAGCAATCTCATTTAAATGAATCTGTAACTCATAAAGACAGAAGGCAGGTCGGTGACCTAAGAGCAACAGTCTACTTGAGATTTAATTTTCATTATGTTGTTCATGAACACCCAGAACACTGCACTATAATGCACAAATGGATACTGACATGGATCCTGCCAATTTTGCTCTACAGATCATACTTTTACATTATCTTTCTAATGGGCACTATATCTTTAGCTTGCAATGACATGACTCCAGAGCAAATGGCTACAAATGTGAACTGTTCCAGCCCTGAGCGACACACCAGAAGCTATGATTATATGGAAGGGGGGGATGTAAGAGTGAGAAGACTTTTCTGTCGAACTCAGTGGTATATGAGGATTGATAAGCGAGGCAAAGTAAAAGGGACAAGAGAAGCAAACAACAACTACAGTAAGTAATACTTTTGCTTTTCCTAAGTTTTTAGAAATCTGCACATCATTGTTTCCTACTCCTTGATTTATTGTGATTTCAGAGGAATTTTGTATAGTGAACTGACCATTGTGTAAAACAAGTTTGCCAATTAATCCTACAGCAGGACATTTGTTATTGATTTTGAAATGCGTCATTTTAAATACTACATTGTAGATCTGCTAATGTATTAGTTACAGCTGGGAACTATTAGCAAACAGAGAGCCCATTTTAACAAGTGAACTAAGGTTGTAAGTATGAAAATGTATAACCCTCAACTTTGCTCATAAAATACCTCTGAAACATTAAACTACGTTTATATAGTCCACAAACTACCTAAAAGTTTGGTGTGTTTGAGTTAACAATTAAAACATATGCAATACTAGAAAGTTAAATGGAAAGAATTATGTAAACTCTCTTGCAAAATCTTTTAGATAGTTTGCCAAGCCAGGAACAAAATCTATTATAGTTTCTGCAGTTCATTATTACAATGATCATGATGCTGAAAAAATATTCTCTCCCCTTTCTTCCAAAACCATGACTCATCTAGAGAGAATGAACATATAATATTTTACCCAATACAATTTCTGAACTGGAAAAATAATTGTTGCATTAATCTGTGTTTTTCACACAAATACTTATATATCTTCGATTTACACTTGAGGGCATCAATTTTTACAGCCACTATTTTTGCCACATTTTTTTTTGTGTTGTTGCAAATATATTGTTTATTTAGAGAAACATGGCATGTACTTGAAAGGACATTACTTTATTAAGACACAACAGGAAAATACATAGGATTATATTGCATATTTCAAAGTAAAATTATGAGGAAAAGGGGCCAGGGGCAAATAAAAGGATAAATACATTTCCAAGGATGCTGTTAAATACAGTTTTAATGTAGGTTGTATGTAGTATTGTGCTTTTTATAACAGCAGCAGCAGCAAAAGAAATCAATAAATCAACCTTCAAGAACTGTTGGTGTGATTGAGCTTTCAGCTGGAGCTGCCTGCTTGTTTTCTGTAAGAACAGCACTTTCCATGCTGTAAGTGCCTGCCTAGTGGGCTGCATCATTTATTTCTTTACTTCAGGACTACATTAAGTGCTTGGCAACTTGTGTGGCTAAAACTGCATTGACTAATAATGTGACTGTTTCTTTTAAAATTTGTTTCCATATGTCTCCTTTCTTCCTACACTATTACATACTGAATAACCATATTCCTCTGAAAGACAACACATGGCCAGCAGCCAACTAAGTTATTTGGTCCATATTCAAGAAGACTCCCTTTGAGTTTCAGGACATTGCTACAATAGAGATGCATATGGCTAATTTTGAAGTGAAACGTTGTTCCTACAAAAATCACTGAAAAAAACGTTACTGAGCATTGAAACAGATTCTTCTAAATTAATGTAGATCAGTGAATATCCACAGTACCCAATTTTTTCTTTTGTTATTTACAAACACCTTAAAGAAATTATGACAGCATATGAGCTGAATAATTATATACATTTGTGCTTTTTTTTAGTTGAATGAAGCTTAAGTAAAAACTTTGTTAACAATTTAACATTATTTCAAATTCAAGTAAAGGTTCTCAGTTCTCTGCAGGATTTCATGCTGCTGAAGCATATTAATGACACCTTGAAACATTCTGTAGGGAGACCACTAGAGAATAATAGATCATCTTGCGCTAATGATGTAGTCTCTTGCAGTTTTCTGAACATTTTATGATTATTTAGTGATGGTAACTAACTACTACAAATTACAGAAAGGCAAACTTGAGTCACTAAACCCTTACAGTTGTATTGCAGTGAAAAAATTTGAATCCTTTTTCTGGTAAATGAAACAAGTATCAGGAGAAAAACCAATCAAAAAGTAAATGGTTATGTGGTGACTGATGTGTGCTTTGATGAACTGTCTCCACTAAATTTGACTGAAGGATGTAGGAAGTCTCCCACCATCTTAAGTTTAGGTCTCTTACTGTAATTTATCTATTGTATCCCAGGGAATAATATCCAAATGCTTATGTTGGACAAGTAGAATAGGCAAATATAGACAAAGAGGACTGGAAAAATGTTAACACTTATAACTTGGTTTGTCTGAGAAACTAAAAAAATTAGTGTTGTAGTATTATTATAGAAACACTTCTTTTGTCATACCCTCTGCTCAACAAAAGATGCAAGCAGCCTTTTTGAAGATGTGCTTATGGCTCTCTACTAAAAGATCTATAAAGAAAATAATATTTTATGAGGGGGGAAACAAACAAACCAAAACAGAAGCAAAACCAACCAACCAACCAAAATAATACAGGAATAAAAATCCCCACCTGGACTAATACCCTTTCCCTAAGCAAAATTTTTAACATTAGGAGACTTAAAAGGCTATTTTTATCCAAGGTCTTTAAAAACCATGATTTTAAAATCATACCCGTGACAAAGATGTATTAATGTGTGTGTTCAAATATTCTTGTTCCATGCTTTCCAGTTCTGAAAGTCAGTAAAAGGTAAATCAGACCTGTTTCTTAGGATGCAGTCCCAGAACAGCTGCAATCAAACTAATCAATGGATGTGAAAAGTGTTTCTTCTTATCTTATCCTAATTTTCCACTTGCATAATAAATAAAAGGAATTATTTTCCCTTTTGAATCCACTAATAAGTGCTACTAAAATAAAAATAAGAAAAATCCTATTTTTACCTCTCATAACTTAGCTTCCTAAAGGAAGCTGCCCTGACAGTTTTATAGGCAGGATCAACTATTTGTTTGCAGCCCATCAACTGGGAAGCATGAATATTGTGAAAAGCAAACTTCACTGAGAAATGTCTGTAGAATGATAACTTCATCACAACTTTGGCAAGTGCCAAAATTCTCAGAGGTTCTCTCTTCAGTTGGAACTATGAATATCAGAATGCCAGGATGGTGAGGAATTTGGGTCTTTGCATTTCAAACTTCTCTAGTTACAAAGTAAAAATATATAGACACATATACTATGAAAGCAACAGCAAAAATAATGAGTGTTAAAATTTCCTAAGGTTTTAAGTTAACAGCCACTGAACTAAATGTACATGGATTCAAATTTCATGACATAACTAAATGCTGAACCAAATCCTCATTCACCAACTCTAATTAATCTGTATTTATCATTCACTCGCTTCGAGACACATCAGAAGTTAACTAACTGCTTAGTTCAAGAAATCTGTGTGTGCTGCCCCAGTGAAAGGGAATTGCTGAATCCTGTTTACAACAGCGCTGACCTTGTCAGGTACCCAAAGAACATGGGTCTGGGCACATTTCAGAAAGCAGCAGAGCCTTCTGGTGGACATAAAGGTGATAACTCAAGAGTGAACTAATCAAATCAGAGGACAGTGATCTCCACTAAGCAGAGGAAATCACTTTGCACCTGACAGCTTTGCTTTCAATCTGAAAGCTAAAAGGCAGAGTGAGAACTGGGAGTCACACACTGAAAAACTAAAGCGAGAATTAGGAAGCAGCCAAGAGATTAGGTCACCCAGAAAAATCTATCATTATTCATAGAAAAACTTCTCTTTGACAAAAACTTATTATAACTTGTCCAAGCCTAAACCAGATGGTTTTTACTGAAAAATGAATTTTGTATCTTGTTCATGGAAAAGAATCTAATTGGGCACACAGAACAGACTCTTTGAATTCTTGATTGTAAAATGTGAGATTGACTGCACAAGTCTTGGAGATAACATGGCAATTTGTTAACTCAATCTTTGACAGGAAAATAAGCCTCTCATTATCACTGTTTACTCTTTCCTTCATTTCAGTTTGTGTTTGTTAATTTTGCCATATTCTACTTGATTTTGTTCAGAAAAAAAGGCAGCAAAAAATTAGAGTTTATTTTGACTCTATCCAAGAGGATTTACAACTACGACTGGATGATGCTTTAGGACTTTCCACGCTCTGTTGCCTTTGGAATCTCATTTTAAAGACTTCAAAGGGTCTCTTAGTTACTAGAAAAGCCTTCCCGGAACCTGAATCCTAAGATGTCTGATCCTATCATATTCCATGTGTGCTCTAAACCCAGAAAGTGCCAATTTCCTCTTCTTTTCAGTGGGTAAAACTAACAAAAAAAAAATGTAGAAAAAGTAATCTAATGAGATCCTGACACAAAATGGATGAAATCTAGATTAAAACTTTTATCTTGGAAAACTACTTCTATTTTGACCAAAATCCAACAAGTCATAGTTTTCAGCAATATTAAATGAACTCTAATGCAGTTTTGTTCAAATCTAAACCCTAACTGATGGCAAAATACACTTTAAATGCATCTTAGTGGTTACATACTCAAACTTGCTTAGAAATCAGAATTATTTCCAATAGCATTTTATATATGTTTCTTAGCAAAAAACAAATGCTTGACTATGTATGCTGTACCACTGTATAAATTTTGTTTCTGTTGATTAAATACATATTACATAGAGAACCAAGAAGAATCTGTTCCTAAAAACCAGATATTTCAAGGCAGGTATTGATGTGCCAGATTCAGTTAAGGGTTATGTGTGTTCCAAACAAACAAGAAATCTGCCTTTGCTACTGCACTCTTGATTTTTCAAGAGGTTGTTTGTTCAACCAAGATTTTGGTGTCAGGAGAAGATAAACCTTCACTAACCTGAAAGTGCTTTCGTTTCACATTAGTACTCTGCTACTCTTTTCAATAATAACAGAAAGAGATTTAATTCAAATGGAAATATATATGTATCCCCTGAAAACCTAGTCCACAGTGCCAAGGATGACTTTCTCTCCTACAGTGATTAATCAGACCTAAAGATCAGATTTCCCTGCTCCCTCTCCAGTTCTTTGTCTAGCACTGGTGGTACGAACCAACCTCCCAGGATTCAAACAGCAGAGAATCTCTTTGCCTATCCTTCAGCCTATACTTTATCACAAATCCCAGGTTTTCACCCTCAGCTGTGGATGAAGATGGGTTTTAGCAAAGATTCAGGTATCAGAAGCATCTGAGTTATACCTGCCTTACAGATTCTACTGACTTTTTCAGTAAGTGTACCCTTCGAGGAAGTGAGAAGAAAGTAGGGAATTAAGTCTTGAACCACTGCAGCAAGATTCTTCAGATCTCATGTCCTGATCAGCGCTCAGCTGACACAGGATGACAGGGGTGCCACAAAACACAATTAAAACTGTTTATTACTTCTGAATTTACCTACTGACTCTTCATCACCTTTTCTATTCTGAGGCATTTACCAGCTGAAAAGTCTGTGGAAAGCCAGACAGTAGCAGTTTATACTCACTTTCTTCTTCCTCTGAACAAAAAGGATTGCATAAGCTCTGTGAGGAGAGAATCAAACCTCTGGGCTCAGGCCCAGGCAGCAGCTTCACAAGCTAATATACACCAACAGGGCTCTGTCCGCCAGCGTCAGCTTCAAAACTGAGCTAAAATCAGTATGAGCAGTGAAAAACACCTAAGCTGAGTCTAAACACGTTGCTCTTAAACCGATTCATCTGACCTTGATACACCCTCGTAATTCAGCTGTGGCTTGGAGTTCTTCTGAATCTCTCAATACTGAGATTTATCAGAAATGAGAAATAGTACATTTTTACAGAACCATCACTCAAATTTAGCAGCCAACTGTGGAAGCAGTTACAGGACGCATTCAAAAGATAAATTGCAGCCCCTTATCCCCCACAGCTTTTCCCCCCTCAATTGTTCACAATTTCTGAATGTTCAAAAAATTCAGTGTTGTATCATTAAGCATGTTATTGCTCCATCCCAAAGAAAATGTGCTGAAGTGGCCCTGACCTGAGACTCAAGAGACTTGAGGCTAATCCAAACTTTTAAGAAATTTGCTTACAGACTTTGGGAAAATTCTTCAGTCTCTCTGTGTCTCGATGAAAAGAATTGTTCACCTCTCTGTAAAGAGTTTTTGAAAGTATTAGTGGAAAAAACTTCCAAACCTCAAAAGAATTGTGTGTTGCTGCTACAAATATTAAATAATTTTATTACTGAATATTAATTGAATAATAGAAAATGAATCAAAATAACTGAAGTCAGTAGCTAGACAGAAGAACACCGAACTCAGATGAATCTTAAAGAAGCAGTTTCTATACAGGCAAAGAGAATTTGGTTGAAAATTTAATGCCTTATACAGTCAGTCTTGCAAAACAAAGCCTAAATCCAGATATCCCCCTTCACAGCTTCCAGCTTTCTGTATTGTTTGAGTATCTGAAAGTGATTGGTTTAGATTTCTAGGATCCTTGAGGATAGAACGAAGCTGATTTTCCCCTCCTTCTTCCTTAAAGCTCAGGAAGACCAAGACATCCTAAAGCACATAATTATACTGTTCCACACTACAAGATCTATCAACTAGTAGTATATTTTGGAATACTTTTCTCATCAAAACAGAAGAAGTTGAGGCAAATGAAGGCTGTTACTCTTCGTGGGTGGCACACTGCTTTCATTGCATAATTGACTGTCTATGACTATATTTGGCAACTGCATTTCAATTGTCTTGTTTGACCTTTGACTTTATTTTTAATTTTTAATTCTGGATATGAGCTGACAGAAAGGTCAAGTTAGCCTTCTGGTGTATGTAATTTAGAAACATTATTATTAAAAAGTTAATAGTGAAAATTCTTATGGCAGAAACATAATAGAGATTAACAATTCTAGCACTGAATTGTCACACTTTAAAACTTTCATAACACATGACATCATTTCTACAAATGGAAAAAGTTCTTTGTTACAACTGGTGTTGAAAAGTTAGAAGTGGACATTCACAGATGTGGCTCACAACCTCATGAAAACACACCAAAAAAAGCAATAAAAATACCAATGCAATCAATACGCTCTCTTGACTGTTATTTAGCTTTTAAAACAAAGAACAAAACCAGGATGAAGTTATTAAAAGGTCTTTTTCCATTAAAAGAAAAGATATTCTATTAAAAACAGAATCCCTCAGCATCCAGACTTTCAAAACTACGCCCAGTCAGAACACTGATAGATCAACTCAAAACTATAAATGAAAACAGCAAAAATGACCCTTTCATGGCATTGTTAACCACAGTACCTTCAAAAGGGATCAACAAACACCACTCATCTCCATCACTCCAATAATAACACTTTCTGAATACCCCCAATGCCAGTGAGATTTTCCTGAAGGAGATTCCTAGCATTAATACTTCCATCTTTGGTAAACTGGCTTGCTTCCTTTTAAACATGTCAACAGACACTGGGAGGTGCTATAGACTATAAAAAGAAGGTGATCAGACTTGTTCTTGGCAATTTTGATACCTTGGAATTTTGATATTTGTCTTACTATCAGGTAATGTGTTTCAAAACACAAAAAATATGACCATCTGTTAAGAAGCTTTTTATAATTAATAACCTGTGCTAATTTTATACATTTTATTATGACCTTTAAATGCCATGTGGGATTTGATATTTCAATCAAAAGTAAATGTTTACAGTAAAGAAATACATAGAGAACTTCATGATTGTTAAACAGAGAAATTATTATAGATTAACATACATATTATCTAGAGCTGAAAAATATTGGGGGGAAGGAATAATTACAATCAACATCCAGTTTGGAGAAGGTTGTATGTGAAACTCTGCTGCAGTCCCAGAGCTGCCCAGGTGCCATCCTTCTGGGGACTGTTTGTGTGCACAGCTGTAAACAATGGAGTGGCAAGTGGGGAGTTTTACATGCCAGGTGTGTGGAAACGCTCTCAAGAGCTCTCTGGTTTCTTATATGGCACGTTCACAGCACTGCATGGTGACCATAGATTTGCCCTTGGAGTGCTCTGTATGAACTCTGAGGGGGACAATGTCCAGGCTCTCTAGCTGGCCATCAGGCTGATGGATTTGGGAGAAAATACAGATCTAGTCCAGGGAAGGCAGTGGAGAACAGACTGATTGCATCCAGTGCTTGTGTAGCTTCTTGTGAAAACAAGAGTTGTTCTCCCTGACAGAAATTCTGAAGTCAAATAGAAAGGATAAATGAATCCTGAGAGTGCAGCCAGTACTGAAACAATTGGAAAGTGCAACTTTCACCAGCTTTCAAAACCAACTTTAACTCCTCCATGCTGATTTATTTCCTTTGGAAGAGCCTGGGCAGCTTGGGGACTGCACATAATGTGCAAGATGATACGCAGAAATCCAGGCAGTTCTTTAGTGCTTATTGGTGAAATTTTACAAGGACTTAGGGAATCAGCTATGTCAATCCAGCACATAATGATTCAAATAATAAGACTTGCTTGTTAGGGCTGTCTTGCAACAAGAGACAGACTTACACTGTGGGAAAGGCCAGCGCAAGATCCTCCTCAGCAGCATTCCTTTATGTTTGCTTGTGTGAGGAAACTGCACCTGAGAAGCCCTGAAATCATCACAGCCATGTCACTTCGCAATGCTACCACAAAACAGTATTACCTTCACAAAAGGTATTTTTTTTTACAGAGTATTACCTTTACAAAAGGCCAGGGACAAATACCTGTCCTCAAAGCGAGATTCATCCCAACTGCATTCCCCAGCCAGCACTATTGCCTGCATTAGTGCAGCACCATCTTACCCATGCCATGCAATAACACAGCACAAAAAGAAACCTCTGCCGTGTACTGAGCACATCTCTGACCACGCATAAGCTGCGAGCCTGACAAAACTCAAACAGTGCTCTGCCTACAAATATTGCGACTAGTCAAACCCTGAATTGTATACAACTACAAGTACTTTCAAACTAACTGATGACAAAAAGCCATTCTTCCAACAAATACTGAGAACCGAAACCAAATAACAAGGTATATAATTTCCAGGGCAAGTATGTTCCTTAGAGCACTCTAAAACACTGCATACAAATCAGAAAAAAAGAAACTTTCTTATGTCCAAATTATGATTCCAGAAAGACCATTCATCCATTCAGGAAAGAAACACTAACACCTACCTCATTAGGTAAGAGACAACATAAGAACTGTGGAAAAAACCAAAATGGGAAACATATGGAAAACACCTCTTCCCTGGTAGGAATCCTCCTTTCAGACTGCTGACCAGCAACAAGGGCCTGGCTATGCCCTCCTTCCTTTCACTTAACAATGTAATCAGCTACACAGGTGCTTCGAATCTCTTACTCTGCTTTGCATCCTGCCTCCCCTGCAGGACTGGCACTGTGCTTCAAAGTGCTGAGCATTCTGTCTGAGCATCTGTTTCGGCAGCCAGGGAGGAAGTTTTCCTATGAGGGTGTAAAAGACAAACAGTCTGGCAGGTTTTCCTACCTTACTAGCAGTGTAACAGCCATATATTTGGGTGAATTGGTATTGGACCTCACAGTGAATATTTATTAGTTCAAAGGAAACCAAATGTTACATCAATTTTGAGAGTAGCCTTAAGAGAGTCTGCTCAAATTAAAAACTAAATGGCAAGAGTCCTAGACCACTTATACTTGTCCCTTTAAACGCCTTTTAAGTTGAGCAATGAAAATAATACAGCTATTAATAAAGCCAGGCTTTGAGATTATTATATACCAATTTCAATCAGAATGTTCATATTAGCAAACTGGTGCCCAGGCTACTCGATTATAAATAGCAAACTAAAATTATTTAATGCGCCTTCATTTCTGACTGGATCCCTATGTGACTTGGAAAATTTCAGTCTGTATTACTGAAGATTAACGTCATGCAGCTAAATTAAAGCAAAAAAAATTACCACATCTTTCTAGGAAACTATTACCACATATTTCACGGAAATCATGCTCTGTTGATTTTTAGCTAAGTAATCCAGTGTTTTGAATTTGAATTCCTCTATTTTAATCATATTCTTCAAGGACACACTCCGATGAGAACTTATGAAAGGGCACTTTCATCCAGAAGGAACAGTGGAAGCAAAACTGGTCTATACCAAAATCAGTGAGCTATCATTAGACCAAACCAGACCAAAAGCAGGATTTTTCAGATAATTCATACCATATAAGGCAGACTCCCCTAATTTAGTACAGTGATGAACAGCCTAGCTCTGATCCAAGTAGATTATTTAAGAGCATGTGATGAGTTACAACGGTTATATCATTTAAGCAGAAAATTATCAAGTGATAGAAGATATATTCATCATAATTACTGTGAGAAATTATTGGAGAAATTATTCAGATCTGTTTAACATCGGAAATGTAATAAATACTTATCTTTACCAAAATAAGACTTTTTCCTTCCTATATAACAAAATATTTCATAAACACAAGTAGGTATCTGTACACTGTCCTTTTCAGATAGGATCTGTAGACAATCCAGAGACAATTTTCTAAAAGTGTTGACAAGTAATTATGAGAGTACAAGGGACATTTCAAGTTACCATAAAAAAAGGGCAACACTTAAGCCTAAGCCCCACAGCATATGTATGGTACTTCCATTTCTACATAACTTCAGGTGATACAAAAATGTGCAAGTAGCCACTGTTAGGCAACTGTGTGAGACAAAAACAAGAGAACTCATGTCTCCTGACTTTGTCCTAATCATTGTAACTGATAATCTTGTATGCGTAAAATATAGACGTTTTTCTCCCGCTAGGGCTAAATTAAAATGTATGACTGCCATTATAAAAATACTTTTTCCCTTTCTTCCACTTCACATCAGTTGTTCACCTTTTGCTGCCTGTGATACAATTTTGTTTGGGGCATCCTTACCCATGTATGACCAAATTTAACAAACATTAGTTTTGTACAAATGACTTCCCTGATAAACTGCCTGGATTCCAAAATGAGAATGTAGGTGCTCACCCCTTTTTAGGCGATGCAGGAAAATGCAGAATATTTCTGTCTGTATACAGCACTGTAAATACTGAAGATTTTGGATCACAATCTATTATACTGTCTTCTAGTCCATCCTTCAACCAAGCATTTCTGGGTGTTTCCAGCTGAACTGAGCTGAGCAAGTAGAATTGCCAGTTATAGCACCCGCTTCCAAGAGTTTACTCTTTTCTGACACCAGACCTGTCACAGTTGGATGGTTTCTTTCTCTGTTTTCCCCTTAAGAGCTGTCTGGCAGCTGCACCCCAAACCAGCCTCTGTCAGTGGATTCCTAAAGAACTGTATATGCCTCATCTAATGGAATCACATGGGCTGTGATCTACAGGTGCCATTGTACAAGAGTCTCATTTGAGCCCTGTCAGACTGTGCCGTATTTGTTTCATTACCATAGATTTCTACATGAAAAAAAAATAATTCCCGTTCTCTGTGCATGGTATTTGACTGAAATACATTCTCAACAACACAGAGATGTAATCAACATGAGAAAGTAATGGTTGAGAAGTATAGCATTGGCTCTTTTCAACATACAGTCAAAATATGGCTTTTCTGTTCCTATTGACTTTGGGATCAACTACCGCAAACTATCATTAATAGTCTAAGTGGTTGCTGTTGAAAGCAAAAATACTGCACAGCTGTGGAGGAGTTAAGTTACTGACTAGTGGAAAAGCTATCTAACCCTGTGATTCATTAGGAAAAGTTTGCTCAAGAGTTGAAAGACCCATATTAGGAATGAGACAAATACATGCCATTTGTAAAAGTCTGGCTCTACTGCAATCAGTAAAAGTTTTGTTATGATGCCTGTCCATGGCTTGAGTTTACTTAAAAAAATGCCAAATAATAACTACTGCTTCTGCAAATCCATGTGCTTTTACTTTAAGATACAGTTTCATAACATTGGTAATAAATACTGGACATAAAGAAAAATGAAATTCCTGTTCCACCATTAATCTCTTCCTGACTTTCAAGTCAGAATGACTTATCTGTTGTAAGAATAGCTATGTAGGAGCATTGTTTCTATCTCTATTCTACTCAATATATGGGCTTAAGAGTCCAATACACCAGAATATACCCAATTCAGGGTACTCAACTTGAAAAATAGTTAGCTTTTGCTTTTCAAATATATGTGCAAATTTATATTTCCATATGAAAGATATGGAAGGTTTATTCTAAGTTTTTCTGACCTATTAAAACCACAGATCCACATTTCTATACTAAAAACTGATAGCATTATTTATAGTGAATATATATTTAATAGTAAAAGTATAATCTCATTTTGAAATTTTTTTTTGACCATATAACATTTGCATTTACATATGAATCAAGAATACCTTGATAGTCATGGTATAATTAAGGTGGCACAAAAAGACCTCGTTAACAACAGCAGAATTACTTTGTTTCATTTTGTGTGGTAAGAAACAATCACCATCTCAGTCAACTTTGGTACTGTTTCTCCAGCTCCTTGCTGCAATACAGCTGAAGTCACAGATGCAAAGAAAGAAAAGGTTTCTTCACCACTTCCAGTGCTTGGAACAGCCATAATTGTTTCAGTCAGAGCAAAAAGCATAGCAAATCCTTTACCAGGAACAGGTTTTTCATATACATTTTAGAACACACCCTTATGGGTACAGCCAAGCCCTGTGCTGGTTTAACTACATGGTTTTCAAGGCAGTTTAAAAATTTCCTGCTAAGTTCAATGTTACACAGTCACTTTTCTTTTATGCTACAAACACTAGGAGAGAACAGTACCATAAAGAGCAGAAATGATCATAAATACAATGCAGAATCAAAAAAGGCTGTCAAACTGAGTCTGCCAATCACAAAATTACACAAGCTGAATGCGAATCCTCCACAAAAAAATAAAAAAAGAATGGAAGAGCTGCAACCCCTTTGCTTGCATATGCAGCTTCTGCTACCCAGTCCAGAGTTTAATATTAAAAGCCCACTAACCTTTACCTGAGTCCTCTAGCTCTATAAACTTTTAGAAGAAATCTCTACTGTGTTACTCTGCTTCCTTAAAGAGAACATTTTACTCTCTCCTGCTTCAACAAGGTCCTTGTTTAAGCCCATTTGCTAAATGCATGTTTTCAAACATCGACAATTCACAGACCAGCTGTTTTCCAGATTTTAAAGGGGTCCATACTTTCTGCTACAGATTGCTTATGTATTCTGTGGAGCTCATCAAAATTTCATGACAATACATATAAAAGCTAACTGTAGCAGAAAAATTGAAAAGTGGAACGTTCCCAAAGGCTCAAAGACTGAAGCTGTTATCAAATGACTGAGTGGAATGAAATCTTGCATTTGTCTCAAGATCAAGAGAAAAGTATGTGTTTAGGCTTATGCCAATGCACTGCACTGTCATCCATCAAACAGGTTGGTTGATTATCATCAGAGATGGAAATCTGGAATCCTACCAATATAATAATATGGCTGCTGGGATGGATCTGAATTTAAGATATAAGATCCTTTAACAAACTGGTCACAGATATCTTTATTACAGTCACTGTACTGTGATGCAGCAGTACCTGTGTGCTCTGAGAGCCAAGGAGCACTGCAGTTTGCAGGGACAGGGGAGCTCACAGCCCTCCTGGGGCAGCTCAGGGCCACGAGAAAATTCTCTTAGTTGGTAAAGAAAGCAAAGTGATTTCTCTCACATTTTATGTACTTTCCCCTGGTTAATTGAGAGAATACTATAGGTGGGGTTCTTGGTGACAATGCAAAGTGGATAACAACACAGCTTTAACTTCACAGTTGCCCTTTTATATGCTCCCTTTATGTATCTTTAGCTGATAAAAACTAGTAATTTTAATATATTGAAATATTTATTTTAATATAAACTGAAATAAATACAACTGCACTGATTCACATATGGGAATATAAAAATCAGAACAAGAGCAATGGGAAACTGGGTTGTGCACAACCAAAACCATATTAATAATGTGTTAAAGTTAACAAAAAAGTTTAAAGAAATATCATATAATTTGGCTAAATCTGTGCTCTATTAACTGTTCAGCACTGATTACTTGTTTCATGACTTTTTACATGGCTATGATGAGCTGATAACTTCTTTCCATAAGATAACATCATACTCTTCTATCACAAAACACTGGAATGGGCAGCCCTTACTTCTAGAGCCCTGATTTCTACTTTTAGGGTACAAGCAACTTTCACCAAAAAACTATGCACTATTTCTATGTAATACTTGCAAAAAGCTAAGTACAGAAAGGCTGTAGACTCTAGAAAATATTTACATTACTCTAGTTGCAATAGTTTTCTCACTGACTTCCCAATATTATGCACGAGGACAAAACTACAAGCGTGCATGGATACTTTTATCACCAGACTCAAGATGGTTAACACCTGATTTCCTCTACATCTCGCATTTCCTCTACATCCTGCAATTCCTCCACATCCTGCCATTTGCAGTCAAAACTGAAAAAAACCCAGATCTTCCAACTGGTCAATTCAGCTGAATTTAAAAAGGTGGATATTAAAAATCACAGAAATAAACACAGAATAGGCTGCAGCTCCCATAGGATATTTGCTCTGGTAATAGCAATTGGTCCTGTAGCCAGGAACAATCTTCTCCACTGGTGCTGATGCTTCTGTTTTTCTCAGTTTTGATATGGGATTGTAAATCTAGATAACAACTAAAGATAACAACTGGATGACAGTAACATACTTATAAATATCTGGTCATGTAAACAAAGAGGGAGGTTTCAAAGTGCTGCCTGTGTGTAATGGCAAATATTTGATTGATTTTCCTAAAGTCAGGCTTCCAGTCAGGCTTAAAATTTTAGACTGGTAAAAAGTGTGTAATTAGAAGGAAATTAATTACATTAGACAAAATTAAGACAAGGAATTCTTAAGCTGTTTGCAAAAAAAAAGTTAGATATTTGACATGCATTTTGATCCATATACTGAGCAATACAGGAGAAACATCTGGTATGAAAATCCTAATTTATTTATCAGGTTGGGATTAAATTTTTAGATTTGTTTTGATTTTGAGAGGTTTTTAATTTTTGCCTTTTATTAGTTTATATTTTAGTCTTTGGACTAATACAGATTTTGAAAGTTCAACTAAATCTAAATTATTTGTCAGCAGCAAACCAGAACAATTTGAGAGACCATATCATATAAATATATGTCTAGTGGGGTTTTGAAGGCAGGAGGAGTGAGCCAGATGGTTTCTATCAATCCCCACTCTGCGATGCAGTGAGGGGTTAGTGAGATTTTCCCAGCAGCTTCTTGCATTCTGTACCTTGACAGGAATTACGTGGTGCCTGTTTGTGTTCCTCTAGACACTGTAATTGGTGTATTTACATGTCCAGCTTCAGCTGCTCCTGCACCAAACAGCAGATCCGACACGGAAATGGAACTAAAATGTATTCAGTTGGGCAGTGCTTGCCCTGCATTTTACAGAGTTACTGAGAGTTGGAAAGGATGTCTCTGCCTTGCAATAGGACGGCAGTGTTTGCGACTGAAATGATCTCTTAACTACGTGAAACAAAATTTCACTGTCTAAAGTTTCAAACCATTTAAAACTATTTGCTTCTACGCCATAGGCCCCCGTGTATCCATTCAAGCTCTGGAATACCACAGCCACATTCTTCCTTATGCATCAACTTTCTGAATTTCACGTATTTGAAATAATTTCAGTTATTAGCCACATCTGGGAGCATTTTCACTAATAAAAATGCATTGTACTATATATTTAAACTGATAACACATTGCAGAATGTCATGATCATTCTACAAGCATTTAATAATAGCTTTTACTGATTTGTCTCAACAATGTATAATATTAAATTATCCTGAAAGAACACAGGAAGGCAGTTCTTAGGTTCAGTCTGTCCCCAGAATTCGGCTCTGCTATTTCTCCCGTCAGGCCTGTTTCAGGAACCAGGAAAACTACCACAGGAATGGCTGGAGACAGTACAATATGCAGAACAAAACAGCTAAACCCTGAGGTCAGGGAATATTTCATATAAAAAAGAGAAGATTCTGTCTTGGACTTATTTTTGCCTCCTTTAACTGAAAAAGTCCAGCACTCAGTGCCATGTTATATTCAGGCCATCTTTGTGACTGCCTGCACCCAGTTTATCCAGGTGATAAGCCATAACAACACAGGAAATGTACCTGGAATTAAAGTTCCTCAGAACACAATTCAGATAATGAATAATTCGTTTCCTTAAACACAGAAAAGGTATGTGAATATGCTCTCCTGTTTTTCTTCAAAAAACAGAAAATCTTCCATGGGAATGACATAACTAATTTAATGTCAACTATGATCACTAATTCTACCCAGGAATGGGGGAAGGAAAACACCAGCTCTTTATAGATGAAAACACAAAACTGCATAGTAACAAAATACAGACAAATGAATCTGTTTAAAAACTTTTGCATTATGGAAGAATTTGGAGAGACAGAAATCTGTGGAATTTTCCAAGTTCAGATAATCAAAGTAACTGCAGGCAGTGAATTTGAATTTGGGAAGTCTTGCACCTCTAGATGGATGTATCATATTTTGCTGTAAAAAGGTTAATAAGCAACATTTTACATTTGCTTTTGCTGTTTTGAAGCTACATTCTGAAAGTCTACAAAGCTTGAAAAGATCATGTAATACAGTGGAACTGGCACAAAAGATTTAAATACTAGAAATATCCTTTGTTTGAGCTGTAGGGAAAGTATTTGTTGTACAAGTTCAGCTCTATATTAAATCATTAATTTTCTTAAGTGCTTGGAAACAATTACATTTCGTAAACAGTCATTCAATTATTTTTTTCCATTTTTCATATCAGTAAATTATTAATGCTGTAATGAGAGAACTTTTTCAGACTGAGGATTAAGACTTGGATTTTACATGACAGTATTAATTCTAAAAAATAATATTATTCTTCATTATAACCATATGTTTAGCTTCAAGGCAATTTTTATTGGAGGGAAATGTAGTTTCCTGCAAAAATGAGAAATGACTGCATGCTGTATAAGAGGCTGATCTAGAAAATATTTATATAAAGCACAGTGGAGATCAGCAAAGTGAAGGGGTCTAATAAGCTTAAGGAGACATTCACAAGAGAATGACCGCCTGGGGCAGCATGTTGTTCACTTGTCACTGTATACTGCTATTCACAAGTCAAACCTCTATATTGAAAAGTTCCACAGTATTATGATCCACTTTAGTGAAAAATGTCACTGCCTTTGGTCTTAAAGATCAAGTCAAGAGAAATATTGGAAAGACAGAGGCCTAAATTGCTAATGTTTGAGAGAGACACACCCAGGAGAAGGCAATTTAGCGTCAGAATGTCCTAGACCAATTCTTACTCTATTACCGTTTTCAATGAAGAATGAAATTCTAAGCTATTTCTCTTCAGCAATTATTAATTGCAATATGGTCAGTGAAATCCTCACCACAGTAATTAGGGGAGGTAATCTTTACTGCATGTTGTAAACTGATGAGCACAGTTTTACATTTATTCACTTTGAAAAATAACTAAAAAAAAAAAGGTATTATGGCTCTTAATATTTCCCGCTGCAGATTAAATTAAATTTGTAAGTAAAAAGGAAGGTGTATTTCCAAACATCAGCCTGGAAGTTCAAACCAGACTCTGCACCTCTCGCTGTGGTACCAGTAATACATAATTGGAAGAACAGATTATATATTTGATGATGCATGAGCAACTGTGTAAATACTTGGAACAATACAGACTTGAGAGTGGAACTTGGCTTACACCTTCCTTTTCTGTCATAAAGGTAAACACCCACAAGTCCAAGTACACATGCAAAGAACAGATCTTGTAAGTAAAACAACAGCATTTCTAAACAGTCATTTTAGTCCCTGTTGTATCTTCCCTCTTATGTTTGGTTCTTGTCTTGCATTTTTTTATACTATCTTCACAGAGATACCAAGTTAGCAGTGTCTTTCAGAAACCTTGACATGGCTCAAATTTCTTAACTAATTTATCTGTCAACTCTTGAGTATCACCAGGACAATGGTTTATCATAAAGTTGTTCCATCTGGCAATGCATGTATTAATCAGGTTGTAAGACTGGAAAAGAGTGAAGAAATTTATGGAAAATGTAATGTCAAATAAGGAATATTTAAAATGATCAATAAATGAGAATCCAACAGAGTATAAAAAATTCTTTGATGGATTTCTGTTCAGCCATTAGTTGATTTTCTTTTTAATTCAGTATGTCCACTGATTTTGTGCCCAGTGAATTGCAAAAAGGCAATTAAACATCAGCTATTTGTGTGTAATCAAACATTTTCTGCACATGGACTAAATCTTATAAGCAAATTCTGCTACTTGAGGATGTTGAACAATATGCTGCACTGAGTCCTCAAGGAATATCTCCCTATCATTAATCATGTTTCCTCAGACAACTACAATTCCTGCTTGGAAATTACACACAGGACAAACGCAGGAATTTTGAGTGCTTTGAATATTTGTCCATGATATCCAGATGTCTGGCACCTCACTGAAGCAGTAGCTTCAACTGTTCTCCTGAAAATCCTTGACAGATCCACTGTTTATGTGCAGATCATTTTTACGGCCATATTCATATCTACAGTGCCTCAGATATTCTACACATGCACAGCAAATGCACACATGGATACAGCACAAAGCCCCTAAATAAAAGCTTTCTTTTAGCCTTCCATATTGGTCCATGCTGTAAACAACAACATATATGTGGTTTAGCCATTAATCAAAGTTCTGAGTATCACAAGGAGAAGCTAAAAGAACAAATTGATAGTGAATGTATGTACCAACTTGTTTTCTGTTACCATAATTAACTGTTCATTAAAATCATATCCACAGACACAAAATTCCTGGGGTGGAGAAAATCTCATCTCTGCTTTGAAAACCATCAAAACATACACTTGTATATCTCTTTCTACTTATAAAGCTTATAAACATAAGTTCTCTGAGGTACCGTTCAGGAAACTCCTTCACTCTCTTGCTAAGGAAAGCACAAACACAAATGCAAATTCTACTTTCTATCAATTTTAATTTAATAATAGGAAGGGTAAAAATTAAGTCATATTACAAAATATCTTAAATTATTACCTTTATTCACATTAACTTTTTTACCATTAGATTTTATATTTGAGAGACAATGAGCACGCAAATTGTTGTACCGACATTTACAACTATTATTAAGAACAAAAATAACTTAAACACATACAAATACTTCACAATATAGCCACTATTTTTTAAAAAAGAGATAGAAAGAGGTAATGTTTCCTGAAACCAACGACTTACAAAACTGTCTAATGAAAACATTCATTTCACTGACAGACTTTTCCAGAAAAACTGATAAGCCAGCTAATGAAGGTGTTTACTGTGCTGGCTCATCAAATGCACACACGCACTAAGACACTGTATGATTGACCATCGTGATTTGCATTTTCTTGCTTTAAGAGGCACAGACATTAACTTATTAAATCCCAGAGCAAAAGAACAAATTACATCAAATACCATTAAATGGTGCAAGCAACGACGAGATCATTTTTCTTGGCCCTGAACCATCTGCAAAGGCCACTTGTATTCATAAATATGAGCTCTAAATTCAATTAATTAAAAACACAAGTTAGTGAAATTTAGAGGTTTCATTTTGTTTTGATTTATTCTCCATCCAAGTCTTTTTTGCCTCCTCTTTCCTTATTTGAGATTCCACATACTTTATATTAAGACAATGCTTCCTAGGAAAGGGTGTTGCACAAACACATTCCTCACAAGTGCTGAACTGTCATTGCCCTAAAACTGCTGTCAGCCTCCCTACCCCTAAAAATCAACAACAGACTGTTTTTTATTACTTCAGTGCAGAAAGAGGCCACAAGAAATAAAGTGCTGTATATATCACACAAAATTTGGTATTGTAAAGCATTTAGATTCTATTAAAAATCAGCATTAAATATATTATGTTACCTATTTTTTAAAAAGAAAATAATAAGAATGCAAGATAACAACTAGCTTCTGGACTAGCTTTTGCTTTCCTGTCCTTAAAAACCATACTTTTCCTTTTCTTCTTTTTTCCTTCTTTCCAGCATTTAGAAGACTACAGAAGTCTTCTTAGCAGTTTCAATCTAACCCTTAAACATTTTCTTGTAACAAATGTACCTGACAGAATAGAAAAGCACTGGGATGACATTGCTGTCGGCCTTGCTGAAAAATGTAATGGATGTCCAAATTTCTATTTAAATAAATGTCTACAGAAACTCTAACAAATCGAGGAGCAGGGACCAGAAATGACAGACATTGACGGGATACCTGCAACACGCGAAATGTCTGGAGAAAGAGCTGATGAGGGACTGGGCACAAAGTGTACTTCAAAATTTCTGCTGGAATCTTCCTGAACCATCTTACCTGGCCTACTGGGGCAGCTCCCTGACATGTGAAAAGATATCCAGCTTGGTGGTTTTGCTCTCTCTTTTCTTCCAGAAACTCTCTGCACAGGTTAGAGCTGCCTGCTGGATCTTCAGCCATGAGCAGCACTCACTGGTTTCCTTACAGCTCTCAGAAGCAAGAATTAAAATGGCTCATTCAGCCCCTTGGCTGCAAAATGATTCAAGACAAAATGCCCCAATTTTGCCAAATCACAAGGCTCTTGCTACTTTGTGATAGATAAGATATTGTTATTTGAGGCTATTATGTGTAAACACAAAGAGACTCTGCCTATTCAGCTCTGCATACTGATAGAAATGACTTTAATATAATCCATAAATGGATTGTGTAGCAATAAAAGCAAAGATCTGTTAAAACAAATAAAATGTCACAGTGTGTTGTAAAAGCAAAAAAGAAGAAAAATTAACAAATAAAAGGAAGATGAAAATGTTAATGTGAACATATTACTTAAATTACTTAATTACAGAAAAAATTGCTTAATATCAGGTGATTAAAAACAAAGTTATCAAATACTGCTTACCAGGAAAGAATTATCTCCCATGAGAATGCCCAAATCTGTATCCGTGATATACCTAAATGCCCATTTTTCTCCATATATTTCCAGCCTGAGGTACTATGGAATAAGTCCAAACATAAAAATGTCTGCTTGTAAAGTACCGAGCAACTGTCATTCCAGACCAGAATGCCAGGAAACTCACCTCATTTGTGATGTAAATTTTCTCCAAAACCCGATATATTTTTCACCCACTAAAACTGTTGTGTCATCCTAAAAGGTTGTTTTGTGTCTTTTTTTTTGCCTTTCCTCCCAACCCCCCTCTGCCCCCTGGATATCAATTGTCTGTTATTTAATTGGTATCAAGTGGTTAAAAAGAATGCTGCCATCATCCACAGTCATCTTTTCTAAAGACAAACTGTAGCCCGTCTCAGCTGAGTGTCTTTTGTGTACATCAGACAGAATTTCAGCTCCATAGGAAAGTTCACTCACTACAGGAATTTTAAGCTACATTTGATACACTGACCATGCAACCATATAAAATTGTTTGGAATTTCATGATGATTTTATAGAAATTACACTTGTTTTCAATTTTGTATGCCCATCTCTAGGTTGTTGGTTTTTTCTTTCTGGCTTTAATCTGATTTCTTTCCCAGTTACTTTGTGGTATATTCAAGTCTACTCCTAAACCTCTTCCGAACTTCTATGGGGATGCTTTAGATAAAGTTACTGAAGAACATAGTTTTCATTTTAATTTTTAAATCAGGGATATTTAAGACCTTGTTCAAGTTTGGCCTTCTGAATTTCTCATCAACTTCTTATCAATTTAAGCACGCCTATAAGTAATTTTGGTTATTTTACAGTATGAAAAGAGTATTTCAATGAAACAATCTACGTATAAGAATTTTCTCTTTCCCATCCTAGCTTGGTAACTTTTTCCTTTTCATGAACAGAAACTGAAAGGATTAAAACTCTTTACTTCAAAAGGAAGCACATAAGAATGCACTTGCTAATATAAAACAAGGAATGGTGCAGCATTAGACTGAGGAGAACAGGCTTTCCTTAGTAGAACTTCTGACTGTAGATTTTACTCCTTTATCATTTTTCTGAAGCATCTGGTGCTACATAAAATAACACTTAGAAATTGGCACAGACAAATCTCACATATGTGCCTGTTCACTTTTTTTCTATTTCTGTGGGGGGTTTTTTTCTCTGAAAAGATTTTAACTTACTGTACCTCTCCTGCTGCTCTGAGGAAACTACCTTAGAGATAAAATCCTGGCTCCACTGAGTTAGTTGAAATCTTATCATTCTCTTGTATGAATTTTTGGGTTTATGTATAAAATGGCCTACAAACATAACACAGAATAGAGAGTTTATTTAACATTTTTCTACTGATAAAGAGATTTACCTTTTTCCAATGAATCCTCTAACAAGAATCAGCTATACAGTAGAGGAGCAAAGATCTTTTAATTCAGTTCATGTCTTAAAGTCAATGAAAAATGAAATACCAGAACAATCTTTAGCTTTGATGAGTTTTGCTGAACTCGTGTTACCATCCTCATAAAGCTAATCTTTAGACTATATTACGGTCATGTTGATTTTAAAACCTTCAATTACTCAGGAGCAAAGCTCTTTCTTGCAAGAAAAATGAGATTATTGGGTTAGTTTCTGGTACACAAATGCTGTTCCTGCCTGCTCGCAATGACATAGCAGGGATGCAGAATTTCAAAATAAAGGAGAAGAGCAAAAAGCAGAGGATTTTTTTTAAAAAAAAAGCTACCTAAAGAGATCACATTCACAGACTTGGCTGGACCTAACAGTCCTGACTGCGTAACAAACCATGTACACCCGGAGCATAAGGATAACCGTATCTGCTCCAAATTTAATTTAGCCCAACATCCTGTTGGCAAGAACGACCAGTAGCAGATGATTACAGAAAGCATAGAAGAAACAGGAAATACCTGCAGTTGGCCAAAATTCTGGTTGAACAGTTTTATTCCCTTGACACCTACTGATGGATTAGGTTCCTACCTGCAACGACATCTCCTAGCGTCCATTTACCACCCTGTAATTTCTCTTACAGTGATTGAGTACCAAGAACACACAAAATAAACAAAGACCGGTATGACCACACTGTCATATAGTGAATATAACGTGAAATCTTCACTTCATAGAAATAACTGAAAGGAAATGAAACAAAGAGGGAAAAATACAACTTACATTCTCTATTTTACGGATTTGTTCTTTGGTATATGCTTTAGTAATTTTCTGCTTTGGTGCTAGAATAATTATATAATATAAACGATCATTTTATTATTTAAATATAATTTATAAAATTATAATTGAAAGAGACAATGATTGCCATTATCCACTTTTTTAACCTCAAAGTTTTTAAGTATTTATATATCAAGCTGAAAATTAAAAAAATAGAAAAGTAGTTTAGATGTTTTCATAGAGACATTATGTTGTTCTTGAGTGAAATAGTCCATTAACTAGTTCATCAAAGAACTTGTGCTTTGAGAATTATACTCAGCATCACGGGTGCGCAGGGAAAAGCTGGACATGTTATAAATTTGTATATTCAGTAGCACCTTGTAAAACTGTTAAAGGACTGAAATCTCTGTCTGTATCATATTGATTGTTACTCAAAATAATTCTTCCTGGTCTGTGAGAGACCTCTGATATTGGATACTAAATTTAAGCATGTGATACAACTGCAATGATGACACGGATAAACTGATAAACTTTCAGTGTATGATTTATCAACCTTAATAGTCTCTTTCCATAGTTTATGTACATAAAGGAAGACATGTGAATAAAGCAGAAAAATAAATACCCCAAACCAAAATAAAATAACCCCAACAAATCAGTATGAATGTCACCATCTACTGCAGAAAAAAGAAATCTAAAAAAAAAATGTAAAAATTGTAACAATAATAATATTGCCTTGGTCGAAACCTTTTGGCATTTCCTTTTTAAAAGTAGAAGGATTTCTTACTACTGTAACTTCAGCCAACATCAGCTTACTCAAAGAAATCTCCGTTTCTATTAGCATGACTTATTTTAAAAAGTTATTTTGAATCTTTCATTTTTTAAAATTCTGTATAAATAGAAAACTCAAACATAGATTTTTTAAAAAACCTCTCCTTGAGTTAATGGCCAGCACAGGCAAAACAGCAAATGGATATAAGCTGTCACAGAAAAAATGCGGATTGCAAATTACTACGAAGTCTGTAGCCATTAAAATAAATCAAACTCTGGAACAGCCTTCGGCAGAAACACTGGGGGCAAAGAAATAACAACTCCAATTTAGTATTGGCAAAGTTTATGAAAAGAGAATTATCTGATGCAATTCCCAGGCTAGCAGAACACTGGACTTGATGACCCAGAGATCCCTTCCACTGTTATGTTCTTTGTTTGGCTAAATGCAGATGTTCATCTGTTTTTCAGCCTCACTGTGGTTTTTCTAAAGTGAAATTTAAATGAAAGTTAATATAATTTTTGTTAGTTTCAGTTACAAATTGCCCTTTGTAAGAATTGTTCCTAGGCCTGCAGCAGGGTGGAACTTGTCAAAGAAGTCTAAAAGCTTTACTTAGAGCTGGCTTAGCATTATGGAGAAGTACAGAAGTATAAGTGCTCCAAGATGAGTGCCCAGCACTGCACACACCATGAGAAGAGGTAACTGATGTGGTAAGGAAAATAGGAAATAAAAACCAACAATACAGACTAGGACTGATACATGAGTAATATCAAGGAGAAAAGCAAAGCAGAACAGGGAAGAAAGCAAAGGTCATCACGATACAAAGAAGTATAGGAAAGGAAAAATATCACAGATATTTAATGCCTTCCAAAAAAGACCCCCTAATTATTGAAAAATTATTATCATGTGTGATGGCTGTGAAAAGTCAACGCAAACTTGGGAGGGAAAAAAATGAAATGTTTTTTTAAAGAGGAAACTCATCGTTCAGGTGACAATAAAAACACATGCCTCTGCCTCCCTCTCGCTCAGTTGTCTCCTCCACACCATTGGAACTTGCCTGGAGTTGCTGCCTTTGGAAGACCCCTTTCTGGAGAACAAGTCACAGGACTGTTGCTATGGCAGAGTTCTGTCAGTGACTCAGTGTGGAAGGAAACGGCTCAAACTCAGATGTATAACTTTAAACTATTACTTAAGGCAACATTAATAATATTTAAGCTGGAAAACAACCTGGTATTCCTTAATGACTCGCACCATCCTCCTGCCTTTGCTAAATTTTTTCTTTTTTTTTACTAACATAAGAATATTTTTTTATGTTGCAGGTAACTTAAATGTATCGTACTGACCACAGAGATGTATCTCAGGGAGATAAACATAAAGCAGTTTCTAGAAAACAACACTAAATGCTTTCTGGGTTTGAAAAAATAAGTTCTTAGAGCAGCCTTTAATGATTTTCAAATACACGTATCTTTACAGCTCCAATCAGTCATAAAAGCACACAAAGGTCAGGCAAATACTTTATCTTATTTAAGACACTGTGTGGTCTGTTTTCTATCACTCACAAGTTCTAAGGTTTGAACTCTTTCAAGGAGATGATACTGCTACACAAGACTTCAAAATAAAGGCTTTACACAAATTCTGTGAGCCTTGACGGCTGAGTATATGTTCCAAATGAAACCAGGAGCCTGATACATTCTAAGATGCACTGATTCTTTGAAAACAGAAAAATTTCATACTGACATCACAACTTCAGAACGTACTTAAAAATTATCACTATTCCGTTTTTTAGTGGTTTTATGCAACCGTGATCACATACAGGGATTTTTTAAAGTCTAGCCCTTTTCTCACATGAGTACACATAATTTTCCCGTTTTTCGAGAACAATTGCTGCAGATTTTCAATAAACATGGAAATATTACGGAATATTAGTTCAGCTAAACCTTCTAAGTTGACTGGAGAACAACCAACCATTTTACAGCCCTTGCCATGTGCCTTTGCAGGTATTCTAGAAATCCGAACAGTGGCAGTTGGAATAGTGGCAATCAAAGGAGTGGAAAGTGAATACTTTCTGGCAATGAACAAGTCAGGAAGACTCTATGGAAAGGTATGGATGCAAACTTCTCTTATGTGTACAGTCACCCTGCAAAATTGTAAAGATACACATTTTTAGATGTAGCATCTGTATGGTTTTTTATAAAACAGATTCCTAACAAAGTAAAATGTACCCTGTACTTATCTCATACATCCCACACGAGACTTTTACACCCATTTAATAAATTCAATGATTAGAGCTTATATACTTCAAAATATTTAACATTCAGATTTTAGAAGTCAAATTTACTTACTAAAATATTAATAATACACAGGGTTTATAATGCATCTCCCATCTTCCCTAAGTATTTAAAACCACTTGTACTTATCTCACTCTATTTTATTATCTACTCTCAACAGAAAGTCTGCAACGAGGACTGCAACTTCATAGAACTGATTGAAGAAAACCACTATAACACATATGCTTCTGCAAAATGGACACACAAAGGAAAGGAGATGTTTGTTACACTAAACCACAAAGGGGTTCCAATGAAAGGTAAAAAAACAAAGAAAGAACACAGAGCATCCCACTTTCTTCCTCTGGCAATATCCTAATCACAAATGATCTATAAAGAACTAGTTCCAGCAGGAAGATTAATTTTAAGAAGACTATTTGACAAGATACCAAGAGAGGCTGGAATACTACTGAGAAACTGAACAAGCTGGACTTGCGCATTTATGTTTATTTTTAAGAGACTACATGAAAAAGATTTGAAAATATACACAAAACCAGATTTAGTAACTAAAAGTTGTAAAAAATTCTAAAGAGTTGTACAATCACTATCTTAGTCATTGTAACTGGGTAGTTTCTTAAATTAATTTACCCTGAAGAATAAGTCATTACTTGATTATCTGATAATATTTTATTTAAAAAACCTATCTGCTTCTTAAATATGGCTGCTATAATAATAATAAGCAGATGATAATGTTGTGTAAAATATGTCAGACTTTAAGGCTGCTGGAATGAGTTGTCAGATTATCAAGCCAACAGAAAACGTGGAGGCTGAGCAGTATTTTAAATACTTCCCCCAAGAAACTGATATCCTATACATAAACTATAAGACCAGAAAAAAATATAATCTTGTAAATGTTTATTGTTGTATTCAGATAAAAGAGTTAGTTTGGAAAAATTAAGTTTACTCTAACACAAAATGTTCCTATCTATTAATGAAACAAATACCTAATGCTGCTCTAAAAGATGTTTCAAATAGTGTATGTAAAATAAAAATAGGAATAAATAATGTACTTCATCTCACTTTTCACAAATTAACATTTTATATAACGATGAAGCAAAAATTCAGACATATTAAGGTTTTTTATGTAACATATCCTATCTTTTGTATAATTCCTGTTAGGGCATACAGCTTTCAATATTATTTTTCCATCCTTATACATGCTTTTTCTGTTGTTACAGCATTAAACTTTATTTTAAGTTGTATTTGAACTTTATTGTTTTAAGTTATTTAAATGTTATTTATAAAAAAGATACTTATTAAGCTGCATCTGTTTCATATGCTTTTAATTCTAAAGGAATAACAAAATGGTCTGGCTGAGACGCATGAATTTTTTTCTGTGACCAGACACAAAGACTAGTACACAACCCTCCTGCCAACATACACTGGATGGCAGACAAAAATGACAGCCTGCAGCAAATCACACAATAGACATCCCAAAAGAAACAATGCAAAAATCTTAAAAATCTTCGCCACATACTCTTGCAGATTAAAGGCTCAGAGTTATGCCAGGTAAAAGAAGGTTACATTTCCAGCAGGTAATGGAAATAACCCTCAGATGGTAGAGGCAATACTCTCAGACATGGAAATATGCACGAGCCTGTATGACTAGTTTGAGACTGCAGCTAAAATCAGTGTGACCTGCTGAAGAAAAGACATCTTAATTTTCCAGCTATTAAAGTGTTCAACTAAGCTCTGCATGACTAATGCGTTATATCGTTTCATTCTGCTCAGGTTTCCCCTCATGTTTTCTTGGTAGTGTGATAACTGCACTTAGATAAAGATCACCAAAAAATTAGCTGAAGCAGCTGCCAGACGAGTGGGATACAGTCAAGTTCATTAATAATGGTTAATTAATAATGCTCTATGCTGCATTACAAGTGTTTAGAGTCAACTACTTTTTCCTACAGGAAACACTTTCTTTTTAAGAGCACTCACAGAAAATGGCAAAAATTCTCTTTAACAAATATTTCTTTTTCTAAAAAAATACTTCTCTAACAAATAGTATAATTTGAAAATCGATTATGATATTAGCAAGTCAAAAATCAAAGAAGATATAAAGGGATCCATGCAAGAAAATGTGTCAGTACAGCTGTATCAGTAAACCTTCCCTGTGCTCTTGCTGGTTTATCTATCACATGTTCCATGACCACAACATCTGTACTATGGAAAGCTTTTTTGCTGGTAACTGCCTGCACTACTTTCTGTGAATATACAAACACGAAACCAAGTTCACACTCACGATCAACATTAACACACCAGCAGAAGTTTCTATTCCTAAACTAGGTTAGTTGAAACTTTGAAATAAAAATGAAAATAACATCTCATTAAGACTGTGCTTAAAAGCTTTACTGAAGTTTGAATTAAAATGAAAGTGCACGTTAATATGTGAATATATACGTAAAAAACCCCTTAAAAGTAAAACCAGATGTAGACAAGCTCTTTTAAAAGATCTTTTGATTATGTAATCCAAGGATATAGAAACACAGTCGTACAATTCCTGAGCCCCAGCTGTAATTAGCCTTTACTGCTGACTGCTTTCTGTAATGAATCCCTGTTCCCAGCATCACCAGGTAAGCCAAAGCTGCTTTATGGTTTACAGCTGTCAAAACTGAAATGTGTCCTGTAAGGGAACTGTTCACAGAAAGACACCTGACTGCAAATGATGCAATTCTTCAGTACCACAGTCACATGACCTTAAAACTGAACAATTTTCAAGGTAGCTTTATCTTAGGAAAATCTCTTCTGAAATATTTATTTTTAACTCAAGAAAAAAAATCAGTTTAGTGCTAAAACTAGAAAATAATAATCAGAAAATGTAAAGTGATGATCTACAGCAGCAAACTATTAAAAGACAAGGATAATAAAAAGAATCTATTAGGATTTAACAGATATTCAAACAGATGTCAGAAATCCTCATAAAAGCCTATTAAATCAATTATATCACAATTTAACGTTAACATCAACATACAATATACCATGTGGGAGGAAAACACGTTGGTATGAAAAGAAACAGATATTCCTGTCTAGATATGGTTCATTACTAACCTTTATAATACTAAAGGTTCAAGAAAACCCAAACAAAATGGTTATAAAAGGCCAATCTCAGTTGTAATTTCTTTGCTCTTCCTTCTGAGGCATTGGCTTTCATGCAGCTTTTTTATTTTGTTTGCCCCCAACACTACACAGTGAGCACAGACTGGGGTTTAGGAGTGAAATACAAGCTCTGAGGGTTAAGGAGCACCTACAACAGCCATTCCCATTTCACGGGAACTGCTCCATTACACAGGCTCTTTAAATTTAATTAGCAAGGTTCTACTTAATTACTTATCTTTTGTATTAGCGCCGATAAACACTCTGGGACACAGCAATGGGCAAATCTCCTGTGAGGAATCTCACAGAAGGCTGCAGGAAATCCATTCTTGGAGGCTTTCGAGGTGTGACTGGACAAAGCTCCACACAATCACTGTGGGCCCTACTTTGAGCAGAGACCTGCAGCACTCTGCCGACCTGAAAGAGTCTAGATTCCATAGGCAAGCTGTTTTTCTTGAAACAACTACACAAAACACATTTTCCACATTAGGCGGATAATTACACATTTGTCTCATCACTTGTGTGTCATTAAAGGTGTGCAAAATGGTGTAAATACACAATAAAAAATGACAATTGGACGATTTCCATGACTTTTTAGAACACTTGATATGGTACAACACGGTCTCACTTCTAGTTCTGTATCAAGTACTTTAAAACACTGCTCTGCACAGCATCTGTAATAATCAAATTACTACATGATCCATTAATTATTAAATACACTTGTCTGTGTTTTAAATTACTTTTTGAAGAAAACATGTATATTCTCTTTGAATAAGCTGAAGCAAAATGTAAGTTAATATGAAATCAATAAAGTAATGAGAACCACAGTATTTCATTGCACTCAACGACCAGTATCTGAGTACTCTAAATATTTCTAAGTCTAAATAAACAAGCCTAGGATATCTTTCTCCTCACTACTAGCTTTTCAAAAACCATAGTAATTTCATAACATATAATATGTAGAAAATAAAAATGACAGGTTAGATGATTTCCCCCAAATTAGGAAAACAGCCATCATCAGAGTTGAGATCCACACTTAGAAATAATAATGGACTTTCTTTAAACTAACATGTAACAGCAAAAAAAAAGAAAATTCAACTGTTTACTGTTATTTAAATCACATGTTTACTTAAAACAGTGGAGAAGGTGAATTTGTTAGCAGAAAAAAAGCTAAATTCTTTCTGCTGTTAGTAGAATAATGCTGAGAATTAGGACTGTATTTAAAGCAGAAACTCCGATGGGAAAATATTCAAGGAGTTCCATAGGGTTTTTAACATGACATTTATATTAACTTTAATAATATCCCCACAGCAAAATTACTGAAAAAGCTTTTTAACACTATACATTGAAATTCATAGTCTTACATAAAAGAAAACTGCAGAATTTAATTATAAATATTCGGGGGGGGTGAAGAGGATTAACACAGTTTTAAAGCTACCAAGTCTTGAGCTCTGTAAATAACTTCACAATAAATACCTGGCTGAGGAAAGCTGGCTTGTAAATCTGAAGCATTCCAGACACTGAAATTCCATAACTGCTTACATTCCAGACCTAAAATGGGAGATTTCCTTCAATTCTGTTTGGAAGGCAGATCCTAGCTTACCAAGATTCGTTGTTTCATTTAGAAAACTCTTTTATTTAAAGGCCTGGCACTTCATAAGGATGTCTCTTGACACAGAGGGAAAAAAAAATACTCACTTCAGATGAAATGACTTCCTTATGAGAATAACTATTTACCTCTAGTGCTAAGCAGAAAAGCAGAGCAGTTAGAATGAAGATGCATAAACTTGTCACATGAAGGTTACAGTGTATTCAAGCTGAAGTCCAATATCAAATAAGAATCCTCACTTTTACAATCATTTCTCAAACAGTGTTTTAGTGAAGATGGGTAAAGACCTGAACACTGAGCTTTATTCCGGGTAGCCCAGACCTTGGGGGACAGCAGGTACCCAGGGGTTGGCTGCTGGCACCTAGTGAGAACTTGAAGGGTCAGGTTAAGTAGGCTGCTGAAATTCAGTGTATTTCAATAGAAGTACATGTCTAATGTAATCAGCTACAGGAGGAGAGTTGGTATCTGCCTTACCTAGTACCCACATAGTTTTGTGAAACTCCTTACAAGTTCTCTTTAAATATATCAACAGCTTCCTCATCTTTGAGGAGTTAGGCTGGTCAGTTTTAAGGGCTCAGTCCTCTGCAGACTAAGCTTTCTGGAGCTAACAAAGTGTGCAAAATTAGGAAATATTTGTGTCATTGGGGTGTTCAGGATTGTGTAAGACTAAAACACAAAAATATCTTTTTCTACCTTTGCAAAGTAAACACTGAAAACAGCTCATGCTACAGACCAGTCTGCAGTGGTCTGCATCTCAGTTTTGTGACCATGTGCCATCAGTGGACTGACACAGGCATGGGGTGATGTTCACTGAACAACTCCTGCAAGTCCTTATGGAATGCCTTATTTCCACATTGTTGTTTTATTACAGAAGCCTATATCCCTCTTCCTAGGGGAAGAACCCCAACCACAGTTGTTTCATTCTCCCACCTTTATTTGAAAAAATTTCTCTCTCACTTTATTCACAGAATCACATTCTGGTTGAGATTGGAAGGGACCTCTGGAGGTCACCTGGTTCAATCCCTCTGCTCAAGCAGAGCCACCTGGAGCCAAGACCACATCCAGACATTTTTTTTAATATCTCCAAATGAGATTGCCCTACAAACTCTTTGCACAGCCTGTGCCAGTGCTCAGTCACTCTCACAGGAAAAAAGATGTTCTTTTAGCTGGTGCCCATTGCCTCTTGTCCTGTCCCTGGGAAACACTGGGAAGAGCCTGGCTCAGTTCTCTTCTGCACCCTCCCTTTAGGTATTTATTATATTGATAAGTTTTCCCCTGAGTCTTCTCTTCTCCAGGCTAAACAGTTGCAGCACTCTCAGACTTTACTCATGGAGGAGATGCATCAGTCCCTTAATCATCTTTGTGGCCCTTCATTGGACTCACTCCAGTGTGTCCACGTCTCTCCTGTAACGAAGCAGCCCAAAACTGAACACTCCAGTTGTGGTGTCACCAGTCCTGAGTGAAGCAGAAGAATGACATCCCTCTTCTTCTAACTAATCCAGTAATATTTTTAATACCACTAGAAATGGTTTTTAGAAGGTTACATCATATAATTTTAATTAGAATTCAGGACCAACTCTCTTTACAATCACAACTGGCTGTCCAAGCATAAACACAACTCACTATTACCTTGGACAGCACCAGTTTGGATGGACAAGAATCTAGTCACTGCTGAGTTTTCAGGGCTCATCTACTGGCCTTTGAAACCTGGCTTTGCTACAGATTTCTTATATCACTTTAAGCAAGCCATTTTCAATGTCCTATTTCCTAAGTAAGAAAAACAAGTTCGAGCCTGGTACACGATCCTAAAACATCAAACACACACCCACAGTGGCTTTAAATTACCTGACTAATCACACCAGGGCAGCAGAGGAGCTGCAGCTGTTTCTACCCACACTCACAGTGACTTCTGTTGCTACAAAGGACACCACACTGTCCCAGTTAGGTTGTTATCTCTGTTCAAGGTGGCAAACAGGGAAGGCAGCTTGTTGATGTCTGCTGTGATATTATAGCACAGCACAGGGAAACTGGATGAGACCTGTAGAAGAAAGGGAACATTTGAAAACCACGGACACTCAATTCTTGTGTAAGACACATTAATATGAGAGCCGACCTGCCTATGCACCCTATTCCCAGGGATTTCACAAAAAAATGGACACCAAAGTGGAACTGGACAAGTAACTGTGATTATCGAACAAAACTGTAACACTGTGAAACCCTAAAGCAATCGGGTAAATCACTGAACAGGGCATTAACAGAGAGGGCTAAAATAGTGAGGCTTCTTCCTTTTATTTCACTGTTACAGGAAAAAACAAGTCATTATATCTTGGCAAGAAGCATGAAGAAACAACAGCTTCAGTGACTTCAAAATTACTGTCATTAAAGGGATTCCCTAAGGTTTCAAGTGTTATTATAATAAACAGCTGAGGTGATTTATTGAAGCTGCTTCAAGAATAATCACTTTCTACTCGGTCTCATATTCTTGTTTTCATATACTAGAAAAGTAATACAATGACCAAGATCTAAAAGTAAATATGATTATATCAGAACAAAACCATTGGAATGGATAAAAATCAGACAAATGTTTCCACTGGGTTTAGGCTTTGGGGTTTAAAAAAATGCCCAAATGTTCCACTGTTCAAAAACACGTATACATTTCTGTTTCTAAAAACTGTACTGCAAAGTGAGCAACACACAAAAAAATGGATTCTGTAAACAAGAATTTCCTTTCAAGACCATAACTCGAGAGCAACACCGACTTTCAATTTTAAAGAAACCATGTTAATTGTACTTATAAAGAAACACTAAACTAAAAAAGAAAAATTTTTCTGGAAAGCTAACAGGCAACACATAATGACAATTTATTAAGCCACAGCTGTGCATAGCTAATCCATACCAAGATTCTACAAAGCTGTATCCATTTGCAGAGACTAAATCCTTCAGCTTGGTCTCAAAGGGAACTCTGCTCTTTGCTTAGAAAGCCCCACACAGTTCTTTTACCTTCCCTTTATAAGAGAAAGCTTTGTGGGAATCATGGCACGTGAGAGAACACTTCCCTTCCTCTGACATGTCTGCAGTACTTAATTCATTCAGGGTTTCCTAGTACAGCATGTTCCAAAACTTCTCTCCTTAGCATTAACAGGCACAAGAGACAACCCTCTATCTTTTCCTAAGCATTGAACATAACTATAGACAAAATCAGAGTGATACCATTGAAAATGGCAGGGGCACTCAGATGTTTTCCTCTAAACTGTTTTGCAACAAAAATAAGATTTTCCTACCTTGACAACTGGGGAATTATCTAAAACCAGGAAATGCATGTGAGCACACAAAAAAAAAAAAAAAGAATGAGTTGGGAAAAGGCAAGAAGGGGAAAAGCTATGGTTATGGTTGGTGCAGGAGGACAAAAAGGAGTGAGAGAAGATTGGTAACATAAAATCATGGCTGTAGGTGATTGAAGGAAAACAGTAATTTCAGGGAGGGGGAAAAGAGAAGAAAGTGGCTACCCTGAAGTAACAAAACGCTGGATAACACCACTCAGAAAGGGAGCAAGTTAGAAGCAACATGAGCACAAGAATCTTAAAAAAAGAAGTTAAAATAGTGGCCATGAGAAAGAACAGCAGGTTAGTATGAAACAATAAAAGGCAAGGTCTGATCCATCAGGATAGCAAAGACAAAGGGGTAAATGTTAGAGGCCAGAATGCAAGTCATACTGACAGTGAGCCAGATACCAGAGAAAAGAGTAGAAAACAGAGTAGCTGTCATTAGTATTAGAAAACTGATAAATCAAGCCAGTCAGATTTTACTAGATGGAACATGAGCAGCTCCTTTAGATGCTTTGGAACAGTGTTTACAGCTTAATCAAACGGAAATATCACTATATTGGCAGGATATATGTTTAGAGTTGACCAAAATTCACAGTTCATTTTTAATTGCTTTAACATTTTGATTTTGTGCAAAACAAACTGAAAATATTATTCATAATTTCTGTTGACAATTGAGATTTTGCAATGTACTCTAATTTCTATTCCAAAATGTACAATCACATGCATTATGTGTTTAAGAATATTTACAAGACTTACTGGCTGCTGCAGAACTGGCAGATGCAGCAGCTTGTGTGTTAGCAGTAGCATCTTTACTGCATGATTTACTGTGGCAGCCTTAAAGCTTTTGAGATTCCATTTCTTCCTTGGGTTTAGATCTGAAAAGAAAAAACTTAATTTAGAACAATGTTTATGCTAATTTTGAAAATCACCCTATGAATATTCCCAAATGAAATTAAAATCGTTTTATTTCCTGTCTCCAATGGGCAAATTTTTATGCTCACGGTCAATTTTCAGGCATGGGATCCATGCCTGTTAAATGAAATAATTATATTCATTTAGTTAAAGTTAACCAGAGAAGTTTTTGCTATCTCCCTTCTGCTTCTGCTTGGTTTTGCATATGGTTGAATATCCTTACTTTGTGGTTGTTCCAATTCTCGTAATTCAATACATTTGCATATATTTTGTTGAGGTTGTGAATTATTCTCACAGTAATACTTAATTGACTTTATTCCATGGTTTTCAGTATTCATTCCACTAGAATTTTACACAGCTCCCACACCATAAGACTCATGCAGATACAGAATCTCTGCCATAGCAGTGGTCTCCCAGAGTCTTGGGATTTTTTCTGGGCTGACTAAATTTCAGTTAAATCTGTCCATTATCTATTTATAGTGGTTACACATTACAGAGAATACTGTGGGCCTACCCAGCTCTTCCAAGTTAAAGATCCATTAGGAGTTTGGAGCATATGTTGCTTTGATGTATGCAAACCTTCCCTAAATTAAATTTTCAGGGTGATCTTTTTCTACACACAATTTTCTCTGTCTGTAACTAAAGAGAAAATTCTGCCCAACAAACAGTGACTGACAGAGAGAAAGGTTTTGAGAAAAATATTTCTGTATTTTATATCTACTTCAAAAACATATTTCTATCGCATTTGTCAATCAGCTTCAACATACAAGATAATGAAATCCACATTGTCATGAAATCTAAATAAATGAGCAGTAAAGATAGAAATCTGCTCTAAATCTAAGTTTTGGAATGGATATCAAATGACATATGCAATCTAAAAATCATAAACTTTTACTGTCAAAACATGCAGATATTTAATGGTAATATAATACTTCTTCCTTTAATGGTAATATAATACTACCTCCAATAGAAGTTTCTAGGACAGGTACAGTCTGAATCCTGTAAGAATACTTATAAAAAGTGGCCATTTTTTATAGAGAGACACCTTCAGGGCCACCCACAAACAGCTGCTTTTGCCAAAAACATTTCGAGATGTTTGATCCAGTTTTATTTTTCTTAAAGAGAAATAATGCCATGGATAGCCAGCTCAGATTCCTTTTCAGGTTAAACTATTTATCCATATTTATATACCAACAACCAGTATGAAGAAATCATAATCATCATTATTACTGAGCAGAGAATTGCAGCTTTGACAGTAGTATTGCTAGTACTGAATTTTTTCTGTATGTATTTATGTATGCAATTACCAGGTGAAAAAGCAATAGATTCTCACAGACCTGGTAGAAGGAAAAAAAACTACTAGTATCTGATATCCACTGAAAAACTACATCTGCCAATGCCTCCTTAAAACCATCATCAAAACATTAAGTAGAATCAGGAAATACTTCACAGAAAGCAACATAAATGACTTGCAACAAGCAATCAGGATATACCCAACAAAATAACTCTCTATCTAAAAAGTCCACAAAAGAGATTTGATGTTACAATTTTTTTTACTTAACGTAAAAATATCCTTTGGCAGAAGGTCTTTGCAACTGCTCCAGTTCATTTGAATATTTTTACATTTTAAGGAGGCATTGGCAGACTCAGTTTTTCAGTGGATATCAGGTACTAGTAGTTTTTTTTCCTTCTACCTGGAGGAGGCTGATTCCAACAAATTACATAGTTTCAACAAGTCCTTAGGGTTAAAATTAGGATGCAGAATAAGTAATATTTGTTAATATTTAACTAATTATTGTATTTCACGAAAATCAAGTAATTTCTTAAAAGAACCTAATTTAATATTATAATTTGATTTTACTATTCACACATTACACGAGCCAAAAAAAAAAATCCCTTTACTGACTGCCCATGATAATTTCTAGCTTTTCCTCACCAGTTCTGATTGCTCTCTCTGGTTCTTACATGCATGTGCTTCCAGCTCTCCTCTGAAGCCAAAAGCTGCCAGTCTGGATGCACGTAAATTGGCTCGTGTGTCATGTTAACACTTTTATGAGCTGAAAGCAGCATCTATCCATATACCACTGAAAATGCTTCTTGAACTCTTACCTGAGAAAAAGCATCTTTAGCATCCCCAAGAACAAGTAGAAAAAGTGCCACAAAATCTTGCAATTCTGTCAAACAAGGGGTCTTGGTCAGGCGCCAAAGGGGGAAAAAATCAGGAGAAAAGTCTCAGCACAAATTCAGATGTAGCTGTGTGCTGATACAGTGATGCACAGCATTATTAAAACTCATGTTTATGTACCCTGTGGGGCGAGGCTTTGACTACACAAAGGAATAGCACTGAAACACATATTTGTAAATTAATTCCATCTCTTACTCCAGTATGTTGTTCCTCTAAATGTTTAAATTTTTTTTGAGTATATTGCAGTAGTTCCTGATTCAGAATAGCACTTAAAAACATGCATTATTTGAAGCATATGTTAAGTTTATCAGCCAACAATTAAGACAGAATCCAAGTGACGTGCTGAATCAAAGCCAGTGGACATAATCACAGTGTCCTGCCACAGGAATATTTTCCTTCTCTTCTTAATAAAGAACGCAGTGATCACCTGAGATAACAGAACACGTACACTTTTGATTCATTCTCTTAACCTAAATATTCCAAACTCATGCCTTATATATATTTTAGCACCATTACACAAAGTAAGTGAAGTAAAATAAACAGTCAATTTCATCTAGAAGTTTGTTTTAAGCTTCATGATATAAACCTGCTTACTAAACTAGTTCTTCATATGTTCATATGTTCATCTGTTCCACTACTCTTTAAAGTTACATGAAAAGTTAATCTTGGGTCTACAGCTGATGCAGTTGAGCTTCATTAGTACATTGTCAACTTCAACCAACGTGCTTCTCTGGGTGTGTTTTTAACACTCGATCTCAAAATTCTTGCATTTGTGCACACGTTTCGTGGCAATTGCTATCAACAGGTCACTCTTTAGACACAGAGTTTATCAAGGCTGCTCAAGAATCTGAATTTTAAATCTCTCCTTCACTCTGCACAACTTGTTTTTATCAGCTTGACAGTATTTGGACTTGGACAAATGACAGGAATTAGGCTTCCTTCATTTATAAATATGAAGCAGTCAAAATTCACTCAGAATGTTTACAATATTCTTCAGTCTTATCAGTTAGTAACTATTTTAAAATAGATTGTGAAATTCAATCAGTGCAATCTAATTAATGATAGGTTAATGTGAAAAAATATTTTTATTAATAATAACAGCTTAACATGCAAAATGCGTCAAAAGTCAGGATTTCAGACTATGACTTCTCACTTGTCTGCTAGGGAAGTAACTAAAAAATTTAAAACCATACCTAATTCCAACTGAAGTGAGTAAAAGATAAAACCAGAGAGGTTAGGGTTGCAATAATACTCTAAACTGTTATTTACAATTTTTGTGGCTAAGTCAGTCATCATATTTACACAGTATTTAGAATTTCCATTACCCAATATATCTAAATTCATGTAGTCTTCGAAAAATTGACTGACTTAGGTCGATGTCAGAGATACTTCTTTGACTTCCAAGTCAAACCATATTCATAAGGCAGAATGCTGTGTACCTTTTTACATGCAAGGTAAAAAAAATCACCCATATATTCCAACATTTGACTTCTCAGCAATATATCTGGCAACCTGAAAACCATTTAAATACTCAATTTATAATTAATGTCATTTCACACAACGGTACAGACATTTTCAGCTAAGACAATTCATACTACGAACCATGAATGTACGTCAGATAACAAGCAAAGGTCTAAAGATACGCAAAACGGTCCTAAAACCCAGGCAGAACTGGGACTTTGGCTTATTAGACTTTTTTAAATTATGAACTTGACACTTACAACCTGAGGGAAAGCTGTAAACACTTATCTGGGCCAATGTCTTTCAGGTACTCCTTTCAGGGATGTTCCCCTAGATAAGCTGGGCCACTGTTATGAAAATACTTTTTCAGCACAATTCTCTGCTTCAAATCTGAGCGTGGACTGATGTTCAGTGGAACATGTTCATACACATGTGACACTGAAGGAATAATCTTTTTGTAGCTTACCCACCAAAGGCTCATCAAGAGAGATACATCTCAGCCATTCCTTCTGCAGTCAGTCCATTGTAAAACCAGTTATTTCTGAAAATTACACAAATGCAAAGATTAAGTGATATGTGAACTCTATTTTGCATAAAGAATTGTAATAGGAGTGTAAATGCATTTTACATCTAAGAATCTCTAATTCTGGCACCATTGTCAGGAGACTGTGATTTCCTCCTGTCCCGTGTACTGCATTCAGAGGTGATTACATCATCTCCAAGAGGTAGAACAACTGAAATAGGCCAGGGAGGCCCATTAGAGCAGACACAGAGTAATTAAAAAGACTATAACGTTTTAGTTAGACAAGGAGATAACTCAAGAAAAAAGGGTCATTATGTTTCTAAAGAGACAAATAAAATCATGTGCAATTTAAGTTCTCAGAAGGCCAGTAATGCCTTCCATCTGTTGAGCACAGCTTTGGAAGCACAGGAGGAAAGTCTGTTCCTTGATCTAGCACAGAATTCAAACAAGCAGCTTAAATATTTGAGCAAATTGTTGAAACCAAAGGTAGTTGTTTGAAGTTAATCATCAAATCGATCACTTTCCTGAAATAACTTAGTGTTAATATAGAGTAATCCATGTGTTTTTAAGCCCTCTAGTAGAGCTGAAAGACATCAACATGTTTTATCTTAATAGCTGGGCAGCAAGACAAATTATTTCTTAAAAAAACCCCAATGAAATGCTATTGAATATAAGGAGACTATTAATACACATATGTTCATTCTGTGACTCTGTAACTTCAGGGTAAAAAGGAAAAAGGTACTAATACCAACTAGAAATTAAAACAAATTAATATTTTGTTTTTATATTATCCCTAATTACAATGTTTCCATTTTTATGTCAGGTTGCTCTTCTTAGAAAAAATTAGATTTTATACTGAAATGTTTTGGCATAATTAACTACTGCACATCACCAGGTGTTGTCACAGCATAAGGTGATAAAAAAAACGGATGGTGAAATGTAGCTCTTTTTCCCTACTACTGCCATGTACGACAAGCTGCCAGCATGAAGGACTGATCAAGTCAACACAAAACAAGTAACAACAGAATGCTGGTAGGCATTCTCTGCCACTGAATGTAATACCACTGAAGTCAGTGAGGTTTTTGGGGTGTAACTGAGATCAAAGTTTGGCATAAAATCTGCCTATAACGCCAACTTTTCCCCCTAAAGCTACTGCAACTAATACATCACAGACTTCATTTCACTGAGAGAAATATTCTCTATACCAAAATTACTGTTTAGTCACTTCAACCTAAAAATGCAGTTACTAAAGACTATTGGGTAAATGCTACTGTGGGGCAGCATCCTCAACCAGGCCAAGGAATTCCAGAGATCCCATGTCCTCTTTGGAGAGAGAGATGCAGAACAAGCAGGAAGGAATGCAGCAGCACAATCCTTTCAGCACTTGGTATGCTGCAAGTATACTACGGGGTGGGGGGGGGGGGGGGGGGAANGGAGGTGGAAAAATACAGGTAAAAGAAAAATGCAACTGATCCAGCCTTTCAGGAGTTCCCAAGGGAGCGACACAAAGCCGCAGCCTCCGTCCCGGCGGCTTCCAGGCGGTGCCGCCTCACGGTGGGGGCAGCGCCGGGCACATGTCACCTGGCACGGACCCAGCTGGGAAGGGCGGCTTTGTCCCCGCTCCCCGGTAACTGTGTGTGGTTCCTGCTCAGTTTTCTGCGACACAACACGACTCCCCGCGGGCGGGACGCTCCGAACAAACACAAACCCCCGGAGCAGAGGCGGCAGCCGCGCTCAACCCCGCGCTCCTTCCGCTCCCCGCCTCCCGCCGAGGCAGAGCTCGGCACTTTTCGTTCCGGGGCCTGCGAGGGCCGCGGAGGAGCGGAGCCGGGAGGCGGGTGAGGAAGGGCTGGAGCCGGGCAGGGGATGAGGAGAGGAGCGGGGCGGCGCGGGGGGCAGGGAGGAGGCAGCGCTGAGGGGCCGCGCTGTGCGCGGGCGGGCTCGGGCGGCCCCCGAGGGGAAGCGGCTCTGCGGCCCCGGGGCCTGCGGGACGAGGGCCGCTCAGGCGCGCCCGAGCGGCGGGAGCGCTTTGTTATTCCCGGGAGAGATGCCGGCCCCGAGGCCGGGGCCCTCCGGGGCCCTCAGCCCGCGGTGCCGTGAGCGCTGTGCGCACCTCACGGGCGGCGGCAGCAGGGCTCGGCGGTGGGGAGCTCGTGGCACCCCACACACACCCCCCAGAGCTTCTCCCGAGCCCCGAGGTGTCCGGACCGAGACCCGGAGTTGCAGCTGGAACGTGGAGAGGACCCTCCAGCAGCAGCGATTTATCCGGGGTTTGGAGGTCAGGTGTAGATGGAGTTTTTACAGTCTTAAAAGTATGTCTGAAGTGAGATTTGGGTCTTTACAAGTTGCGTGCGCTCTGTTGCATAGAGTACTGTATGAACACAGCTGAACCGAGGCACAGCTCTCACGGTGGGGCCACAGCAGCTCCCGTGTCAGTATCGGTAACAGAAGCGCTTCGGGGCACCACAGAGCGTAAGACATCATGCACTGAAAAGACTTGGTTTGCAGGCTGGGAATGCATGTCCAATTCCAGGGCCTCTCACCCTCTCTGCTGCTTGAGGAAACTTGATAATAGTGTGGTTTGGTCGGAGGTGTAATGTATATTTGCTTTATCTCAGAGATATTTGAAAGCAAATTGCACTATAAATTTTGTGTGCGTGTTAGATTTTGTGTTTATTTGAATGGACGTCTCTGACCTTTCAGAAGTTAAACTTTGTCAGAAGGGGAGGGGAAGGTATCAGAGCATACATGAGTATTTAATTTTACCAGACAATAACAATTAATTTTTTCTGGCATTAATTTTAAATTGTTTTTGAAAGCTGAGTTTTTTGGTTTTATTTTCAATTAAATTACACTTGGTTTTATTTAAACACTTAATTTTGGATCACATCTCAGGAATTACTGTTTGTTTGTTTTTGTTAAACATGACTGTTTTGTGACATCATTTCCTAAGTGTGATCCCTGACATGAAAAAGTAAACCTAAATTAGCTGAAAGTAAATACTGAGAATGACTTCTTTTCATTTCCAGCGATGCAGCACAAAGTGCAAAAGGCAGTTTGTAACTACTGCAGGCTGTGCAGGCTGCTGACTGGGGGCTGCTTTGAAGATCAGAGAGGACCCTGAGTGATCTGTCAGAAGGGTTTTACTAAAGCCTGGAGTGACTCTGAGCCTGAGCTCACAGAGCACTAATTCTGTCTGCACTGGCTGTGGGCACATGGTCCTGGTTCTGATGCATCGCTCAGAGTACACGGTGAACCTTCTGCACCAGCTGCAGAGAGTGAGACAACACCTGTGTGGAAGAAAGCCTGGGACAAATCCATCAATGGTACTAAACAAACAAAAACTTGCAGAACAAATCTAGACTGGGTCAGCACTTGCTGTCTGGTACATGGAACACCAAAGCTCTGTTCTAGCTCTCCTAATTTTTCAGCCTCAAGCTTTGCTTTTGGAAGATTTCTTCTATCTCACAAAGTTCTGCCCAGGATGGATTTCATTCAGGGTGTTTGGTTGGCCCACACACAATAATTTTCAGGATAGAGATCTAAATTTGTACAATTAACTTTTCTCTTAAGGATTTCTATCCTGTAGGCATGTAATTCAACGTTGGTAGTCATGCTGAAGACTAATGGGTTTGCTCATCCAGGTAAACACTGTTTAGCAGTGTTTTCGTAAACTTTTACTCCCTGATCCTAAGAATAGAAAAAAATATATTTCTGCAGGAATTAAGTGAGCGGGATAACTTAGTAAAATTATGAACATACATATGTGTGTGTTAAGGAGGCAGATCTCAGGTTCTTTCCAGCTGTTTGTCTCATGCCCTCCTGAAATCTCTTTGGAGTTCTTGGTGCTAAAATAACTGAAGCAGATGATTTTATTACTCTTTGTGTTGTAGGAAACACCTTCTCTGATGAGTATTTTTTTGTTAAATAGGGTAATACAGATTAATTTTCAATAAATTAGTTCGTAGTAACTGGATTTTTATTTAACACCATATTGTGTGTTTCAGCTAACCATGTCTTTGAGTTCATCTACACAAGGACCAAAAAGAAGTACTGAGTGTTTGGAAAGCCAAGAATTGCAGACTCCATCATCATTTCAAGATAACCCTCTTCAACAATTACAGTTAGCATCTCAGGAAGTGCTGGAAAAGGCAAAAAAGAGTGGGAGATCAAAATGCCCCCGATGCAGTAGTTCAAGGATGTTTTATTGTTATACGTGCTTTGTTCCTGTTGAAACTGTCCCTACCAAAGAAATTCCAACTGTGAAGGTTAATATTTCTTACGGATTTTTTATAATACTCTCGTGCCTTTTAGTTACTGTGGACAGAGAACAATCTGTCTGCAACCATTTCTGACTTACTCTTTATGGACATTCATCTTTAACACAGCTTAAGTGTGAATAAACTACAGTAAGATAAAATTATTGTTCTTATTTGAGGAATTGCGTGTAGAAACACTGAAAATGGTCCAGCCCTCACATAAACACCCATGTGTCTACTAGATGAGAATACAAGCTGAAGTCACTCAGCTTCTCATTCAACCGTGTTTTCACTTAGTTTTTGGAAGTTTCTTGCTCATTTCTATAGCTCTGACCAAAACAGATTAAATTGTGAACAAAAAATATGATTTGTCCATAACCAAGAGTGAATTTTACATAAAATGTGAGCTAAAGGGCATTCCTAAATGTCATAGTTGTGTAATTCAGATAACCACTCTCAAAATATAAATAAATATGGTAGTGCCCTCCAGCTAAAATACTTGCAGAAACCACAAAGAAGACTGAGACATTTTGCAAAATCAGCTCGGAACTAAGATGCATTTTGAAGGTACAAGATTGAAAGCATTGTGAAAATACTTTAGAAGTACTTTGGAAATTTGACCTAGTGGATTTAGGTGTATTTTCATTGAAATGGCCATTTTTGCAATTGGATGAATACCTAATAGAGATAAGTATTCATATTTAGAACCATTATATTGCTCAAGTCAAGACCCCATCTTACTTACCTTATTGATTCTATTTCTAGAGATGTACCATACTGCTTCTCAGGTATCTCCATAAACTGAGAGAATGTAAAAGATGTTCTTGTCACTTGTCTCTAGTTTAGTTCCAAGCCTGTTAAAACAAAAATATTATCCATAATTGTCAGATATGTTTTTAATTACACACCCATAAGGATTTCTCCTGAATTTTGCATAAGATTTGTACAAATGTTTATACCTCTATATATAATCGTAAATATTGTCCTTTTTTATTTTTTTAACTGCAGTTACCTTTGAAGATTGACATTATCAAGCACCCAAATGAAACAGATGGCAAGAGCACTGCTGTGCACGCAAAGCTCCTGGCACCTGATGATGTTACAATTTATAAATACCCTTGCATTCCAGAATATGAAGAAAAGAGACATGAAGTAAGAAAACTGTAGCACTGTCTAATCACCTTGAATTTCCTTTGTTCCCCACCTTACATAAGTGGATTCACTGAGTACCGTAAGAAATATTTTGCCCACATATGAAAGTATTCAACTTGCAGTAAGTTAAACAGCAGTTAGTTAAACAGTACAGCAGAGTTGTGCTCATCATATTCAGCATCTGCAGTATTTAAGCTTTGAATTTTATGTTAAATTTTAACATAAATTTAACATTATATTAGAAAATAGAATATTTTTTAAGAGATTTTTTTGAATCCTGTCCTGACTTAAATGTTTTTAGGCAGGGATATAAAGTTTCTGTTCTTTAATGGAAGAATTCCTGGTGTTTTATTAGATTTTGTTGACACTCAGATCTCTCTCTTCATTCAGACAGCACTTATATTTCCTGGCCCCAATTCGGTTTCAGTAAAAGATATTGCTTTCCATCTCCAAAAGTACACTAAAAAAAGTGTCTGTAATAGTGATGATGACTGTTCCCAAGAACCAGTTCTTAAGCAAGCAAAAATAGAGCCTAAAGAAGAAAAAAGTCCAAATGAATGCATCTCAAGCAGCAGGAATGAAGGCACTAGACTGAAGAAAATAATATTTATTGACAGTACCTGGAATCAAACCAACAAGATAATAACTGACGAACGACTTCAAGGTAAAAAATACAAGTTGATATTGAGATGTTATTGCTGCAGAAATGTTTAAGGGACATATGTCTATAGCAGACCTGAGCATGATATAAGTGTATATCTACCCCTATATCTGAGTGTACATGAAAGACTTGACAGCCTGTTTCAGGGCTGTAAATACTTCCTGAGCCAAAGACTCCATTACTTTCCACGTCATATAATTTGTTTTGCAAAATGATAATACTGAAGAAAGCATTTACATTTATTTCTCTCCCTTCTCTATTGGAACAAATCTTGTCTCACAGAATGGAAGCTCTCATGTTAGACAGTAGAACAGTAGTTTGAGTTAACTCTGAATAAAGTCAAAAAGGATTCCTTTGCAGGTGGTTCTCTGCTTTTTCAAGAGACCCAGGGGAGCATTTTTGTACTCAGTGGCAGACAGGCCACTCAAAGGTGAACGAGGGATTTAGGAGATGCAGCACAAGCATGTCATGGCTCGGGTTCTATTTCTAGTGAAGTTGTTACATTTTGATGATCTCACTACTTTCCAGACAAAAAGGGAATTCCTGCTGGCCCTCTGTACCCTCCCAACTCTGAGAGCAGAAACCGGCAAAAGTTTTTTGTCTTAGGTTCATTACAAGAAGTTTACATTTAAGAATTCTAATTAAATCCACAAAAAGCAAAACAATTTAGCAATAGCATTCCATTTCCTTGGAGATGAATAGGAGTTTGAAAACACTTTCATTAGTGGAAAAGGTGCACTTAGCTGGGAGGCAGCCTGTCAAGTTTATATGCAATATATATAACTACTAGTGCCTGCTTTGCACTGGGTCCTACAAGGAATTTCACAGACTGTCTTCCATGGAAGATGAATGTTGTCTTGCTGTCTAGTCAGTTTATTAAAGAATCCCACATGTTAGTATAATGTATTGACTAATTAAAATCCTGTTACAAGTATTTAGTTTAACACAAAACATGCTCTATCAACTACACTGAAGTATTACTGTAACAATTACAGTAATTGCATGTTGCAAGTTACTGTAAAGCATTTGGAACTTATTTTAAGAGGATGGATTCAAGGAAAGTAACAGGCAGCCAGGGGAACTGAAGATTTCCATGGAAGCTTATGCAGTGGTTCAGTAAAAAAGTCATAATTGGTGTTACCTTGGAGCTCTCAAAGGATGATTTCCAGTTCCCCCATGACAGTACTGATCTGGTGAACCCTTCCCACCTTTTTAGAGCATGACCTCGGTTCCAGCTGTTTTCCAGTCCTCTGTTTCCCTGAGCACCTTTCAGCATTGCTGTAAGGTTTGATAGTGTCATGGAAGTCAGGTTTTTTTCTTATAGGAGAATTTTACCCCCACACACATCAGGGGTAACAGTTGCATACGTTGCTTTCCTTAGTGCCCCTCATACAGAACATAAATTGCATTATCACTCCTTTTAGAGGTTACAAGTTTGACTTCCAAGATGAACGGGGCAGAGTTCCCTTAGACATAAACTGATGAAATTTTTATGCTGTACACACATGGAAAATAGAGAACTGTTGTCATTTTTCAGTTCAATTGCAAATAAAGTCATCTTCCAACAAAATATTCCTGGTATATTAAAGTTCAGAAAGAAGTGATCATAATTCCAAATAAGTAATTGCCCTATTATTCAGAAAGATTAAGTTACAAGAAATACTGGACGGAAACATTAATGAAGCCAAGAAAAATTAAAGAAAAACCTTGTGTTTTGTAACCTTGCATTTACAGAGAGAGTAAATCTAGCAAATTGTACTGCAAGAGAAAGCAAATGAATACATCAATCTTTAAAATAAGAGCCTTGAGAACTTGGACAAAAAAAAGTACTTCTATATCTTCTTGTAAAAGTAGTGTAATATATCTTTAGAAAGCAAAACTAAATCAGTTGTGTTAAAGACAGGAAATATTTGAAAGTTGGTAATGTCTAGGATTGATTACTTCATTAAAAGTGGTCTCTAGATCAGAAAGGAAACAGTTGAATCTAATGTTAATAATTACTTTCTCACATGAGTGATGGAGCTTATTGGCAACATCAACATGGTTGTTAAAGAAACAGATTACTTTGATATTTTTTCCTGTAAATTTGATCCACTTTGTATTAGCCAAATATTTTATTAGCTTATTCATTAGTATTGTAAGCCTTCATATGAAGGATCCATATTTTTAATAAAACATTGCCTTTGGCTGTAGATACAGTACAGATGAAACATTCTCAGTAAAGTCTAACCCTCAACCACCTCTGTTTTTATTTTTTGTAAAAAAGTACTAAAAGCTTTTGTTCGAAATTTACTGATCCTGCATTTGTGGTAAGCTCAGTAGTGTCCATGGTCTTGCCTTCAGTGAACTTTTGGTTGTATTCAAACCACAACTATGAGGGAATTTGTGTTGGAGGAATCGTCCTCTGGATTTACTTCACTGCTGTTCAGGTGGAAGTGTCTCTGAATTTGATGCAAGTTTTCACTTTGGTTATGGCTGAGAATTCAGGTATTGACAACTTGTGAGGGAAACAAACTTAATGCAGTTTCCTACTACTGTTTTAACTTTCACCTGTACAGAATTATTAGAGGTAATTATTAGACTGTTATTTTGAGTTTTTTCCAAAATGCCAACAATAACATTTAAATATAAGGACAAAATCTTCTGGTGTTCAAGTTTTTTTTTAAACACTGTAGTAGAGACTTGTTTTGCTAACTGCAAAGCACACAACTAAATCCATCTTGCAGTTACACTGCAAAGAATGAACCATAGTTGGAAGGTAGAAAGTGTAGGATTACAAGTGCTGGGCTATAGCCCAGTTTGTGCTCCTGAATCTGGACCCTACTGAAACTTCTCTATCCATAACTTCCAAGCAATTCTTAGACCATACTGTTATTTGTACTATTACTTGTGCTAAACCATCTCATGTGACACAATATCAGGGTTTGACATTTAGAAAAAGGTAACTTTACAACCTGCTCCTGATATTATTGACAAGTGTATCCACTGTTCTTTATAACCCTGTTTACAAAGCGTTTACACATTAAAGAGGCTTTGGTTTTGAATAGTTTGTGCATCTTAAGAAACATGAAAACCAAGATAGAAGTTTAAAATTCATCTAGAACAGTTACAGAGACTGTGGTAGATAAAAGATTTTCATGTGCCATACAGACAGCAAGTGCCTTCTTTCATCTCAAATGGGAATGCTTTTAGTTTCTAATAAAGTTAATTACATAAGTATGACATTCTGTCATACTTACTCCTGAGTAATCTCAGTGAGATTTCAGTTACTTAACAAGTGTAAATGAAAAGTGTCTGGCTCTTGCAAATAGTCCTCAGTCAGCAACACTAACAGTCTGAAGGATTCTGTTCAACACTTGAAAGTTATTAACTTTGCAAAAGATGAAGTAATAATTTTAAGAACCTTGATGAGTCTTGGTAGGTGTGGGTTTCACTCTTGCCATCTGAAGAGACCCTGCAGTTTACTGAGGACTGTGAGGCTGTTGGAATGAAAGGATAACCTGTAATTAATTGTAAATATGAGGATTGTAACCTTGTACTTACAGCACTTTTTCATCAAATTTCAAAGTGGTCCACAAAGAAAGACAAAATTATTGCCTCAGATTTACAGATGAAAAACGGAGGTACAGGAAGAGAAGTGATTTGCATGCAGGCATCCAGCAAGGCAGCAGCAAAGTCAGAAAACAAAACTAAAGTCTTGTTTGGCATCCTGGCCACCAATCCACGTTGTCTAATCTATGTCATCTTTTTTCCTTGACAGGGTTGCTGCAAATTGAGTTGAAGACAAGGAAAACTTGTTTTTGGCGTCATCAGAAGGGAAAGCCAGACACGTATCTCTCCACAATAGAAGCCATTTATTATTTCCTTGTGGACTATCATCAGGAGATTTTGAAAGAGAACTACAAAGGACAATATGATAATCTGCTTTTTTTCTTTTCATTTATGTACACATTGATTAAAAATGCCAAGTGTTGTGCAGGAAAAGAGTAAGATGTCTGTCTATAGGTGCATGACACAACGTTTTTTTGTGATGATAAACTGCACAAACATAATTATTTTTGTCTGACCGAAATCTGGAAATAGACTGTACAATGGCTACAGTGTTTGTCCAGAAGTAACCCACAGACCTCGTCCTGCACACTTGAGGTTGTAAAACTACTCAGATGAGCACTCTGATCAGAGTTACTTTTTTTGAAAACAGTTACATTTTGCTAAATCTTGCTGGATTTCTTCCTACAGGTCTGATGTGCTCACTGTGATGAGCACAGTTCCTGAGGTGGGGACAGGAGGACTTAACCCCTCTTGCCATAAGGAGTGATCTCTCTAACTGTAAAAATGAATTAACATGCTAGCTTTTTATTGTTACTAATAGTTCATGTCAGGTGTTTTCTTTGTGTTTTACACAGTAATAAGGATTTCACTTTCATGATATCAAAAGCTTACAGAAATGAATAGGGTGGTATATAATTGGGGAGAGTTACACCAATACAAAACTAAAGAGCACATTAACTGAATACAAATTATGTACTTTCAAAATTAAATCTGGAAAATTGTTCTAGTAATAAAGTGGTCTCTTTAAACATACAGTGCATGATTTCTGTAGTACCATTCACATACTGTTATATTAAGATTATTCTCAACTTCTTGGGTAATTTTAGACTTCCTCAAACAAATTTAGTCAAGTGTTTATTACTATTACATAATATTGTTTTGGGGAACACTAACTTTATGAATGTCACTATGGCATATTTTGTAGTAACATTTTGTAGGTGCCACATACTTGTGTTAGAAGCAGCAGAAGGGGCTCATTGCACTGCAGGAGCTGTCTGAAAATGTAAATCCTTTTGGAGGACTCAACACAAAGTAATTTGCAGTGACGAGAAACAGAGAAGATGGTGATTCTGACCACAACATTTCTGACAAGACTTCCTTAAATTAGGCAGACTGTGAATCTGCTGTGTTTTTTCTTTTGCAGTAATTGTGTAAATGTGAACAGCACAAGTGAGAATTTCTCTGTGCTGATGAAAGTTTGCTGGTGGGTGTAGCACTTCTGTCACAGTCATCACGTGGGAATGTAATTTTGCCACGTTTTATTGTACAGCCAATGCTGGCAGAGGTGATACTGAGCTCGGACCTTACCAGCAGAGTTACATGAATATATTTTTGTCATACTATGATAAAAAAATCATGTTGATAAAAATTATATTCTTACAGTAGGAAAAAATGTTTCATTAGAGGTACAAGGTAAGATGGATAAATATTTCTGAATATTCTCAGAAGTTAAGAAAAAACTTAATCTTGTCAAATGACAGATTGAAAAATTGTAATAGATTATTTTTTACACACACACAAAGATTTTGTTGTCACCTGTAGCATACTCTCAAGGGCACTCTCACGTCCTGGTGAACATAGAAATAGTCTTGAAAATACTTCAAGAAAATCTTTTTATGCTTACACAGCAATCTAAACAGGCTCAAACAATTGATTTGTGCTGTGTTTTAATGTTTCAGCATATTGAAATCACTTAACATTGCTTACAATAATGCTTAAACCAAGATACAAATACACTTTCCCATGTCATACTTCAGATTTGTGTGCTTATCTGCACAAGTGAGTGCACAGGGAAATGCATTTAAGTGGATGATGGCAACAAACCTCCTCCATTTGCAAACAGAAACAGTTACAGGAGGGCACATGAAACGGGCATGAACTACAACAGCACCAGGGAAACACAGGCCTGAAGTCAGAATGAGAAAGATAATTTTTATATCTACCTTTATATTGAGTTCATGTGCCAGGCAATGAGAAAAACCAGCAGTCATGTCTCAGTGCTATTGAAACAACACCACTTATTCATTTGGTTCTTACTGCTATTGAGAGGTTATTTTGGCTTTTTAAAATGATTAATGATATTTCCTTTGGTATGAATTTTGATAGTCTTTTGACATTTCCATCTATTCTTGTGTTTCTTAAACTAAGATTGTTATAATATTTTTTTTTAAATCACACAAGTATAATAGCTTGAGAAGGAAACTTTCACCCACTTTAAACAAACAAAAATAAAATGAACCCACTGACCTAATGTTTTACAAGAACCAGAGAGAAAAATCTGGGGAGAGAAGGGGAGTTACTTCCAAGACAGACTTCCCTGAAAACATGTTTTTTATTTAAGAAGCAGAGGTCAGATAAAAGCTTGTATAAGCGCTGTTCTTTGTTACTTTTGGAAAATAGTTTTATAAGGTTAAAAATTGTTTCCAAATTTAAGTTTTGTGTACCTCACTTCATTTGAACAATGGGAATTAAGAAACTATTCCAAAAGAAAATTAATTTTAATTCTCAGGTGAAATTAATGTAGAGAAAATATTTTAAATCTGGAACACTGTGCCCAGGAATTGGGTTCAGATTCTTCTTCTTCCAGTGCAACCTCAATGTAACGCAAAAGTCATTTGTTATACCAAGGGACAGATACACACCTAATATCTGTAATTTGTTAAGGTCTGTTGGTATTCCTCTGATAACCTTTTATGGGGGCAGGAAGGAGGTTATTGTCACTTCTGCTGCAAATCTGTCCTGTCTGAGCAGCAGATGTAGTTCCCCCTTCTCTCCCACATATAAAAATATTTAAACGCTTTATTTAATTCCAGCATTGGTATAAGAAGCCAAACCAAGTCATCCATCCCACACTGAAAGCATCTCAATGCCACTGCTACGTTTTTCCAGCTTCGAGACTAAAGAAAAATTTTGTTCTGCTAAATGAAAGCGATCAAGTGGTTAATCCTTTCAAGTGCAATTAGCAGCACTGACCTCCCTGTTCTTTAAAATGAGGGTCATGGGGAGGTAAAGGCCAGTTCTGGGCCTTTTCTTTCATATCAGAATACCCCTTCACTAACTATCTCTTCTGTTTCCAAAAACATCAGAGAGCAAGAGGGGAAAACAGGCTTCTGCTTCCATTAGCAGTAACTTAAACAGCCATAAGTTAAAGGGGGAGGAAAAGGAAGAGCATCTCTATCTCCTTTCACAACAGAAGACATCTGGCCTCCTGTGGGGAGGCCCCAGATAACAAAGAACCTGTCATTGCAACCCTCCGCGATGTGTTCAGAGAACCATTTTACCTGCAGTCTGGCTCATTCATTTCCTGCCACTGGAGCCATCTGCTTTTGCTTATTGTGGGTATTTTTGTTCTTTCTTTGGCCAGGAGCATGAAGTGGCTTCACTTTAGCATGCCTGTATGCTTGGTTAGAGGGAGTATTTAATCCTTCTCTCAAAATGAATAAGAGAAGGAGCTGCAAAAAACAATTCCTTTCCTGGAAGGTAGCACAAATGTCATCCAAGCTGAGGTTGAATAAAGGGTCATGTCAGTGCATGGGATAAAGATACACTGAGATTGGAAAGAGATGCCAACTTGGAATCTACAGCAGAACCTTCTAATCTTGTAATTTTACTTATTTAAATCCTTTGCTGTTGCTTCTTGCAATTATTTTTCAGTTGGAGTCCATCTGGTTTTCCACAGTGCTCTTCAGGCCCAGTTGCAGAGTAATACAGTGATCTGTTCTTGCTTTTCTTTTGCACTGAGCTTCAGTATTTTGCTTGACTGCTTTAAAAATCAGTCCGCAGTAATGATGGTTATAGCTCACTTGTATAAAATGTAGTGTGATAGGAAAATCCACTCTAACTATCCCTACCTTTGAAAGGACCAGAAGAAGGGTGGGGGGAGATTTCCATTAGTTTCCCATCATTTGGTTTAATTAATACACTCCCAGGTACCATTAGCTTGTGTATCAGAGTATTCTGGGACACAAAAGTTAACAGTGAGTGCAGCACAGTTAAAACAGGAAAGCTTTTCCACTAAGATTAAAATATCATGTGGCAGTTAAACCCCTGATCTACTGATACCAGAATATGAGGTCACCTATTAAGGTACTGAAGAACTCAGCATAATTCCTGAACTGTTACTCCTTGTCTTCAGGGACAACATTTTAGTAAAATTCCAATGCTGTCATTAATAAGAATGTGAACTGTGACTGGTGACACTTAGTAATAGTGACATTCAAAGGAAGTGTTTATATGAAAAATGTACCACATTCTTCCCGTTCACTTCTTGGGATAGATAACACATTGCTGCCATTTTATGGATCCCAAAGAGAAATGAGATGCTGCAGAATTTTGAAAGTAGGGTATCACATTAAACTAAAAACACTCATAGTGGTGTGATTTCTTTACCACTATCTGCCAGAAATAAATTCACATAGTTCTTGAGTTTCACAGAAAGAGGTGGCAACTACTTCTCTAATGCAAAGCAGACAGCAGACTTTGTATTTTCACCTCATGGAAAGTGGAAATTTTTGTCTAACTTTAGCAATACTGGTGTGGTTACCACATGATTTTACTGTTGACTTTTCAGACCACTGGTGTTGCAACAGGATGTTTAGAAACATACCACAGAAGAGAATGCTCCACACCAATACACCCCAGACCGAGTCCTACTCCACCCACGATCCTGTGCACTGTGCTTCCCTGACCTAGGAAGTTAATTTCTGCCTCTGAATAACAAATCTCTACATATGAAGCTTGGCCCATCAGCCAGCTGAACTCAGCAAAAAACCTAAAGGCTGAGAATTATTACTTTAAAGGTTCTGATGGTAAAATATTTCAACAACAGGGATAGATGTACACATATAGCAGTATGTACATATATCTACACATGTAGAAATAGGTGTACATGTGTTAGTGTCAATAAATACATACCTCTCTCCTAGCAATAAATGCATTAGGACACAAGCCAAATATTTTCTCTGTTGCTGTTTCTGTCTTAGAGAGTACAAAGAAAATCAAAGTGTGGTATTACAATACTAAGTTTACAATATTAAAGATTAAACTGTTACATGTATAGAGCAAATGTATACTTGAATTAGAGAGACATATAGCTGAGCCTGCCAATGTACACAGATGAGTAGTTTGACTAGGAATTCATAGAAGTTTGGATGCACTATCCAACACAAGTGCTGTATTATCCCTCCAAACAATACACTAGGAAAAACAAATAATGTTTTATATTTGATTACCATTCTGAATATTCCTGCTGCTGAGTCTAGTGAAGCTCCCTACACTTCTCACTAACCTAGCACATTTTCTTTGCAGCTCCAAGCAGTGCTGAAGTATTGGATTTGTAAAAAAAACCAAAAAATAAAAAAAAAATAAAAAAATAAAAAATTAAGGACACCCAACTAGGCTGAACAGGACACACCAAAGTACTTAAAAAACTGCAAACTAAAATGTAGAGACTTCTGAACTACACCTCTACAGGGGAAATGCCATGGATCACGCTCTACCATTTCTTTAGGAGAGAAGGAGAAAAGAGTAAGGTAATTTTATTACAAACAACAGCGTTTAAATCTATTAATGCAACTGTAAATTTCATAATATCTCTTCTCTCCTTCCAAAATGAGGTAAGATTTGGCCTTTACTGTGGAAAATGTGTTTGTACATATGATCTGGTATAACCCATAACTTCAATAAAACAAGTTCTCTGTGAGGTAATAACATGGACTCTTCATTTTTTTGCAAAATGACATGTCTCAGTACGATCTTCAACAGACGTGATATCAACAAGGATTGAATATAATCTCCAGTTACGTTAATGTCTGTATCTGTTAATGTCCACAAGTCCTGGGTTTGAGCATACATGAGGACCCTTCAGGCTTTCCTCCTAATGAGTTTCCATATGGAAAACCTTTCTCAATTAAAAATTGAATTAAAAAAAACATTCCTAGGAAGCACTCCATTTTGAAGTGTTTCATATAATCAGTGAGGTGGGGTTTTTTAGCCATACTTGAATGCACCCTCACAGCCTAAAGGTCTGCTTTAGCACAGTTTTTGAAGTTATTTGCTTTGGAGATGGATGCTAGTGAAGTGAAGAAAATCAAACTCTTTATAGGTCTAAAAAAGTATCCTTAGTATCTTTTCTACAGAAGACCAATACTTTGGGTTCCAGTAAAAGAAGTTTGCTCAAGCTTGAAACTCAGCCTCCGCTTCAAATGTTGCTCCTAATGCCAAATACTAAAAAAAAAAATTATTTCAAGAACATAATAACATTTTATTTCTTTCAAAAATTGTTTTTGAGGTTTCAGTTTTATGACTAAATTGTTTGCCAAAGGCAGCGTGAATTCCAACTGACCTAAACCTGCATTTTCTAGCGATTAGTCTATGCAGCTGAAACATTCTATACAGCTCTCTCTGTTCAAAGGCTTCCTTTGGGCCCAATCAATGCTACAGTCTTTTTTTTTTCCCCATATTTACAGCAGACAAGGAAGCAACTTGATACAGCTTCAATTGTCAGAAACATCATGTAAAGCACCTCAGTCTACTTGAAGCACCTGGATCACGTTACTTCCTCTTTTAACCTCACACGTGTCTAAGTGTGTTTAGAATATTGGCTTTGATCTGCATACCTACACCGCGTAAGAGCACAAAAATGCTTGCGTTCTATTCTACCATGACCGTTTGGCAAAAAAATATAACATAGAAACCTTCACATTGCCAAAAGCTTCCTCTTTTCCTTGAATATTGCTTACTTTATCTGGGGACCTGGTTTAAAATCGATGCCTGAAGCAGCCAGGGAATTTGCCAACAAAACCATATTGCCCAACTCTTGAATGAAGAAGGTAGGCATAGCCTAGCTCATTTTGCTCATTTTAAAAGGAGAATTCATAGAAAAATAATGGAGTAGCAAACAAAAAAATCTTTAATTTTTTGAAGCCCATGAAAACTAACACAGTAGATAGATTCAAGCAGCCAATACTTCAGCTGTTCCAACACATGGATGGCTGGATGGAAATGGCCAGGGTTTGTTTTTCAAGGCCTCTTGGGAGGCATCAATTTAGAAAAGACATTTCTTGTTTATTTCTCTGTAGGCAGGCACTCTTCTTGTGAGAAATTAATAAATCCTACACTGTACTAAACTCTGTCACCGGTTTTTAGTACCTTATTTTGCTTTCCAGAGTTCCAGTATTGGCATGCAAGTGATAACAGAATTGGGATCTTCCTGTGCTGCTGAGTTTACTGTGTCATTTGCACCACTGACCAGAGCCAAGTCTGTATCTGAGACAAAAAGGAAATATATTACAAAATGTGTTATTATGAAAGGAAAAGCCACTGCTTCGAGTTATCAAGACAACACCAAAGCACATTAATCAAGCATACAATAAATGATGACAGTTTGTTGTTTCATCTGAATGAAAAAATTAAGTCCATCTGTTGGTTTTCAAACCTAGAATCCAATCTTGGCAGTTCTAAGTGCTAATGAAAACTATTAAAAAAATTTCATGCGTTCTCTATGCAAGATATCATAAAAATAAATACTGCTAAGATTTAAGAGGCAGCCTTACGCAAGGCCGTGGTGAGGTTGCTAAATAGAGCACATACGTGGGATCTGAGGATGACGTCCATCATGTTATACCACATGGTGTGTTTCAACACTGCTCACTGACAGTCCAGATCTACAATCTCTGCTCTGTTGGGCTCCTCAGCTCCATGGCTCTGCGTGCAGGAAGCACTCCATTGACACGCAATCCACTGTAGGTCCAGGAACTGACATTTTAGTAGCTCAAGAGATTCCACAGCTTCGGTTAAGATGGTAGAACACAGCTCTAAAAATTGGTAGTAATTCTGAAAACCTCTAGCCACAGTGGTCATGAATGGTATATTTCTAGAGTAACTCTACTGATAAAAACATGGTGTTTAACTTAGAGCTTTAGCACCAACAACATCAAGTTGATCTTCCATATCCTCGTGCTCATTCAATCCTTCAAGGAACTCTTACTGGGTTTGTGAAATGTGACATCTGCACAAGCAGCAGTAATCCCTGTGCCAAACATACTCACCCGCATGCCGACCAATTTATTTTTTTGTGTTGTTCTTCAGTTGTTCAGTTTGCCCAGTACAGTCAAGCTTATTAGTCTGTGTATCTGTTCAGTCTCCTGGAGTCCATATCAAAATCAGCACCACATTACAGCTTCCATTTCTCTGAAACTTTCTAACCACAGGGCTCGCTATGCCTGGCAATCAGAGGAGGATGTTCTGGCTGTACTATTTTATTACCTTCTGCAAGAGCCCTCCAAGTGACTGAGGTGCATGAGCCAAAGGAATTTAGTGTCCTGTTATGTGGAGAACAGCCTCCAGGTCTAAGACAACCATAGGTCTACTTTGAGCATAGAAAGGAATAAAAGCAATGTGACACAGAAATGTCTGATTTCCCTGTTGCTTCTAAGTTCCTAAAATGCACACAAACGTAATGTCAACAAACTTAAAATATCACATATATCAATGCAAGCAGATTATCCTCATTGACAGCAATGAAGCTACACCTACTTCAGATGTTTATGAAACATAACTACATAATCTTGTCCTTCCACTCTCTGTTTATAGGATGAACAGGGAGTCAGAAACATTTTAAGATTGTCAGCTGAAAACACTGTATATTAGTCTTCTAGAGGCAGTAAATTCAATATCCCATGGTACTAAACTTCGCTTGTAAACCTTCCTTTATGAGCTGTCACCTGCATAGTTGCTTGGAACAAAATCATCTAGCTTTACTCCCACCCATTAAAGCTGGGCCCAGTGATGCAAAGCAGCTCTAAACCAGATAAAGCAGTGAAGAATTCTTATGTGAAGGAAATATGGTCAGTGCAAGGTGATATAAAGATCTGAAAAGGTGCTGTTGAAATTACCAGTTCCCCATCTGTCAGTGACCTACATAGTCTCTAGGTCAATAGCTGGCAGCTTCAGAAGGAATGAAAGGCCGAGAGGCAGTATAGAGCCATCTTCACCTTTCTTCCTGATGCTACAGCTCATCTGCACCTCCAGAGAAATTATCACACCTGTTATAGCCTTCCTTACTTGTGCAGTGTGGAATACATTAAGAAAGGTTTGCCATCCTCACAAATTTAGGACTTATACAGAAAAAAAATTTCAAAAGAGACAGTTAAGTCAGTGAAAATTAAAACTGAGAATCATTAACACCCTAAACATTGATTTTTGTGTGTTTGTATTTTTAACAATGCAGCATTCTACTTGGAATTCACTATTTTATTACAAATAAAGCCTCTGACCCTTTTAAAGATAATTTCTTTAATCTTCAGGGGAAGAGCATATCAACATATTGACTAATAACAAATTTCTAGGACTTCGAGTGTTTTCCGTTGGATTTTTTTAATGTGACTATACAAAATGAACTGCACTTAACGTTACTCTCAGGCACTTTGGCTGTTCTCTTCCTGTTTTTCCATATCCCTCTCCTTTCAGAGGCCCCTCATCATGATGACCCATCCATTTGGCTGAGGGCTGCACGCAGCTGCCTCTGAAAGAAGCCAACTGTATTCTTGGGTCAGCTGGAGAAGTCAGCCTGATTACAACTGTAGGGATATCCAGCACTTCTTAATGCCCATAACTTAGGGGAGCGAAGACCTAGGCCTCACCTCAGGTTTCAGCAGAGGTGCAAAACGTATCAGCTGGCACATAGCAAGCACTCAACAGCTTCAGGCAACCCACTGCATAAAGACTATTTTATTTAAAGATTTTCTGCTACATATTTGGAACCATAGCCTTTTGTTCACATCCTTTCATAGGCATTTGCAAGTTCTTATAATGAAAGAGGAATGATTAGCTGGCACGTTTGACCTCAGTGGCTCTGCTGTCCTGTAGTTGGGATGTGTGAAAACTGAATGTTTCCCGATTTCCATTAATATTTTCCATGTATCCTACAGAAATTAAACTGTCCTGAAATATCACGACACAAACATTTTTTGTTATTGCTGCAAATTGAAAATGAATGTTGGCCAAAGATTGCCATTCTTAGAGAAATCTCAGACTGAATAACTGATTACCCTGCACAAATCTTGGCAGTGCTGGGTTACCCATTTTTAGGAAAAACAAGATTTTTCTATTTTTAATGAGCATTAACATGATGAGGGAGGTCCAGTGAAGTAAATTCAGTGACTTCATCTCATATTTCTTTGCTATAAACCAGTACTATTCAAACGGTAAAAAACCAAAGACTTTTAAGGTCTGTGCCCAATTCTTTGCATTTCTACTATCCCCAGCTCCACAGTAGAGACATTCATTATTTTTTAAGATGAGGGAAATTCTCAGCAGAGTTCACAGAGATCAAGCGAGTCATTGCTCATTAAGGTCTAATCATGAAGAACAGGTTTGACGTACACTGGAGGTGGAATATACACCAACAGTAAAACCTCAGAATTACAGGATATGACAAATGGTGTAAACCTGACGAAATTAGGATTATTGCAGTCTTAAGGCCTTGTTGAACCCTTTTGCCCTATGCTGTATCATTGCAAAAGAATGAACACTATAGTACTGCCAAGACATATGCTGTGATACTTCTACTTAATCAACATTTTTCATTTGAACCATCACATTATTTATGGTTGTAATTCACTACATCAGGAGGTGTTCAGCCCTCAGTAATATCACATATACCCAGGACATGCTATTCAATGGATTTGCTGGTGACAAGTGGGCACCAAGTCCCAAAAATATTGTGCTTTTTTTATACATCTGAACAAAAGGTTTCACTGCAAACGTAGAAAAGAAGTACAGCCTTGTATTTTGTTCACCAATATTATAACCCCCTTCTTAGCTTATGTTGTAGTGTTGCCTATAATACAAATTTTCAAACCTCTTGCATATTTGCACATCACTAAAATAACAGTTAATACTTAGCACAAGTCTGCAACAGACAAAAAAAGCAAAATTTGTTTCCTGAAACACTTATAATCAGGGACAAAAACATCAAAGACAGAAGAGTAGGGCTGTCAAAGTAGAGCTGGGCAATGCTTTAACAGTGTGTACTCAGGTAATCTACAAGTAAATGACCCAGCAGTTTTAGGCTTTCAGAACAGATTTCAAGGTAAAGAAATACGATACCCTGTTGGAAAGCTCAGGACACTCCAGCATCCAAGGAAGCAGGGATATAGGAACAGACATGGTTAGGCATGAAGTTGGCTAATGATTGTAGAGGTCTTATTTATGGGCAAAACCCAGGAAGGAATGACTCTAAAAATCAGATGATGTACAGGTGGCATATAAGGAGAGAAGAGATATTGAACAGTTTTAGTATTCAGATTACAAGTGTGAATTGTACACATTCAAAGGAAGTGGAAACAAGATTTTGACATGATTAACGTGACAGTGAACAGTGGAATATGCACAGTGTTACAAAAGACCTAAGGTATCTTGGAAATCTACTGTTGAGTAATTTGAACAGCAAATATCTGAACTCTCACCCAGGATAATGACAGAATTAGACTCCTTTATCATTTCAATAGCTTGGTCTAATCCAGCTTTAGTGCAAGTTCCAACAATTTCCATAGGTTTCCTTCCTGCTGTAGATGCTGTGCCATATCCATCGAAAAGTGACATCTGGCAAAGATCTGACTGTGGCCTAAATGTGAATGTATTAAATGAGCATATTGGTCAAAACACCAGTCCCAAGTCCATTAAAAGAATCCCAAAATAAATAGTTCATTTGCTGTAAGTTCCCATGTAGTTTGTTTGGGAAGTCAGACTGCGTTATTCTTCAGCTCATTAAAGTTTACTTTAACAAGCTGTGAAGCCAATACAGAAATGGTTCAACAGTTCAGTATTGCATTGCCTTTTTTTCATGAAAGCTTCAGGATCCCACTTGGCATAAAAATCACATTTCAAACAGATTTACAGATACGCTTTGGAGAAAACCTTGTTTTTCAGCCATTTTTAAACAATTTCTCTTCTTCTCCCTAAACTACCTTCACATTTTCCTTAGTGAAACAAAGATATTCTTTGTTTAAATAACATCTCCCATCCCGCATGTTATGAAACAGCACATTTCTCATTTCCTCAGAGCCAATTGCTGGGTGAGATCTTTCAGAGAAGGCCATTCAGTGTTTTATTAAATATTAACTTACATGGTTGGTTTCACAAGTAAATCACATTGCTGTTGTTGCTTTTTCTAGTTGTTTTTTAAGTTCAATTGCCAGATTTAGCATACTAGGAGCTGTTTACGTGCAGAAGGGCTAGAACTCAGCCCAAACTAAGCGAGTTCTCTTATGGTATAAGATCACCAGTGATGGGAAGGAGTGAACTGTCCTAAGGACAGTAGTTTGCTCTCCAGGCCAACTTTAAGCGCAAGTCAACACACAGTCTGTGACCAGTCAGAACTGAACTGGTAGCACATTCACACTGTTTAGTGAAATGCTTGAGCTACAGGCCACAAAGCTACTAAAAAGCAGGGGAAAAGAGAGGAAAGGCTCTCCTAGCACATATGCCTTGCTTGCAATCCTTGAGTTGGCTGGGTATCTCTGCAGTGTTACACATCATGCAACCCAGACATATTTTGATTTCTTTACTCTCCTTGGCATTTTAGGAGTTTGTTTGCCAAAGTCTAATCCAGAAAACCCACCAGACATCCATCCAGTTGTCATAACTTTTCATATTTACTGCCATTATGAGCGAAATTCTGTCAGGGAGCCAGTCCAGTCATCCAATATTCTGTAACATCTTATTTGTAAAAGTTTCCGAAGTAGATGCCTTAGTCTTTTTTCACACAGAAAAGGGGGAAAACTAGTGGCATTTCCTTACCACACACACAATGCATGACAAGACAGCTCCATCCAGAGGAACCAGTCAAGACAGCCACAATTGTCAAGACTGTTGCCAAGAAAACCTTCTGCACACAAGGCTAGAGTAACTGTCTGGCATTTGAGTAACAGGCATATCTGCTCCACCTACAGCTGTCAGTCCCTGCAGTTTAGTATGCACCACATAAGGGAAGGGAAAATTAAATTCGTATTTCAAGAGATGATATAATTCCCAAAATATTTACTAAGTGAAACAAAAGCAAATAAAAGTTCATTCAATCACTTGGTTAGCAGAAGATTGTTACCTATAATCATTATTGGGTTTGGTCATGTAAGCAAATATGCCTTTAGAATTTTTGCTGAAAGATTATACAGGCATAATAGGAGCTGAAATCATTTGTTATTTTGCAGGACAAAACCCTTACTCTCTTATTTCTTTCCAACACTAGTCCACAGTTATAGCAATGGCTAGGATTACATATACATCTGACTAGGTAAACATCCACAGCTTATTTTACAGCACTGCTGCTGGCTAAAATGTTTTGGATCTCTGCAGCGTGGTTTGTGGGATGCTACAGGGTCTTGCAGAATTGTTAAGGAATTTCTATAGGGCTAGATAAACATTCTGCAGAGTGCTTTGCTGATTCCTCATCCTTTATGCCAATTTTTTCAGTTAACATGCAAGGCTGCACTGTGGCTGCCATTCAGCAAGCGTTAGCTGTGCGTGCAAAAAACTTACATTTATTTGCAAAGAAACAGTTCAAGAATTGCTGTCTTGAGACTATTACTATAATTGAGGAGTGCATACTAATCCAGTGGTGTAGCTTGGATCCAAAGCAAAAATTTGTCGTACTAGCCATGGATGCCGTCAGCAAGCCAAACAAGCCAACCAGTGGTGCCCAAGGAAGAAATGGTGCCGAGTTAGCAAACCTGGGAGCAAGAATGGCTGCTCCAGAGCTGTAGTGACTGTAGCACTAAGAATATTTTTAATGCTAAAGCTAATTTCTATTAGCAAATAGATATTAAGACAGGATACAGATACAGAATAACATTACTAGAGGTACTGGTCTTCTTGGTCATTAGTCTAGCTGAAAGAAAGATCCACCCATTTCAGATACAAGAAAAAAACTTAAGTTTTTTTGGAAAGAATTCTCAGAAATGGAAATGCTCCAGCTCCTGTCATACTCCATCACTCCTATTTCAGCCTTGTGAATTATAAGAAAACAAAAGCAGTTTGATATGATTGCTTTATAATAGCATATAGGACAGTAATTATTCAGAACACAAAGCTTCAATAGTTGTATAATTTCACAGTAGGAAATAATTTCTACTTAGGGACCTAAAAGATCTCTTCCTCTAGCCAATAGTTGTTCACGTGAATCTCTTAGGAGTAAAGCTCTATGGAATCTAAGTCAGATTCTCAGTTAAACAAACACTCTTTAGCAAATCCAGAAAACAAATAAACAAATCCTTGAATTCAACATCAGCATCTCTCGTAATCAACACAAAAGCCAAAGTCAGCAACCTCCTTCTCCTTGCATTCCAGTCCTACCAAATTTGTTAAGCTAAGTTGTATAAGACTACTTCCCTCCCCTGTAAAGGACCTAAGACAATTAGCCCCCACCTCCTCCTAGGATTCAGCTGGATTTGGAGGAAAACAGAAAAGGGCCTCTAGTGAACTGCATCCTAAATTTCATATAACAGACTACAGTAAAGAGTACCCAGCAATTTTTTGTAAGTCGCTAAAGCAGCACTGAAAGCTACGCCCCAAAACAGTGCCCAGATGTGCGACCTCTGTGAGAACCTTGGCAGGAGGGTGAACATCAAGGTGTGGATATTCCATCATACACTCGGCAATTCATGTAAGAGCTGCTGCTGCCAAACGAACTGGACTGTGAAATGCATCTACAAGCCGAGGAAGGTCAGAGATTTCAATTCATTTTGCAATACTAAGACCTGCAAAATTAAATTATTTAAATCCAAAATAAAATATTACATCGTGTTTCATACTCATAGCATAAACAGACCATTGAGCAAGAAAGGTCTGTTTACTTATGTTGTTTTCCTTTTCATACAATGAATTAGAAATATAATAGTTATTGGAAATTTTAACCTAATTTAAGTCTTTTCCAAAAATACATTGCTAGAACATTTTGCGACGACGATCTGTAAGAAACAGAGCCAGAACAGCTCCTTTGAAGCCACTGTTTCTCATGTATGGGAGAGAATTGTGTGGATGTAGTTGCCAGAGTTTCTGAACACATTTTGCCTACAGAGAATCGAGGCAGGCAAAACAGCTCTGGATGCATTAGAAACTGCCACAATCTAAGTGACAAACTGGCAAAGGGATAGTGTCTTCCCCTCTTCTCTCTTAACAAGTTTCAGCCTCAACCTTTAAGAATTTCTAATGGCCTCCATAGTATTAGGTACAAAATCCTTCTTAACAAATCAGCATTAAAACTAAATCAAAATTTTCGAACATTTCCCACAAATTTATTGTAATTCAGATCAACTGAGGCAGTTGGTGGATTCATAACAAGAACATTGTTTCAGTTGAGAAAACAAGTGGGAGGTTCTAAAATCATTGAACTAGTTCAGTGCTTTTTGAAACACCAATTTTTCATTTCAGAACATTTGATTTCAGCAAAACTTAAGCTTTTTATCAGCTTATTTTTAACATTTTTCACCCTCACTTATACTCCCCCCTTAGTTAAGAGTGACACCTTTAGGAATTCATGTTTTCCTAATATACTTTCCTATCCTCTGAAAGAATGGGAAACTAATCAACAACAAGGATGCTGTGGATTGAGCACATACGCAGTGTAAGAAGTGCACATGCCCATAGTGCCACCCAGAGCACTTCTAGTGAGGATTTCTATGCTCCTACACTTTTGACACCCCAATCATACCAAGGCCATCCCCAAATCCAGAAGTGTTCTCAGCCAGCAGTTCTGCACAGCACACGAAAGAGCTGAAATAAATTAGTGGAAAACCCTAAAGTCCCCAAGAAGTAAAGAAAAAAATCAAATATAGTATTGCTGTAGTTCAAACTACTTTAAAATATCCAGGAGGGCTGAGAATAAATAGTTTGTCTTTAAAGATGAGAAAGATTTCTCCTTTGTTTATTAATGCAAGTGAATATCCGTTTCTGATTACAAGACTTCTGCACATTCCACTCCTCACATTTTCTGGTTTCTGTATTTCTTTAAACACCAATCCACTGAGCAACTATGAAACTAATTAGCATCCCAGCCACTCAGCTGCAGCATCCACTGACATATATTTGAGGACATGTTTTCAATTATCATCAACACTGCCGTATTGTTTTCTAATATTAGTCTACAATGCCTCAATTACTGCCTTAGTCTTTATTGTTTTCAGGCTTATTTCTTAATACTCTATCCCAGTAGAAAAATACTTAGCACATTATTTTAAGCTGAAAGACAAAAAAAAATCTACCTTTGGTAGATTTGCCCTGCACTGTGCACATTTTAAAATGTTTTGGTCATTATATAATATTTTTACCCATAAAGAATAGTTTATCAAGGTAATTATGAAGTTCTGATTCTCTCACATTTTGATTTTAGATATTTTGATATAAAAAAAGGCTTTGGAATTCCTACATGACCTCAGTAAACACGCAGACATCCTTCTGTCTTTTTTATATTTAAAGAAAGTCATATTTAAAGTCATATTTAAAGAGCACACATAGTGACTTAATTTTAAATAAGAAATTGTCTTTTAACCTACATCACTGAATGGGTTGAAAGTATGATCCAAAACCATGTAGTCAGAAAAATCATTGATGCTCAAATCATAACAGACAGATATTGCTGTTAAACAACATTCTTGGAACACTTGGAAAGGCCAAAGACCATCTGTCAGCTGGTAGCTGCAAGACATATTTATGGGCTTTTGGGGATTCAAAGTCCAAAGGCTTCAGTCTGACAGAAGGGAAACTGTCACATTATTTAATGTATATTAATAATACTGAGATGGAGCAAGTTTATGGATAATGTATCCTGAGGAGATCTGGGGTTAAACAGAAAAGCTGTATGACTGTATTGGTGAGGCCCTTACCATGGTCTGGGGAAAAGATGCAACATAACAAAAAACCAACATAAATTTCCCAGAACACCTCTCAAGTATTCATTTGTAAAATAACTGAAAAAAATTAGCCTCAATGATTTTACACCTTATCCTTAAGGAACAACAGTGCAGCATATTTTGATCCAATGTTTACCTAATTATTAACTTGACCTGCAATGAACTAGGTCAAAATATAAGTGTAAGAATTAGTCTCCTTTATTTGCAGGCAGAATATAAGCTGAAAATATCTGCTACTGTTTCCAGTTCAGTCTGAGCTCCCTCAGTCTTTGAAACATTTATTAAAGATTTTATTGATCCATTCCTTTCATGTATTATAGCACAGATGGAATTTTTTTACTTTATTCTTTTAATGCACAAGCTACTCTATTATTATGGTTATACAATATAATTTCAAAGAATGGGGTTGCATTGCAAAATGAACTGTGAAACAACGAAAAATGAAGTTTTGTTACTATGTATTTTGGCTGCCATGTAACCTTCTGACAAGTTCCAGGACCTCAATCAGATTTCCCCCCAGTGCTGGTACCGTTTGAAAAACTGTAAAGAATTAATGAAATCCAACACTTTATTTCTTCCAGGGTAAGTGCTGAACAATTTTCTAGGATGCTGGAAGCTTTAAGGGCAGGTAAGAACCAGTTCAGGTCTGATTACTGTCAGATTGTTTTCTTCCCAAAATACTTCCTTTCTCTGTCTATAGGAAAGATGAGTGCCAGTTAGGTTCTACCTCTAATAAGAAAGATCTCAGTTTTAATAAGTTTTGACCAACACATGCATCTGGATGTGGACTAAAAAATAGCAAATAAATGCATCTTAGGGTGGATTAAAAAATAGCAAATAAAAGTAAATATGTTCTCTATCCTGATGTACTTTAAACTAGCTACAGATTGGTACCTCTGCAAATGAATTAAGTTCTCTGATGAATGGATTTCTGCTTTTGTAACTGACTGAACATTAGGGAGGAGGAAATGCAGAGCTGTTTTCTCTTGAATGAAACACAGCCCAGTCAAAGGAATATGCTCAAATAAGGACAGTAGAAAACAAAAAGGCTATAAAACAGTTTCCCTGGCTCTAGGGATAACAGATTCCATGATATGAGGAGGAGGGATGACAAATAGCTGCCCATATAAGTGAGTGGCTTTCCTAGAGGACCGAGTTCCAGAAGGGCCTGATTCTGCACATATCCCTTGTTCCTCACTGCTTGCAGCATTAATGCTCCAGGCAGGATTAGGCCTTTTGCTTGCTCACATGCCTGGCTTTGCTAGCCAAGGCCACCCTTCGAGTTTTGGGTTACTTGGCTACTGAAAAAATTCTACCTTTGTTTTGACATGAGATTTACATTATTCTACATTAGGTGGAAATCTAATCTATCTGCTTTTCTGTCTTGTGTTTTGAAAACTAGACTGTAATCTTTTAAATAAACACCAAAGCTTTTCATCTTCCATTAAATAGAACCCATCCTTCTGTTGTAAACTCCATCTATTCCATAGGTTTCCAAGCTCCTAAAAAAAATAAAAATATCTTTCTTTTTTATTGATGTAGACTTTTTTCCTACAAGCGTTTGTGGGGAGTGTTTTAGAGGAATGCTAGCATGACGGTTCTTATCTTTAATCACTGAAAACATTATATCATGAATCAGGGTCCCTTTTCCACCTTGACCACGTCACTGGGTGACCACAGATTGTGACTCAGAAGCCAGCTACATCATTTATAAGATCTGCTACATCCACTCAAATAACAGACAAATAACTGTGAAATCCTCATCAGCATGACAAACCCACACCCAAATGTACCATTGAACCTGTAGTTTCATCAGCTAAAGAAACATTCTCCTTTTTCGAGATGTCTTCCCTTTTGGGCTGACCATGCAAAAAGAAGCTGGTCCTGTGCAGGAGAAAAAGCAAAGGATATAGACACACATACCTGTGCTGGACTCCATTTCTCGTGTTTTTTTCTCACTGTTCCCATTAATTCTGTTAAACATTTTCTTCTTTGGTCCTCTTACCACTCACAAAAACATGTATATTTCCTGTAGAGACAGTGGGTATAAATATGAAGTTGATGCTTCTGTTGGCATTCCTATATGATCATTATACAATCCTTTGGTTGCCAGTAAAATTTCTGTGCATGAATATGCATCGTGCATTTGAAGTAAATATGAGAACAGCATTGTTTAGTGCCTGGAGTAAAAGTTTTAAGGCAGGAACTCTTAAATTCTAATCTCATTTGTAATTCACTTTGGCTAAGTCATTAGTGTTGTTTTGGTTTCCTGTAGGTCCCTCCTAATAAAATTGAACTCAAATCTGTCATAAAGAAGCACAAGAGAGAAGAAGGCAGCAGAAAGAACACTTGGCAATAATAAATCCAATTTCTGATATGAGAGGCAAATGGAGGCCAGGTGTGACTCCGTGGGTACTGTGATAACCGCTATTCCAAGCAAGAACAAATATGGTCACTATTTGACTAAAAAGAGGAGCAGGAGAAACAAGCATCAGTCCTAAAATACTTGCCAAACCTATAAAGAAAAAACTATGCACTCAGAAGAGTAAAAAAGCACTTTTCTTTATTAGTCATAAAATAAAAACAGGCGTAGAACCCAAACCCTACTTGCACTGAAGTTGTGTCGCTGACACTCGTGGCAGCAGAAGGCATTTCCTGCACATGCTTTTGCATTCATAACTTGTATACATTGTTTTTGCCAGAAAACTAATTTGGGAATAATAGACTCTTGGTCAACCTGAGAATGAAGCGGGTACCCCAGGATCCGGCAGATGCACATGGGACTGCCAAATTAAATTTCTGAAATAAAAAATATTCCACTTGGGCAAATATGGAGAAATGGTTCATCAAAAAAAGCCAAAATTAAATCTGTCATAAATTCCCCAGTGACTTCTCACAACCTTTACTGCATTAGTAGAAATACAGACCACAGTGTAGCATCTGAACATTGTTACAAGATGCAGACCACACAAAGAGTTCAACAATACTTCCTTGGGAGAAAATATTATTGCTTCCAGTACTAGTCTCTTTGACCATATGTGTTAGTGGTTTAAGAAAATGCTTTTCCCTCTTTAGGAAAAGACTCGATCATGTCATTAATCCAAGATAATACAATATTCTACTCAGAGACATGCTTTGTCATCACTTGTACAACATTTTGTTAAATATGCCCAAGTAAGCTCTGAGCAAATCAATGTATAGAATTAATTTCTCTCATCAAGACAAAGCCCAAAATCGCAAGATATTACAATCTCAATCTTAGAAGTCACAGGAGTTTAACTTTCACTGGTACTGTCATTTTAGGAAGTCTTTACCAAAAACTTTAAAACTTGTATGCAAATTGCCCACTGTTAATCAAGGACAACAGACCTTCAAACAAGCTTGATACTTTGGACAAAACACTAAGTCCACGAGCCTGGGAGGAGACAGCAAGGGAGACCTTTCAGATGCTGTACAAAGTTTGATTAAAGAATGAGTGAAACAGATTTCCTTCTCTGCTTTTTTCCTTTAAAATCAACTTTTCCTACTGCCAAAATTTGCTTTCCTTGAACTAATAGCTATTTCTTCTGCTACTCATTCACCTTGAACTGGAACCTTGAAGGCAGTAATCCCTTGAAAAGCTGTGCTATACATATCCTTTTCTGTTGTCATTTGCATTATTATTTCTATCATTATTTTTAATGCAAGGAGCATAACAATCTTGTTTATGAGAAAAAAATTATTCAACATAATCAAAACCTTGCTATATGATTCATTTTTCCATTTCATACATTTATTTCAACACAGATAATGACATCTGGAGTTATGCAGTATCCATGGGCCCTGATCCAAAAGCTTTTAAGACCAGCTTATGTTAATTTGAATTGGCCCTGGATTGGGTCCCTAACCTATACTATATTGGCTCTTTATTTCACACATAATTAACATCAGAAGAAATTTCTTGGTAACAAAAGGCATACAATGATTCACCGAGGATCCTGAAAAGTTGCATTTTTAGCCTTTCATTTAATTGAAAAGCAACATGATGTGTTAGAAATCCTGACTTATCACCTTCTGCTGCTTTTCAGTGTTAATCCACACCACTTTTCAGGAGCTCACTTTACTTTTAGATAATTATTCCCAGCATGGCTTATCATTTAAATGCCAAACTGGCAATGAGAAATATAGATAACTAATTTATCTCGTGCCTTTTATATAAATTCCAGTTATGGTCATAATTTTCTTAGATTGTAAGGATATGACTCTTCCTGGTTTTTTGTTTTGTTTTTTTAATAGAAAAGTTGTTGTTCCTGGAAAAGGTTATTGAAATAATACTTTACACCTTCCTGTTGCAGAACAAAACAATCATTATGATGGATCCCTCTTGTATCTTGCCTTTCTTTATATTATGGGCAGACTTTTTCAGCAAAATTCTGTCATGGTCACTCATTTATCCTTCTGAAATTAGTAGGATAACTCACACGAGTAGATAGAATGGGATTTGGCCTTTATCTTGTATTGCTTACAATAACACTTGATCAGTAAAATAGCACCAACCACTGAATGCAGTCAGTTGTAAGAAACATCTTTGTGTTCTAACTCAACCAAATTTAGCCTCATATATTTTAACTGTAATACACCGAATACTGGAGACAACAATCTAACACAATTTAAGAAAAACCCAAAACACCAAAAAAAAGCACAACAAACGAGCATTAAACAAGAACCTACCTATATCCTAGACTACCCTCCTTAAAAGTTGAACACAAATATGCTTCTCTTTACAAACACTTCCTTAGCCAAAAAGTAATTCCAGTCTGCCAATATTTAAAGTTCAGCATGACTGTACTTTGGTTTAATGCTACCTGCAGGCAATATGGATTCCTGTCAATCTTCAATTCACCATGACTGCAGAAATTAATTTTTTCTTCTTAACTACATCCAAAATAAACTTGACTGAAAAAGAGTCAGTCTATCTCAAGAAACATCTTGCATACAGAAAATTGTAGCAAGCACACAAGTAATATCAGTTTTCACAGATCTTAAGGCTGCCTCCTGATTTAACTGCATATCTAGTTCCTTTTCTCCTCCCAAAGAAGAGGCCAAAGGTTGTAGGAAGCTAAGGATGTCATATCAGGGCTGAAATACACTTGATATTCTGAGGCTGAGCCCCTGTTTGTCTCATCAGAAAGCCTCTATCTTTGTAAGCAGCAATGCTCCACTTCTCCTGACCTTGGCACAAAGATGGAGTCAGTGTCATCAGGCCACGTGGCCTCTGAAGTCCTTGTGCCATTGAAGGCCTCTCGTGTGTCACACACAGCCCACCTATCCCTACTTGTAAAGCATCTCTGTTCAATACAGTTGAGTCCATAAACTATGTAGCACTTGAAATCCTGCTGTTTAAGGCACAGCTCAGTAGGTCAGGAGATGGGCTGATTCTCAAAACACATTCTTCAAAAACATGAGCTTACAGTACGGCAGTAATTTTACAGTATTGAAATTTTTATCATTCTTTTTGCCTCACATTTTACTGCTTGAAACAAGCAAAAAATTCCCTTCCCCACATTATTGCATTGACATTGAATGATAACGTTTCCTCAGAATGACTAAACTCACTAGGAAAGTCACAGCTTTCACAACACATTTTATATGTTTTTATCAAAAATATTTAAGTAGTGTTGAAACTCACCTTTATTACCAAAATTCCTCTACTGACATGATCAATAGTCCCATAATCTAAATCACCCTTTTGTTCAAAGTGAAAATATTCTTTCTCAGGAGAAACAGCTTTAATAATTTCAAGATGTTGTTGGAAAAAAGGCTACTGGCTTGAGTAGCCATTCTACTTGGCAAGTCCTCGTAACCAGTGTTCACCACACCCTGATGAGAAAGCAAAATAAATAGTTGTCAAAGCTTTAATGTATTGGAAACTTTTCACATGTTCTCCACAGATCTGATGCCTGCTTCATACATGCTAGTAAATCAAATTTGCATATTACTACAGACATGAGTTACTAAAGCTTTCTTTTACAAGTTAAGGATTCTGTGTAAAACTAACAGTTTACTCTGATGCATGACCAAAGAAAGTCAGCAATTTTGTCAGGAAGCCAGAAATTAAACGAGCTAGGAGGCCAGTCAGGGAACTGGTTACAAAACCATATGGTGCTTATTTTTGAGAATTAGAAATCAAGTATTTTTCAAATTCGAAAACACCTCATGATTGCCTGATAAGAATCATATTGCACAATGTGTTTCACAGATTAATTGCACTCTAGTCAATCCCAAGGAAGAAGGTAAAGATATCTTTGAAACTTGAATTCTTTGCAAGTACATCTGGATTAATATTATGTTTCTAATGTCCCTTCGTATTATTATGAAAGCAGAACATAAAAAAAAGCCCAAAACAATTCTAACGCCATGCTCTGAACACAACTTACATTGAATTCTGATCTTGAACGCTGTACCCTGTATTGTTGTTCCTTTGTCTCATTGCACCATTCCAGGATAGCCATCTGGACATTACACTTGCCAGCTCAAATCCCATGTTGGCTTCCACGCACATCCTGGGGTCAGGCACTGCAGGACAGGCAGGGAATGGCAGCCCCTCAGGAGCCAGTGCTGAAAGGTAAAACTGAAATACTTGTGGCTGGACTGCTCTTTTCCCCCGGCTTTCCAGAACAGGCCATTGCATCTATTCACTGCCTGGAGGGCAGGGAAGGCTGCAACTGCTCTGCTTCAGAGCCCACTTCCCAAGTTGGTTCCTGATGAGATTTATCTTTCTCGGGTAAATTCCCAAATACTCATGATAGCATGATGATAGCATTTTTAATTGCTTTAACTAATCGGTCTTTACAAAGGGAAACAAATGACACAGTACTAGAAAGAAGGGGAAAATTAGTTTTAACTGCTAGAATGAGATCATTACATAAAAATTGTAATCTTCCATTCAAAAAGACAAATACACTCAGAACTAAAGAAATAAGTTGAAAATACAACCCCTGAAGAGATAATGAAAGCAAAAAATTAAGGTTGATTACATCTTCATGCATTTTGGAAATGTTCTCATCCTCTTAGGTATATCACCACTTAGGACTGCACTGTTCTGGGGGGAAAAAAAAAAAAAAAAACCAAAAACAAAAGTAGCATAAAATTTAAAATGTTTAGACAATACTCTTCACATATGCTCTGGTGACAGAATATAATGGCACCTTTTTATCATCTTATCATAATATGCTGCATGAATTTTCTATATCACACTGGAACTTAGTCTTCATCTAAAAATTATAATAATTTTAATGGTAATCCATTGAGATCTACCATTCATATTACAAAGTGTTCTTTGCAATTGCCTTAAAACAGTGAAATTAAGCACATCTCCGAATTTTCTTTTCCTATATTTGGAATTAGACACTAAAAATTCTTGTTAATAAAGCTCTAGGGATTAATTTAAAAGCATTGATGGATGTAATTGTTAAAAATTATTGTTACCATGCTTATGAAAGTCACAAAGCATGAAACATTCAAAGATGGAATGGTGTCTGAATAATATTCCAATTTGTGGTTTCATTACTTACGAAAGACTTTGCTTTCTTATCCCACAACACTTTGGTAAGAATTCCATGACAGACTTTTAGTGGCTTCAAGGAAAGACAGTCTTTATTACTATAACACTGGTTACTTTTTCATTTGTTAGAGAGTTATTTGCATTTTCCCTGTACATCAGTTTTTTCTAAATGCTGCTGTATAATACACACCTGGCAAATGTCAAATTCTGCAGGATGAGGCATTTCTACTTGACTCCCAGCCTCAGCTCCTTATAACTACTTGTCATTCTTTCATTTGATTCCATCCTACTCCCAGTGATTAGAATTGAAACTTTCTTCCCCACTCTCATGTTTAAGAACAAGTTTAATGACTTTAACTAGAAGCAAAGACGGTAAATATGGAGATATGTAATACACGTGGGTGCTTTCACAAGTAAATACAGCACATTAATTGTTTTGAGTCTGAATTCAAAATTACTAGGAAACCATTAGCAAAGAGAAGCAAATACTCTAAATCATTGAATAAAAAACAAATAAAACCTAATCATAAAGCTTTAACTCATTAATAGTTTTTAGTAATGCATGTTTTGCTAATCTTTTTATGCTAATAGAGACATATGTTTGTGCTTTCCAGTAGTTATAAGCAGAATCTTGCCTGGAATAAGAGGTGTACTACTATCAATACCACTTCATCACACTGCTTGGCAAAAAATACCAGGTACAAGAGTGCTTAAGCAGCTCATGTGTGAGCATGCACACAACCCATACTCAGAGGAATCGGGATGGACCGGGTGCAACGTGCAGGGAAACACAAGCAAAGCTGAAACTAGGAAGGAAGGAGGAAGATGATGTTTCACTTAAATTGGGCCTGGGAAGTAAAGAGGCAGCATATTTAAGTGCTTCTTTAAAATTACGCTCTCTTTTTTTCTGAAAACTCAATAATTTGAAGTTTGTGTCAATTAGCAATGAATTGAGTAAAAACTGCTAGTCCCATGACAGAGAAACCTGGCAGATTGTTTTTGAGTGACAGATAGGTTTGCTTCAGTGCAAAGCAAAGCAGAACTTTGACCAAAATATTTTCTAAAGCATTAAGCAGTATTCTAAGATTCTAAGCCAATTTTCTTACTCTACCTAGTATCAAATCTCCTGACAGTAACTCCCATTGCTTTGGCAGCTACTGCTGCAGTCAGCCCAGTAACGCCAGCACCAATTATCAGCATCTAGAGAGATCAAACAGATAGTAAAGTACATTCTATGTTCACTTATTTCATCACATGCTGTGTCTGCAATATGCCTTATCTTCAAAAGCACTTGAACTTTGAAGAGCATCAGAGGTTAAAAATTGTAAGTACTTCAGAGAAGTAAAAAAAATAAAATCTTATCTCAACAATATAACATAGTTAAACAGCTGGTTTGGACTATAAGAACAGGTGGTCATCTGTACAAAAGGTGCCAGATGTAGAAAATAAGAGAGAAAAAAGTTCGGAAAAAAAAGTTAAACAGCACATGACTAGAAGACAGGTATTCTATTTGTCAGGATATAGACCTTAACTCAGACTCTGATAGCAAAGGATGCTGACATTATTTGCCTGGTTATGCAAGTGTTTTCCTTTACTACAGCTCCTCTCAGGTGTGAATTCTGACAGACGTGCTGAAATGGGTATCAAGGCAGAGGACTTTTAAGGTCCTTTAAAAAACAGTGAGCATCCTTCTGGGCTGAGCTGTGATTTAATGCATTTTTTACTCTTCAAGTAATTTGCTAAAAATAGATGAAACATCCAAGGCTGAACTACTATGTACATAATACACTCACCTACAAATTTCAATCACCCTTGGCTGCACTGTATCAAGGGAGGTGAGAACAAAGAGAAGTCCTTGATGCTGGGGTCCTGCCAAGCAGAAGCAGATCTAGTACAAAATATTTTTTGGGACCATCCTGGAAAGAATCTAATCCTGATCCCTTGGGGAAGTCTAAAAAGGTTTTGATCAAGTAAATTCTGTATTCAGAAATGCAGCTAAATGAACTTCTGTAGGATAGCTCAAACTAAAGACAGTACAAACCAACAAACTCAAATAAAATCACAATAAATCAAATGCTAATAGTTGCCTCAGAAAGGTCACATAGGAGAGCTGAACTGCCTTGTTACAAGGTGGTCCATCCTTCCAGTACAAGATTTTACTCTTTAACTGCAACTGTACTTTCACAGGAGAAAGTTGTCCTGCTTGTCCAGTAAAATCCCTGCCAAACTGGTGAGATGCCAGCACTACTGATTTGAACCTATAACGATTAAACAAATAACATTGTATATACGTAGTTACACCCTCAGATGAATTAACGTTCATGGATGCCACTCTCTAGGGTTCAGATGTCAGGACACAACTTCTAGAAGCAGAGCCAAATCCACTTGAGGCAAATACATAAACCAAATCAATTAGACAATTAACCGAAGCTTTATAACAACAGCAAAATAGACATCTTAAAGTAATACATTTGGAAACAATACATTCGAAAGTCATTCCAATTTATACCAGTGGCTTGAGAATTAAATGTTTGATGGAGTAGAAAATGCTGGGAAAAGAATGCATACCAAAGAGGGTGACTCATAGCTTAAGGTGCTTCTTGCAACTGCAATATTTGAATTATTTATTTTTAATTCTGTGATCAGCTAATATGCCTATAACTTGACTGTCAGCCCACTTGCACAGAACACGGACGGTGCAGAGGGCTGCTCAGAGCTATTCCAGGAATTTACAGCACAGATCCCCCGGTAAAGCAATGAGTTGATGAGCATATACACTTTACGTGAACTGGAAAATAGGGCCAACCTTTCAGCTCCCTTGAAAAGGAGATATGTTTGAAATATAGAGGCTGCCTTCACACTTACATGCTACTTCAGCATTCCTATACAATTTATCTCTCCTAGTAAGCTACTGCTCAAAAATCTTTTCAATTTATCGTTCTTCATTCAAAGAACTGGAGGTAGCCCCAAAACATTCACTGAAATGCTGTTTTGTGTTAACACTGTGTAGCTACGTAGACCCCACTAGAATATAAGTTACAGGTTAACATCTAATACTTGTGGGATGTTTTGTTTGTGGGTTTTGTTGGGGTTTTTTTCTCATTGGGGAACTAAGAAAAGAAGTACTGATTTCTTCAGGAGAGTTATGTAGGTATGTAGTAATTTGAACAAGAGCTGCAGTTGTTTTGTGCTTGTTCTGCTACAGAAAGATTTTTCAGGCCAGTTAACTATGGGCTTCTCAGTCCTTTCACAGTATTTGGCCTGAAGGCCACACAACTTCAAGATTTTGCTTAACAAAATAGAACAATTTGAAAACTCAGTTTCTGTCTTTATACTATTCATACTTTAAACCTTTTTCTCCTTCTATCAAAGCTTAAAAATCAAACTCATAAAAGAGTAACAGATACAAAACCAATTTAATATCAGTGATCTAAAGGCTGAAGCAAGGAAATCCAGTGTAACTCTCCTGATTCCTTGGATACAGTTAGGGAAGTTAGTCCACTGTCAGTACTGCACGATAAGATAGGCAGACATTTCAAGAATTCCTATAGAACTCTGGAAAATTAATATTTTGTAGGTAATGGTGAGTAATAATTTTTCCTCGCTGAGGGAACATTCCTACTGGCTTCACTGAAATGAAGTTTCATGCAGTGGAAGGGAATGAAAGACCAGCAAAAACAAGAGATGCTAATACCCAAGTTGAGCCAGCATAAGACAGCCATTGTATACACATGCTTTCTGTATTAGACAAAAAACTGTTTTTCTTCTGTGGGTACCATCTGATTCAGTGTCACAGCTATATAACTGAGGTAATAATTTATTTTAGTATACAGGCAAATAAAAGGATCAATCCTAAAAACAAATATTTTAAGAGAAGTTGATATAACAAAAAAAATTAACATTGTTTAGGGCTCTGTGTTAGAACATTGGAGGGAAATCAGAGAGTTTGACACTAGGTTAATTAGATTGAAATAGTTTCAGAGAGAGCGAGAATGTGCAACAGGAAAATACCATTCATCTTTGTAGCAGATTGCTTAAATTTACCAGAGCTGTCATCGAGACCTTTTAGAGACTAGTTGCATGATTTTGTTTATGGTTCTGTAAAGACAAACAATATTGACTGCTGACATTATCATGGCTTGTAATTTTTCCCTCTTTAACTTCACTGTGGCTGACTACATGAAAAGTGATTTGTTTGGCTTCATCTTCTGCAACAAAAAAGGATATCCCTTTTAATAAGATAAGAAGATGCAACTGCAGGGCCCAGTCTAGGTCATGAGGCTCCTTCAATTGCAAACACTACACAATCTCAATCCAAGAGGTAAAAAGTCATGATTTAGTGGTGGTAGATGGTTTCCTGTGATTTACTGAAAGCATGGAGGGGCCAAAACAAGGAGAACACATGATAAAGAGATCTCCTTTCAATCCACCTGTGAGCAGGCAGGGGTCACAGAAAACTGCTTTGCACCGTTGTGCTGAGCTTGCCAGAGTCAGAGCTGGTACTTGCACAAAGGTGTCACTGCCACCATTTGCCCAGAGCCAGTTCCAGCTGAACCCGAGTGAAGTTTCCCATTGGGATGATGTGAGAAATTTTGACACCAGAAAACCTAAAACATTAGGCCAGCTGTACCTTACTCTTAAAATTCATCAAGATTTAAAGGAAGTTTTGCATAAAAATATAGATGTTGTACATTTTAGCACTAAAAGTTAAGTTTGATTGCTGATTCTCAAGATGTTTGAGATATCCAAATCCTGGACAGTTTTGCAGAAATGAAAGTCCCATAAAAGTTGTTTTTTTACATATAGGATGTTTACTGCTGAGCAGGAGTGGCCCAGGGATGGGCACAAACATCCTGCTTGCTATGAAAGGGCACTTAAATTTTGTCGTTATTCAGAGAGCAGGAGAGAAATGCATAAAATTACTTTGCTACAGCCTGTTATGCATAATGTGGAACACAGAGGACCTCATTCACTGGTACCTGCTCAGTGGAATGCTGTATCATAAGCAGTGATATGCAAAACCCTTTTCAGATGATTTATGAATAAAACAGTGGCAAGGGAGCAAGTGGCAGGGAAAATGCCTTGTTCAATGAAGCACTTATGCGTTTGATACCTTTACCAAATTGATTCTGCTTGAGATGAACTGGTTCAAATTTAAAACCATTTCAATATGCAGCCTATGTACATAAATAATTGGTTCAGCATTTAAACTAGTTGTTTGTGTTTGGCAGTTTTTTTAATGAATTCCTTATAGAAATCTAAATGGCTTTGAAATTAGTTCCAAATCTGAATTGTTTCAAAATGTGTCTTATACTGAACAACAACTGGTCTTGACTGTTGTTTGGCCCCTAATGCAATGTGATACTACAGGGGGAGCCAGAATTCAGAACTAGTAGGGAGAATTTTGCACTTTTAGTTGTCAGAAGCCACAGTTTTGTGAGGAGTAACAGATTCTTTTACCCAGTTCATACTGTCCCCAGGGCCAGGCCTCAAAATAAACACAGCAACTTCAAAGACAGTATTACAGGTTACACTCCAGGCCACAGACACGTGTGTTTGCATGTTGTGATCAGTTCACACTTTGCATTGCAAACCATCTTGGATTACAGTCCTACTTCTGTGAGAAATTGTTATGGAAAAATAATAAAAAGTGGTATGTTAACGCTGTGCCAAATATAAGACACATTTATCATGCTGTCAATGGAATTTTTAACTACATGTCTCAATGGATTTACTAAAATTAGTTTTGTTTTATACCTATAATCGCTATAGTTCTTAGGCCATGCTTAATGTATTTCACAAAGAGCGATGCTTAAGCAGCAGGAAAAAAACCAAACACAGTATATGAGCCTAAAACAAAAAAAAAAAAAAGCTCAACTTGTTGGTAAAGTAGTAAAAACTTTTTCTCTGGGACTGCTAGTGTAAAGGTGAAGACAGAAAATGGGGGAGTATCCCTAATGCTCAAATTGCTCTAGTTTCTCAACTGATGATCACGTTTCGTTGACAGAAATTAGTCTTCAGAATAAATGTGGTTACATTATCCACAAATTACAAACTTAGCGCTAAAACAACATCTGAATTACATAATGTTTTCAAACATTAATTGCTACCTGGCTAGTCCATATGGCCCAGCAGAGAACTCTACTTCTTGATCCACTTTTAGTCAATGTTTTACCAAGGACTGGACACCAGTAGGATATGCAATCCACTTCTCACCTTGATTTTTCTTTGGTAAATCCCACAATACAGGTGTTCACTATAAAGTCCTTATAGTGAACACCTCTAAACTAGAAGATATAACCAAGAATACAAAGACTTTTTTACCCTTACAGATCACACCAAGTTAGTTTTTATTTAATTCCAAAGGCACAGATTTCAACATCCAACAGATGCCAGCAGATACAGTTTCTCTGAAGCCTGAAAATTGCATCCATATATCAAATCCAGTAAAGTTTTATGCACAGAAATCATCCTTAAAGAGGTATAATCACTGGTTGACCTTAGCAGGACGGTTAGCGTGAGAGAAGGTGGCAGGATTGGGCCCCAAGTTTTCATAAATAACACAGAACGTCTCCAGATGAACATTCCACTGTTAGTTTTTATAGTGCCTTCCACAGCCAGCCCACATGGTCTCACACATATTCACAGATGCCAGAACAATAACAAATTAAAGTTTGGTTTATAAAAGGGCCTTGGCTCAGAAGCTACTTATACAAGTTTGCATGCTGTTTACCCTGAAAAAGGTGTGGAACTGACCACAATGAGGTGACAACCTCAATTCCACTCACACATGAGGTGAGAAAACCAATAACAAAACTGCGGGATTAGGAAAGGACAGTTTGTTTCTCCTGGCTTGTGAATAAACTGTGTCTTGTTAATAAAGAAATTAAGTACTTTTGTGAGACTAAGGAACGTCTCTCTTCCCCCTTAGCATATATGCAGGTAAACATTTTACATATATTTATATAAGGAGTATATAGAAATATATATGCCTGACTACCCACATACCCATACAAAACATGTTGATCCACAGATGGATGTAGTCCTAGATTATTATTATTGTTCTATCTCGCTATCCATTGCAGGCAATGGAAGATTTTCTTTGACTTCAGGGAAACTGGATTTCCAAGCATTACGTTCCTTCTATGCTGAGCACAGGTTCAAGGGCAACATTATTATACCAAAGCCTTGCCTGTGCTTTCAAAACAGGGTTTAAGTTATTGAAGGGCTACATACTGCTTCCCTGAACTGTTTAGATTTACCTTCATGGCTTGATCCTCCAGAATACTCTGAAAATCCAATGCTGTCTGTTAAAGTAGTACACACTTAGAACTGGGGAAATGCCTTGGAAGATGAATCAGTTTCAGCCAAGTGCTATTCCTGCCCAATTCAACAGGAATGTTCTCACAAACATCAAGTGGACCTGACATTTAGCCCCAAAATAGAACAAAGAGAAAAACAAATGTTTCACCATACCCACATAATTTCACAAAAGTTTTTCTGCAAATTTTTCTTTATTATGCACAGCCAAATGCCTGATTGCAGACACCTCATTAAAACTTAGTTGTCCCCATAATTAAGTGAGGTACCCCAAGCTATACATTAATTACTAGCAGAGATGCAAAAACTAAAATGTTTGCTTAAACACACAACATACACTGTCAGTTCAATGCCAGAAAACATTCTACAAGAGATTACACAGACCAAGCAGATACATGTGGCAGGGACATTTCTACTAGAAACACTCTAAACAAAGCCATTTAGTACAGAGCACATTTTGCTTAAAAGATATACACATGGCATTAGAGCAAAGCTGGGAACAACTATAAGAACTTTAATTGACACTAAAGAAATAACTGCCAGTATTTATAATTCTACAAAGAAAAGTGTCATAATGAGTTCACTGGAAAAAATCTGTTCTATCTTGCACATGTGCACATGATATTTTCAGGCCATTAAGACAGCAAAAACTAGAAGAAAATACCTTTTTTTTAACTCAAAAGGAAAACCTTTATTTGTGAAGTGCTACAGAAAATAGAAGCTTTTTGTTACAATTCTAAGATACACAACTCTGCTTAAGAAAGAAAAAATGCTTTAGATACACTCCCCACATTATTTGTTCTGCCCTGTCCTTCAAGACAAAAGACAGTAATTCATCACCATCAGCAATTACTATACACAATGACCTTGTAGTATCTCAGCTGCTTGGTTAATGTGTAGCAGGTAAAGTAAAGCAAAATCTCCTACTCTAGGAAGGAAAGAAATAAGAACAGAATATCTCTGATGTGAGATCTAAGTAACTCAAAGGAGAAGCAAAAATAAGTCCTGGAAATGCTTCATCTATATCCTGTCCTACTCTTTATGGCTAAATGAAATTATACAAGTATATCAAGCAAAACATTTAACCCACGGTTATTTTTCTATTCTAATTTTTTCTAAGGTTAAACAGAAAACCACTGTTCTCATTTTATTTATTAATCCATAAGAACATTCTAATACTAATAATAGGAGCAACTGGTTTTCAGCACTAGCCTTCAATCTGTAGTTAATTCTATAATTCATCTATATCAACTTCCATTCTTTGATGTTATGACAGCACTACAGACCACCATCTGGTCTTTGAGATTTAGATTCAAGATTCGTATTGGAAATGGTATTTCCTTTTATATACCAAATTTGGAAAGGCTGAATCCTTGGATCTCTTCCGTAACCTATCATTGCTTCAGTGTCATGCAAGTAACAATAAAAAAAAGGTGAAATATTATTCTAGAACTTTGTGCAGAATAGGCCACACTGTTAAAAAGCATTCTAAACCTACTATTTCTGTAAATATAATTCTTCCCATAGCCACTTTTGGAGGAAATAAAAGGTCATGTTTTTTATTATTGCTATATATGCAAAAGCGGTAAAAGTTCTGGCAGGTCTAGAATCAACAGGATCCAAATCTCCATAAGACTTTTCTGAAAATTGGCAGAGTTCAGCTTGAGAGTGAGCCCATGAAGCAGAAATGTTCAAATTCAGACTTTTCCCCTCTAGTAAACTGGCCACTGGAACACCTTTATCCTCAGCCCAAACCTTTACACATTTCAAAGCCCACTACTGTCACTGTCACCAAAAGGGAACAAACTTATTCTTCAACACCATGAAATCAAAAACATAAACCCCAAACAACTAGTTCTAAGCCTAAAGACAGGCTGGAATCAAGCTGGAATGGGATCTGAAGCTGAATGTTACTGCTTTCTCTTATACACCTCTTCATCTCATTTGCCAAGCTGGTGATTAATTTCAAATTTGTGCTAATGAAATACAGCACTGTCCAATTTGGAGCTGCATAACCTCCCACGAATGTCTTCGCTTGCAAACCCTGCCCATTTCAGGCCTGACCCATCCTTTGAGCACATTTTACCAAATGGTCCCAGGTACAGGTACTATTAGGTACAGTACAATAGGATACAGGCTACATCAAATGAGCTGATAGAAAACGCGAACTCTGAATTATCTTGCCTTAGGTAATTAACATCAGCATAGAGTAAATTCAAGTCCTCCATTTGTACAGCAGAAGGAATAATTAGAAGAAACTTTAGTACTGCATTTGAAGAATTCCAATACCTTCATTTTATGGTTTCAAGTAGGATACATGTGAAATAGGTTAATTAATTTTATTTTTTAGGTGCCATAAGCAGAACCACAGCAACACTTCTGAATTTCATTCTCCTAGAACCCACTAGTAATGTAAATAGTTTTGAATAATCAAGCTTCATGTTCTAAAGCAAATTTACAAGCTCATTAAGAATACGAGCCAGTTACATGTACAAGGTTAGTTACAGTCGTGCTCCTTTCTACAAATTCATTAGTTACATATATTTTCTGAACACACAAATATTATGCCCTTCCATTAGGAAAGAAAAGACAGGTAACTGTAAATTACTGAAAATCATTTGTACTACTCTTTCGTTTTAAAGTCATCTTTAGCTGTCTCCTATGTAGTAGGCCTCCCATATAATTGAACATCCTGCTGAACTTCAACAATTGGGTTCACTAGATTTTGCTTTCCATACCTAAATTCTTTCTCCTAGTAATAACATCACTAGTTTTATGGTTTCATTCCACACAGATCATCGATCATGCACTCATTCTAATCATTTATAGTTCTTCCTTTCTAACAAAACATGTCTGTCAGATACTTAAACATTTAAAATCCCTTTGCAACATGTATTTGGTGTATCCAAGTCTAATCTCCCCCAGAAAAATTAGATTTTCCACAGCTCTTCTCAGTCTCGATATAGTTGGAAGGAACTTAAACCACATCCTTATGTCTTTTTATATTCTAAAGGAACTCCAGCAGCTTAGCTTAGGACAAAAATATTTACAAAATATATACAACCCCCACTTCAGGCCCAAGTTCAGTGAATTTTGCAATGAACATACATTTTGCAATCTTTTAAAAAGTAACGGCTATTCAGTGCTAGCCACTTATTGTGTTATTTTCCATAGCTGTTCACAGAATATACTAAGAGCTTTCCAGGAATTCAGGAAAAGATATTAACTTCATTGAGAAGTTAATAGCAAAAAAATCAAAAATATTGTCAAGGGGGCGAGAAAAAGGGCATTTTTAAGGGATCATTCCATCTGAACAGTAACATCCAACAACGGACCAAGCCAGTCTTCAGTGTTTTACCATTGCTCTCAGGGGAAAGGCAAATATATTTGAGGTATGTAGTGAGGCACAGAACACTTACAACCATTTGCATACAGGTGGAGTACCCAGCAAGAGAAAGCACCAACTTTTCCATCGCAACTTAATCTATGAAGTCTACCCTAAAAATAGAAGCCCTAATAGTATGAAATGCTTCTGCACTCTGCTTTAGAGAAGGGTTAGCTGTTCTGGGTTGTATTTTAATTTGGTTGCAGGGTGTCACTACTTGCATTCTGAAGGATTTAAAGGCCTCATTTAGGAACAGAGATTAACGTGATAAACATTATGAAAAATGTTTAGACTTAAACTACTCACACAATTAGCTTTAAAGTGACTACCCCAAACTCAGCCAGTGGAGTGTATCTCTCAGGGGCAGTAGCCCTGCTGTGGGCCTACTGTTTGCGTATTTAGTCTGCCTTTCAGAAGTCCACCATGGGTTAGAGTGCAGAATGCTGCTGTTACTCTGTCTGCAGTACATTTGTTAGGCCAATCTGGTTTAATTATGTCTATTGTAGACTGAATAAAGAAAGTGGCACACACACGTGTACACAAAAGTAAACACACTTAATACCACAATTTTGTAGAGGTCCAACTCATTCAATTCCAAAGAACAGGAACTGCACTTGAGCAATATCCCTCACATGATTCATTACACTTTTGCCTTAACGGCTTCCTGCCATAGGAAATATTTCAGTTCTTACATCTTACTTATTTCTTTAACATTCTCTAAGCATTTTGATTGAAGTAAAGTGTTCAAATACTCCTATATGGCAAGACTATTGCCATAGTCTATTTATTTCTCTTTCTATTTTCTCTTTTTTTCCATTGAAATGTTCAAAGAATGTCCCTAAGGAAGCAATATTAATTATTGTTTGGTTTATTCTTACAAGAACAGTAATTTAGATTATTTTATTATGTTCCAGACAATGATTGCCTAACCAGATAATGTAAGCAAAGTAAAGTAAACTGGCAACTGAGTTTAATTATAAAAATCATTGCTTGGAACTTTGTAGCAATGCATTTGTGGTTGAGAAATACCAATTAATTCAGTTCACAGTGCAGGGATGATTATTGCAATATCACAGTGATAAACAAGTGATGCAGAAAAAAGCTTTCACCAAGGAGTAAATAATGTAATTGAAAAAAGAATGGCAATGGGTGCTGTAATGTCACTGTAGAGGACTACTACCGTTGGTCTTATTAATCACAAGACTGTGTCCCAGTTAAACTATTACAGTGGCCAAATGTATGTTTTAACTTACACCAGATACATTCCTTCCTGAGGAATAATGTAACACTTGGCAAAGACAGACATATGTACTCTTATCCTCTCCTTAATGTCATCAGTGAGAAAACTGAATCATTATTTCAGCCCAACACACCTTCAAGATGATCCTCTGGAACCACAGGCAAAAGTCTTAAAGGCAGCCTGCATCACTTAGGAGGCACTTTAGAACTCAGACCTCTGTGTTCATAGAATTAGACACAGATAAAGCAGTTTCATCCCATTGGGAAAAAGGCATTCCAGTAGCTATAAACTGTGCAGCATCACAAAGTAAATTTGGCAGATTACAGGTAGATTTAGAAAGAGACTGGAGGGGGTGTTTACTTAAAAATTTCCATTACATTTATTAACATTCCTGAAATACACTGAAAGACTCAACATGAAACCAAAAGGAAGGCAAGAAGATGGGACTGAGGAAGACAGGCTGAGAAGAAATAGCCTCTAAAATTTTTGTCCTATATACAACTGTATGAGTGGCCATGCATCTCAATTCATTTCACTGACAGCTCAATTACACAAACAAGTCTATTGGACATGAGGAGATGCATCCCAGGGTCCTGAAAGAATTGGCTGGTGTAGCTGTGAAGAATTTCTTCATTGTATTTGAAAAGTCACAGCAGTCAGGCAAAGTCTCCAGTAACTGGAAAAGTGGGAATATCTCACCCATTTTTAAAGAGAATAATAAGGAGGACCATGGCCAGCCAGTGAGCCTCATCTCAGTGCCCAGTAACATCATGGAACAATCCTCCTGCAACTTATGTCAATGCTCACATCAGAGTCTGCAAGGACAGGAAAAAGGGCGACAGTTTTAAAGTAAATGGGGGTAGATTTAGATTGGCTCCAAGGAAGAAATTCTTTACTGTGAGGCACCAGAACAGGTTGCCCACAGAAGCTGTGGATGCCCCATCCCCGGAAGCATTCAAAATCAGGCTGAGCCACCTAATTTAGTGTAAGAGGTCCCTGCCCATGGCAGGGGCTTGGACTACATGATCTTTGAAGACAAATTTCAATTTAAAGCATTCTGTGACTCATTAGGGAAGAAAAAAAAGAAAGCTCTCTGGGTCAGCAACATTGGTCGAAACATATGTATATACTCATGTTTATCAGGGAGATTTATGACCCCATTTTGTCCTTGTTAGGAGTTTAAATACATTAAGCATCCAATCCAACTGGGCTTTGTGCAAACAAACAATTCCTTATAAATACATACAAATAGCACACTTACTGTTTTCATCTTACATTTGTCACAAGACAGTGGCTCTACAGTGACATCAAGTTCCTACAACTCTGCCTACTGTCTACATTACCCTGGAGTTTAGCAGGATTTACTTACTCTGAAATTTCATCTTTCTGTTCCCTCAAGTACTTTCCTTAACCACCACCAGTATATTAACTGATAGTGGAAAAAATTGAGCACAGATTTCTTACACTGTTTATAATTTTTCCTTTTATGTCAGTTTTGTAATTTATTTCATGTGTTCCATTGCACACCATGCCGTCTGAATGAGCTTCAGGGCTGACAGCCCACAGAAATCATAAGATGGTCTCTGTCAAAAATACAACTAGTAGTTTTCTTTTTCTTTGGATTGAGCTCCCTAAGTCTAAAAGCCTTGAACTCATTCTCTGAATGCACAGTTCTGTTTTATTTTTAAATAAGTTTACATAACTCTTTTTTCTCTGAAAAAATGATGCCTTATCAGCCAAGTTCTCTCCTAACTGGTCTAGTGAATCTAGCAGCAGCTTTCATCTAAACTCTACCCACACTTTTCTTCTGAAGACATGCACAAATAGCCTGAGTTCTTTCAGCACACTTGTGAATTTGCTTTGTAACACAGTCAAACACTACCACATTGTTCTATGGGCAGCATCCTTCAAATAAAGTTCAAATGCAAATGCCTTTGCAGGCTCATTACAAGACCTGTAAGACCGATTTCTTCCTACAGTGTAAAGCATTCAAATTTTAGACAACAGATAAGATAATCTAGGCAAGAAAGCTTCAGCCAGTACGATGAACAACTTACCCCAAAACTTGATTGGTTCCTTATCCTGGAAGATGCATTTGTACACTATTAAGTTACATGAATGTTATAGACAAGCAAAGAAAATTAATTTTTCTGCATTGATGGTACTATTTGCTTTTAACATCAGTGCTGCCCTTGCCCTTTCACACACAACTCCAGATTTCCTACTGCTGGGTAGGAGTGTCCTGTGAAATTGTCTTACCATCGTGGTGGTACTACCACTGAGGTTCTTGGACCTGTTTGTAAATCCGCATAGGGAGTAAGGGGGCAAATTAATCTCCCCATTTTGTTAATATTAAATCATTTACTTCCACTAAAGGTTGAAAAGAATTACCTTCTCATAGTGTACACATTGCTCATTTTCTAGGTGCCTAGCCTGAATCCCCCACGGGTGGGATTCATTTTAACTAATTCTAGACATCTTTCAGATGCAGACCTTGAACTCATGTTCAACAATTTTCTTCAGAATCAGAAGGAAAGAAACATTTTCACAAGGTGTTTCAGCTGCCCCATCTCAGGCTTTTTTTAGGAGGAGATAAATTATCTTCCAGAGGGACACAGTCAGGGACATTTTTGTGCAAAAAGGCATCTGCACAGTGAACAATTATGGGATAAAACCCAGTATTCTATGAGCATTGTTCATTTGAAAGAACAAACAATATGCAAACACAAGGCTGTTACAATACAAATGTTCTGTCACTAATAATGTCGTATAGCTTTTTGAAATGTTAACAATTGCTTCCCCTATGCCCCCAAAAAAGAAGATATAATCTCTGAGCACATCAACAGTATTGTGCAAACAACTTCTTTAGAGAATAATCTCTTCATAAGGACAATCCAGAACACAGGAACAGAATGATTCTTAGGGGAAATTCTTAAGCATTCACCTTTACAGAAGATTACTCAGCCACTTCCAAATGCAATCTGCTGACATCATTCTGTTTCACAGCAAAAATTGGAACTCTTGGCCTATGAAGTAAATGTCAGAGATATGTTTAGGGTTGGGGTTTTTTAGGGTTTTAAAAAATAATTTTTATATTGGGCAAGACTCGTTCCCAGATTTTCCCAAGACAAATGAATAATATCTTCTTACAACATCACCACATCCTGTATATTATGGTAAAATCTAACTTCTGAGTTGTCATTGATTTATTTAATGAAATAAGTATAGAAAGTTAATTTTTTGTTTATTCCAGAAATAATTCAGTCTTTTGAAATAGTCTAAGTCTAGAGATTATGTGTACAAAGATTACAGATTTCATAACAAATGGTAAAATTACTGTCACTTTTCCAGTATTGGAATGAAAATACACTAAACCAAAAAATATTAACTAGCTTTCTTGGTTTTCTTTACAAATTCAATGGAAAATTTTAATACAAATCAAAATTACAGAATAATGCAGAGGATTAATTATCTTCCAATGAATTATTTTATTCAGTGTGCAAATGACACAAATTACATAGGTATTTTTAAAGTAATTTACCCTGTCATAAAAACCTTTTGGCTAAAGGAATTATTTTGACACTCAGAAGCAGTTTGAGATATAGTTGTTCATAATCCTGTAATCTCACAAAACATCAAACTCTACTTCCTCTCCGTATTGCTGGAAGTAACAATGTTTTTTCTTCATTTTCAATTTATTTGTACTACTTCCCTCTTTTAATGTAAATATCTTGCTTTCTGGAAGTCGTGATCAGCATGACAGTTCATCTTTATTTCATGTTAGCAGGGACCTCAGATCTTATCCAGGTGTACACCAATACATCATACAGCTATATATGTACACCACTCCAATTTAAATGTACTTTTACTGACCTGCTGAGCTAAGTTGCTTATAAATCGTCATTACTACAGGTGTTTCATGCCCCAAGATATGTAAGAATGAAACATTTCATATGAAACAGCTTTTCCGACAAAAATCACACTCAAGATTGAAACCAAATGTTAACCAATAAAATCAGTCAGTAAATAAAACTGTTTTCATGAAATCTTAGGACTTGAAAGTCAAGACTTCATCTAGATCACTTTCTGCCCCAAGATAGTATCAAGTTTTATATAAGAAATAGCTGGAAATGTCAAGAATCATGGATATTCCAACATCTTAGGAAACGTATTCCATTTCCTTTTATCTTAATTTACCAAGTATCTAGTTTAATTTAGCTGCATTTATACATCTTATTCACAAGATACATAAATCTATTTTGGTTTTGCCACAGCCTTTTATATATCAAAGGACTGATATAAAGATTTCAGTGAAGGAAGCTCAATTCCACCTCTCTTTCCTTTTAAGTCATGTTCCCTAAACACTTCATAATTCTGATTCTCCACCTTGGTGAATAATTCTCTTCAGCTGGTCCACATCTTGCCTTAAATGTGACAACCAAGCCTGGTCACACCAAGGCTATGACAGCCCCGAACAGACCAGGCTGACTTCACAAGTCACACAGGCTGTCACCCTCATTACACACCCTGTAAGGTCATCCCCTTTCCTGCAACTTTGCAGCACTAAGTCACATTGAATTTTACTGTAACACCGAGATCTTCTTCTACAGAGCTGTTACTTTCCCACTTGTTGCCAACATGGGATTTAGGCAGCAGATCTCTCCTCAATTCTATGTGTGGGATCTTGCTGTCATTCCTGTTACTTGTTTTCTACTTCCCCCCCCGCCTCAGAGCATCTCCCAACTTGCAAAGATAATTTTCAATTTAAATCTTGTCCTAAAATAAAACCTCTGTACCCTCCAGCTTCATCCCAAATGCAAATTCAATGACTAAGTTTTTATTCCATCATCCAGATCATTAATGAAAATATTAAGTATTTTAATATTAAAATATTACCTGACCCACGACCGATTGCTGCCAATCCCTACTCAATATGGAACTTTCCATTTTGAGAGAAAAGCATTGAGACCTAACTCCAAATACAACACAGACCAGTATCCACCTTACAGCAGATGCATCAAGACTGTTTTACCAGCCTGCTTATAGGAGCCTCAAAGTTGAGATATGTGCTAAACTCTTCTCCTCTGATCACAGGGCCTGTAATGCCCTGGCAGACGGAAATTAAACTAGCTTGGTACAATTTCCCCATGACAAATTTGTTCTGTTAATCATCTTGATTTTCAGGTTCTTTTACAAATACTTTTGTCATTTGTGATAATATTTCTTCTTATTGGAACTAAACCTAATTTAACTTATCTACAGTATTGTACATTTCTCTCCCTTCTCAAAGAGAGGCACTGATTTTTCCTTCTTCAATTCTTTCACATCTTAACTAGCCTTCAAAAAAAAATTCCAGTGGATATTGTGCAAGTCCTGAACACTTCATTAACAGGCACTAATATCAAACCTCAATATAGATACATTAAGTGTGTTATTTGCTATCAAATGAACTGCTTACATGTCTCTTGCATATGGCAACCTAGAGTAAGAAAACTGAGTCTCAATGAGACATGTTAAGTGTCAGAAAAAGGTGTTCAGAATGTAATAGAGGTAATGATCAATCCCTGTTATTGCAGTCAATTGCAATTATTTCCTAATCCATTAACGTGTCATTATTTTTTTAAAAAAGAAGCCACTGGCCAAGCAGCATAGTTTTCAAACCACTGGTTTTCTTCTTCACCTGACCTGACAGAGCTGTTTTGATCACTTGCAAAAGTTTTCTGTTGTAAAAATAAAGAGCTCAGTGATATTTGAGGTTTAGCTTTACTCATCTATCCTCTTCCTGCAGCCCAAGACATTGACATGGCATTAATCCTGAGCAGCTGCTTTATACAACAAAAGGAATTTGTTATGGAGAGCTATTTCACAAGTGCAAGTAGCCAATTAATAACTAAATGTATAATTTAAGAAAAACTTTATCAAAGGCTTGAATTCTTTCCTTATACAGTCACATTAATTCATATGAAAATTTGATCTTCAGAAAGGGCCAAATTATTTAACTGACTTTATTTCTCAAATGTGAGGACACAGGAATAACTTAAGAAAAAGTTGAAACTTCCTGTCAGACTCAACATTTCAGGTTTCTGCCACCCCTAAAACAACTCACTGGCTCTGTCATCCCCTTAAGTAAATTATCAATCCACTGCTGGTGTTATGGATGGTCCTCAATAACCCTGAGGACAAATGTGAGTTACTGATGTACATATTCCTTCCAGATGTTATGTTTCCCATAGCACTCTTGATAAGAAAAAGCATAAGCAGATCTCATTGAGTTTGATATTATCAGTGTATGTCTTTAGATAGGAGCAAAGAGGCTGACTATGTTTAACAAGCAGATGAGATGGTTTTCACCCTCTGTATCTCCTACATATTATCCTGCCAAAAGTTTCTCTGGTAGTATCAGTACTTACCTACTCATCACATCCTCAAATAGGATACATAAGGGCAATAAAGCTAGATTTCCATCAAAAAACATTGAGAAAAATTGGCCACAACTGAATTAAGTGTCAAAGTAAGAAGATCCTACACAAGCAGCAATTTCCTCTCTTGCCAGACCTTCCGAGCAATGTGAAGCTACAATCACCTCCCACACATACAGTTTACAAAATGCTCAGTGCATTCAGTGACCCCATTTAACTGGGCATTCATGGGGTTCTCTCTCTAGTCCATGGGATATTGAGGAGTCATGTCCACAACAATTATCTAAAAGTCTCCAAAATGAGCCCTAGCCCAGGCTATTTGTGTGATGTGAAACAGCCTGAATCAAAGATATAAAATTGATCCCCCAAGTGCCCAAAGTTGATGTAACAATATATCTGCTGAAAAGCTCTGTGAATAATGCCATACTTTACAGGGTACATCCTTATAGAGGTTGTGGTCAAGATTGTTTTTTCATAACAGGAAAATCAGAGTAGAGCAAAGAATACTGCACTGCACTCTTCCTAAATGCAAGTCATACAATGACATTTTATATTTACAAGTTATTCTTACTATACTTATTAAGTTATATTGATTACAGAGGAGAATCCATGGTATTCACTCCTAAAATAATCACCCTTGAAATTAGAACAGGTAAAGAAACCATAAGGATCATTCTATCAGTGAATGCCAGACAAATGACACTGCTACACTATTAGTCCCAGTTGCCCTACTATCAGTATTTAGAATCACACAGCCACACACAAGAGCTTTCAGGTGTGCACCATCATCAGTACATTACATTTCAGAAAGTTTTCAGAAAACATCATCTGGTTTATACAGCACATCTACCCAGGGATTTTGTCTGAGACAGAAAGGAGCAGATAATCAGAGACCCACAGTAATCAAGTAGTGCAAAGTAGTAATTACCTGAGCACGACACACCAGCCCCCTGAATACAGAAGCTTAAGTACTAAATTTTTTTGTAACAAGACTGAAAGATTTTTAGTATGCTGGCATTTAATTTTTTTATATGCTAAACACTTTCTTTAATTTTATGCTGCAGAATTCCATGTAACACTTCTACAGTCTACACATCTTTAGCCTAGAATCAAAGCCCTTTCATTTTCAACAAACACTATCTATTTTTTATATTACACTAAGCACAGCTCATTGATAAGAATATGAACAGTGAATAAGCAAGGCAGGTAGTCAAAACAAGTCTGAAACATCTCTTCAAATTTGAATCAAATCAAAACTCTGGAAAATCCAAACCAACACCACACTCAAATGTTGTATCTAAGAGGAAAAACAAAAAGCCCCAAACAAGAAAAATTTCTTGTTTGTACGATATTTGTACTACATTCCCTAAGGTGAGTCGAAGTAGAAAAAAAAAGTGAAACATACTGGTTGTTCCTGTGCTCACTAAAAGCTTTTCAATACTTTGTAATTCTAGAAATTGTAATTGAATGTTTAATTGCTGCAGTTGTTGAAAACAGCCCCTTTACAGACACAGAAAGGCTATATCCCAAGGCTCAGAACACTAAACATATTTTCACAATTATTCATGCTTACACACAGTCAGTGATTCTCTCTTTTCCAGAACCATGCCAGTAGCATTAGGAGTAGTTACCTCTTCTAAATTTACCTCTCTACAACTTTGGGAACATGCATTGCAACTGCAGTCCAGAATTGTTCCCCAGTTCGTCTCTCTGGTTTCATGAGTTACACATGGACAGAAAAAACCCCCACAAACTGTACTTCAAGGTATTCAATGAAGACTTACTTCTTTTTTCATTCTCTCACCCTGCTAGATCAACCCATCCTAATAACTAAAATTACCTGAAGTCATATCCTAATTGTTTGTGGTGTCTCACAAGAGGATGTTCCAATCATCATTTAATTAATCCGACACTGAATACACAGACACAGATTTTTCAGCAGAAAAAGAGGTGAGCAAACATAGGGAAAAGTCATCTACCAAATCATGATGAATTCAGTGGCAAGGACTAAGGGGCATTAAATGAAAGTAGTAGACAGCAGGTACAACAGAGAAATTAATCTTAAGTTGTGGAACTTACTGCTTTATGTAGTGAAAGTTCAAAGACAAAACCTTTGAGACTTACTAAACAAAGCATTGCTTGTGGTTCAGTGAGCCCCTCAGATGCAGATTGCTGGAAGAAGAAAAGTAACACGAGAAAATATCATTACATATTTGCCCCAGTTTTCTACTCTTTAGTCCTTTGCTTTTAGACAGCTGAAAGCAGGCTTCTGACAGTACAAGAAGGTAATTGGACTGAGTAGTGTGGCCACTAAGGTCTACTGAAAACTCCTAAATGGGTGGAAGCTTTTGAACAGCAAAGTATTTATGAGGGACTTTTATTTATAATAACCCACTTGCTTAGAGTCTAGGGAGTCTTGCATACAAATTTAAAAACTAGGTTTTTTCTTAATTAAATATTCATTTAAAGCATTTTTTTTCTTTTGGATATATATTATCCCCAAGGGAAGAAATTTAAAAATGGGGAGGTTAAGTTTTTCATTCTCATAAGACACATTTTAAACTCTCAGGAGACGAAGTTTAGGACTCCCATTAAACATCTCCAAATATAGTCTCCCATAAAACTCTCCTAGTCCAACATACTAATTTTTTTTTAAAACATGATGTTTAGCTTCCTTCAACATTTCTTAAATCACCAGCTTAATGTTTCCTGAGGAAAAGTACTCACAGAGCAAGCATTAGGAAAAAAAAAAAAAAAGAGGACATAAGAAATCTAGATTGCATCTAAAAAAGCCTGAGATTTCAAGACAGCTCTTCACCTTAATATAATTACTTCGTGGATGTCTTTTGTAGATGTAGTTTAGTTAGAGGCAGTCACTTCGTCATGGTTTATCTACACACTCCTTACAACCACACAGACAATCCCTGGGATTTACCAGTAAAGCACAACATATGGTTCTCTTTTCCTTGTAAGTATAAAGCAGAATTGCATAACATATGAAAACAGCATGTCTTAAACTGGGAAAATGAAGGGGATCATTAAGTGTAGTAACTGCAGTCAGATACATTTATGTTTTCAAAACAGAAAAAGAAACAGTTATTTTCTTTAAGTTCCAAAACAGTTGTATGCAAATATTTAGATTGCCTAACTCATTCTTCTGACTTCCAGTACTCGTAGGTATCTAAAGAGTACAAGCCACTGTTTTATTCATTTATAAACTTCAAAACCACAAACAAGGGCGAGTAGAGAAGTCACAGATAACAAAGCAGAAGCACAGCAGTATGAAAGCAAAATTTTTGTAGAAGAAAACATAAGGACTTGCACATTGTCAAACAGCAATGTCTGCCATGAACCTGCAAGAGCCTCTGAAGGTGTTTGAACTGGGCTGTCAGCCCCTGGCCAAGGCTGCTCCCGTTCCTTCCTGGCCACTGATGCCAACTCCTCTTGTGCACCTGCAAGCCAAGAGAGAGGGAACTCACTTGTACAGAACAGCTGAAAACCAGATGTCAGCGTATGAAGCTACCACATAGACAGTGTCAGACAACAGATATAATTACTGCCAACAGAAAACATTATCCTTAGATTACAGGACATTTGAAAAAAGTGCCAGAAGTGTTCAAAAGAGGAATGGTCTCACATCAGAACTTGCTTTCATGACTCAGCTTATATAGTCCCTCTCATCCCAGGGGGAGATGCTTGAGAAGCAACCTGTGCAAAATAATGTTATTGCTAGGTTATGTTTTACCTAAACCAGTTCCTCTTCTTTTTCCTTGCACATCCCGTTTAAATCCCCTTTCCATTGTTTTTTCTGGAAGACCATTTCCCAGTTCTTCCCACCAAAGCAGATAAGAACATGCAACCTAGCTTTATACTAATTATAACCCTTTCCAGACCTAGATGGCCATAGCAAAATTTAAAATAAAGCTGTTACAGAAAAATCCATTTCTTAAACATTTTCTGGAGGCTTATTTTGTTATTTCTCTTGCTTCAACAATATGTCACTGGAATTTGAGATTCTGACAAGTTTATAGGCAAGGTTAGCAAGACCAAGATGAAACAATGTAAGCAAATGACTTGATGATGAATAATGGCTGAAGTTATTTTACATAATTTTAAGAATGCCCATCAATTAATTAGAAAGTTACATTTTACTCTATAGACCATATGTATATTGTTCTATAAAAAGGGATCTTTCAGGTATCTGAGAGTAAAATAAAACAGAACAGTTACAAATATTACCTTAACTGTAAAGCATTTTGTATGCTTAACAGTGTCTGATATTCTGATCCCACCACGTTGTGTTCCTAATAGAAACATCAGTCAGCTGGGATAGTTCACAGACTACCAAAACATAATGACTAATACAATTGTTCTCTACTTTCTTGAAGCATTAATTCTGAGACGTTTGCATGCAATTAAATGAGCCCAAATACAGATACTATAAACATATAACAAACAGAGCTTGCAGACAAGTAGTTAAGTACTGAATTCAGAACTCAAACTTAGATTTAGCAATGACAATTCTTGAAGTGATCTTTGCATCATTTGGAAGAGACAGAATAATTGGAAATTAAAACATTTCCACACTGCTGTTTCATGGCCAAGTCACTTATTTTCTGCTTGCCAAAAGCCCCAAGATAATTTTGAGTTTTAGTTAACACCTGAAAAAATAAGGATATAATTAGGCAAATATTGGCCAGTACACATAGATACAGATACTTGGCCGCCAGATTGCAAGACTTCCAAGCACATTAGGAAACAGATGTGATTATGATTTTCACCTTTTGTGTTGATCTCGTGAAGAATTACAACTGCACTGGGGCAAGTCCTAAGAAGAACCACTGGACTCAAAACTTCAGATAAGTTATTTCTTGAATATCAACATTATTATATCTGGGATTCAAAATTCATTCTTTTACTGTACTCTACTATACATGAGACATTTTTATTAAGCAACTATACTGCATTTTTTTGCACTTAAATTTTAAGTGAGTAAATGTCTTCGGAGTACAAAGATCCTGAGCAGTTTCATTATTAAATGGCAGGACTACGTCCAGAATTGTTTTTCATCTTAAACATCAACAAAACAGGCTGTTGAATGCTTTACCAACAGCAACAGTGTATCTTGATTATTCCTGACATTCTGGTGTAAGTAAGATGCTACAATGGAAAGAGGAAAATTAAACATCAAAAATTGATGGACTACAAAGAAAGCTTTGTAACTGTATAAATATTAAAAAAACTGTACTTGTTTGGGAAAATATTTGCAGGAGTGTGGGGAAGAGAACAGAAGAAAGAGTGAGGAAGCTGAGAAAAAGGAAAAGAGAGAGACTATGAAGACACAGGTGCAATCTGACAAAAGAGGTTAAAGGAACAAGTCTTGCCAGCCGTTCCCATCTCACTCCGCATGGTTTCAGCCCCACCACGGGCTTGTTCCCTTACCCAGGGGGCAGCTGTGCCCTGGCCACACTCACAAACTCAACCTTACAGAGTAAGTATAGGAAAAGTCAAGGGTTTAGCATCTAAGGAAACGTTAAAAGAAAGAATCAGATGCTTATGATTCCAGCTTTGCTCTCACATGAAACATGCTGGCCTTCTGGAAAAGATTAAAAGAAAGCCAAGAAAGCTCTATTACAGAGAGGAAAACAATAGTTATGTTTGTAACCCATGTTAAGTATATGTTATGATGGTTTTGTTATGTCAGACATTTTAAAAATTATGGAATGGTTTGTATTAGGCAGGGACACTTACAGAGAACATGAATTCTGAAAGAAAAGAAAACTGGATAAAATTCTCATTTAAGTTCACATTAGGAAAGACCCTTGAAAACAAGCAGAGAGCATACTTTATTTAAAAAACATGAAACTGGATTATTTGTATTCACATTCCTAGATTTGAACCAATTTCTAGCTAAGAATTATAAGATATGGAGCATAATATAAATATTCTAGGTATTTTAAATACTGGCATAAACCTCAGAACCCATATTATTTAAGTAGATTTGTCTCTCTAATCAGCACTTAGATTTGGCTGACTTCATAGCAAAACATTTCAGCCCTGATTCAGGAAATCCTCCTGCCTTTATGTATATCTTTATGTTAAGAAGAACATTCTAACCATGTGATTTTTAAGTCTCTATTTTAAGTTGAATATGTTGACTGGTTAAGGGAGCTTCTGAATTGGTATCTCAAGTAGAAGCTCTTACACCAAGCCAGTTGGATACCAAAGACATTAATACTCCATTGCTTGGATGAAGCTGTTCAAATACACTGGTATCTGTCCCTTTACAAGAAAGCTTTATTTGATCATCAGGGTTTCCAACTGAAAGAGAGAACAAGAATTTAAAAAAAAAAAACCTAGTTATTATTGTTGGGGTGTTTGTGTTGTTGTTTTGGGGGTTTTTCAAAAGGTTGTTTGATCTCTCAGGTCTAATTACAGTTTTATTCTACATATCAGTTAAGAAATAGCCATTACACAGAAATAGCTCAGGTGTATTTTTGAAAGGAAAAGAAAAAGAAGATATTATGAAAACCAGTATTACTTCAGTATGAGAAAGAATGTGTAATTACTATTTTCAGTGTTTTAAAGCTGATACTTAGATTAATAAATGCATAATTCACACAACTGTTTCATAAAGGAGTAAGAATTTTTAGCAGGATGACCTGACATTTAATATAAGCTTATTATTTCGTCTATTTCATTGATACCGTCTATGTGTACCAAACTTATCACAGTCAATTCTGAACACAAAGCACAAGCTTTAGGGTTTTAGTTTTAGGCTCCATGCCGCACCATTCAATTTTAGACATCTGCATTGTCTGGCTCAATCAGCCTTTAACTTTCCTATCTTTAAAATCTCTCTTCACAACCAAAATCCACTGGAAAACTACATTCAGAGATGGTGTTGAATCTGCATGCACTGAACAGCTTTTTGGAAGAGTCTTTTGACTTTTTTAACCAGAAAAATAAGTGAACCAGGGAAGTTGGAATAACATGCACATATTGCTTTTGATCTACTTGCTCGGACTATCATTTTCCTAATTGCCCCAAGAGTAAAACTGTTAACATACCACTATTCCTCTCACACAACTAAATTTACTCTGCCTAATTACAGTAAAAAGAAAGCCCAAAGTCTTTAAAGATTTGACTGAGCTGTTGTTGAATAAGACTAGCAGCTGACTCCTCAGTAACACTAGTTTTAGTAGTCTATTTTGTCACACTAAAAAAAACTCAAATGTTTTTTGGTATAGAGGAATAAGTCTCAGCTATTCAGTGGTTCTTTTTACACCAGCATTATGTGAAAACAAATAATTTAAGATCTCAATTCTAGAAGATTCTATAGTACAGTAGAATAAATGTAACAGGGTCTGTTCACAGCTACCTCGGGCTGACTGCAAGCAGAATTCCTGGATTTCATCCCTGTTCCTCTGAAGTATTATACACTAACTTACCTTACCTTTTTTTCACTTTATATTATTCACTTATAAAATGGTTTTACTGATTTATAGCCCAAAAGACATTGCACATAAGCTAAGTCTTTTACCATAGGAAAACAAAGAATTAACTATGAACTCCTGCAGGTTTGTCACATGACGGTGACACGAAGTATAACTTATCCAGTCTCACCCACGTCACTTAAAAGAGCACAAAACACCACGGTGACTGATGATAATAGGCAGGGATGATGAGAGGGTCGTGGGATTTACAACTAAGACCTTGTTAAATCCACACTTGAGTTTGTCTCCCCTTATGGTTTTATTTTTAAAAATAAGAATTTGAGTCTAAAGTCTTTTATTTCAGTTCTTCATTTTGTGAACTGTTTTAAATTAAGAAAAACAAATACACTTCCAGTCAGGTATGTTATCAGGAGAATTAAGTACTAAATCATGGATATTTCGTTAAACAGATTTTATTTTTTTTCCTTTTCCATTTCATAAGTTGTCAAAATGATCACATGGTATTGGATGGTTCCTTGTAAAGGACTCCTAAACCTTTTGCTAGTATAGAATTTAGTATTAACAGTCAGGGAAATATGTAAACTTGCCATAAGTTACATAAAACAGATCACAACACCAGTCAAAAATCAGACTCTAGGCAGGACTGTATTAAATGCAAAATGGCATATATTGTACTTTCATTCAGACAAAAGACCCAAGTATGTGCAGCTTCTGATATTTTTACATTACCCTTACTTGGGAAATTGTAATGCCTATAAAATTCTACTAAGAGACTAAAAGAATGAATCACAGTTCAGTATAAATATTTATTCCAGTGCTAAAGTATTTGCACAAGTTTAACAACTGTATAAGTTATTTCAGCAAAACTACCTTTTTTTTTTGTTTTCTAGATCAACAAATGAAATTTGAAATACCAATCTCATACTTTCATTGTTATTAAAAAGTTTGTAAATATACCATGACAAGACCCTTTGTACTGGTCAGCACAGCCTTTGTGATTAATAAGTCCTGAAAACAAAGCTTACATTTTTGGGGACTAATGATTTAATATTCTTCCCACAAAACTTGTTTGTGAAGTCACCCATGAGTTTGTAAATACGTGCCATTTAATGTGTAAACAGAACCTTAAGACACTCTTTTCTATATTCCAAGAAAGGACATAATATTCTCTGAAATTCATCTCAGTTAATATCAAACAACTTTGACTAAAACGCTGGGGAAAAAAAAGGGCTTCATTCAAGCTACAAGTATTCTCAACACAACGAAACAAATGTAATTGGAAAATCCACATTTGCTACCTTGTATTTATAGTGAGGAAAAATTTTAACTCATCCAGATGAATCAAATTAAACCCTTATATACACAATAAGCACATAACGAAGTACCACAATTCTCTAAATGAAATCTATAACACACTTACGCCACAATATTCTCCCACTACACCCTCCTTAACTACTTATTCAATCAGCTGTAGCAATCTCCCTGTTTATCAAAATACACAAGTGAATGGAAATAAACAGATCAAACAGCATGCCACAATTTTATTACATTTAAATGTAACTGGCTTCTCAAACGTACACCATAACTCCGGATAGACTGTTTTAAGCCTAAACAGATTCCCTGCATTCATTTGAACAGACCTGATAGTAATCCTCCTTCTCTCCTAAAGGAGGAAGGGTACCAAACACTTCTGACTTGCAAATCTTCTCCCATTGGTACAACTTCTGTTAAAGAAAGACTTAACTCAGGGTCTGTTCTAGGAAGATCACATACCTTTTTTACCTGCATCAGGCAACAAGTTGCTTATACAGACAGCACAACTCTTCTGTCACATGAAACGGTGGGGGGGGAAACCCATAAAAATGCAAGTCCCAGTTTAGGCCGTGGAGGAAGATCTCCTGACTCTCCCCCTTCCACAACAGGTGATTTCTCAATGTCTTGAAAGAGGAAAATCTCTACTCTACAAGCAGCAGGGAAGAGGGAGAGTCTGATTAAAATGACTAAGACTTCTAAAGAGAAGATTGTTTTTACAATACGTAAATACAAGGTGCCAATAAGTTCCTATTTCCAAGGTCTGTAGAAATCTCCTGCAAGGAAATCAACTCTCTATCACATTCCCTAACGGGTACCTTGACTTCCCCCACTGCTCCAGAGTGGTTTTCTAGCCAGGATCTCCACATCAGGAAGTAAGGTTCTGATACTTTCTGACCCCTACACACCACCACCTTAATCAGCCCATCACAATGGCCTTTCTAACACAAGTGGGACCAACTGAGAGTCAATTCAAAAGTCAAGCACTTATTCCACTGGCATCCACATCCAGCCAGCCAAAAAACACACTTGTCACTTCCTGCCCTTTCCTTAGAAACTTGCCGGATAACTTTTCATTTGCCAGCAACTAATGAGAAGCAGTATTCAAGAGGGTATGAAGTTTCTTAGTGAATTCTATAAAAAACTGTTGTACTGTGATCCCAATCTTCGTCGGTTTAAAAAGTATTTCATAAGATAAGGAATTTTCAGTGTAGCCAAAGTGTAACAGCAGTTTTAGAAAGGGACTCAAAGGAAACTACCAGCCAATAAAAACTATCATTCAAGTCTACCTTTTGCATTCACAGCTAAAAGCAGAAGTGTTCTTGAGAATGATTGCAGGAATAGCAAATAATATCCATGGTCAGAGAAGTGGTCCAAAAGCTATAAATGGAACTAGGAACATATTAAAGTTAAAATGGAATACTAGGAGTCATATCATGCTCTTTGTTGGCCTCAGAGAACAAAATTTCAAACTATTAAAGTTTAGAAGGCATCAATATCCCACAGAACGATTCATTGTAGAACTTTTTAAGTCTAAATATTAAACCATAGAGCCATGCTCTATTCAAGTGTTACAACCAAGCACATGAGGTAAAATGCTGTACCAGCACAGCTGGATGGGGTTTAATCTGTCACAGGTTAACTAAGGTGTATGTTCATGGCATGTTTATATGTGTAATCTAGAAATTCATGGCACCATGAGTTTGTGTAACAAACCAGCAGGAGAGCCCAATGACTCTTTGAATCAAAATATAATATCCTACAACCAAGAATTTTGACCCTACAGATAACATATCAAATATTTATTGTGGAAGACAAGTGACATAATTTGGCATTCATACTATGGAGGGGTGAAGTATAACTGTACTCCAGTATAACATACACAAACCTAGTGATAATTTAAAATTAGACTGTATTGTCTGGAAAATACTATGTCTTTCCCATGGAAAAAAATGACAGTGTAAGTTGGCTCAGTCATAAAACTGATGGCTACCACCCAGACCTAAACAATTGGTTCTCTTTAGAGTTAAAATTAGATTTGAGTAATTGTATTAAATATTATTATAATGAAAGGTCACCAAGCATTCCAGAAAGCAGTTTCAAGAAGACATATAACAAATACAACACTTTAGCCTAGACTTTTGAGACATTCCAAAAGTTTAAACTTCACTACATATTAAATATTTCTTGTTTGTACCATTTCTCTACAAAATATCAAAAGGTAATATGAGTGAGAGAAGATAAGCGAGAGCAGGAGACGAAGGATTAACAAAAATATTGCTTAAATGTTTGAAATTATGACAACAAATCCTATGTATTGACAGAGCACATATTTCCAAATGCACTTGTACTGCATTTTGGGGGATCTTCAGAACAGTGAAAGCTGAGCAGTTTGTTTCCTTTTTTTGGTCAGAGCCAGACAGTTAAAGTTCAAGATAGTTTTGAGTCAAGAAAAGGTTGCTTCAGATCATTAATGGAAAGCAAATGGGGGGATTAAGGCTGAAGACAATGGGAAGGAATAAAAAGTGTGAAAAATCCTCATTTTTATTATCTTCCAGTGTTGATGTTGAAAAAAATCCCTTAATTAGGTCAACCTAGTTGATATTCTCATTTCTGAAAACTTACTGCATTTTTAAAACATTATTTTGTAATATTTTGTGTTAACCTGTCAAACTAAAACCAAATACAGCACCCCAGGACATAAATTCTTAAGAATTATAAAGACTGATTAAGCTTCACAATAAGAAAAAAATAAAAGGGGCTTTTAATACTACAAATCTTCTATCCCTTCACCCTGAGTTATAAAATGAAAACAAAGCAGAAGGAAAACCAAAAGGAAAGAAAAGTAAGGTGAAAATTCTGCAATAAACAAACACTTGCCTAAAGATGTGACCAAAAACTGGCATCGGTGATACCAACTTATTAAGATCCCCTGATCTTGTGACAAATGTGACTGCTGTGTTTGTGAGCAGACTTGCAATCTTTCTAACCTGTTTAAGGTTAGAATAGCACAGAATAGCAGGTTTTTCCATGCCTCCATGGAACACCTAAACTCTAAGACCTTAAATTTGATCCAGATCATACTGGTGTTTGATCAACCTTATTTTGTCACAAGCACTATGATATATATTTATTCATGTTTAATGATGTCACTAACTCTTACTTTGCTCTATTTTCCATTCTGTAATTCATGTTATAGAAAACATTCTGAATTACTAATGTTTTAAGTTACAGTGGTATAAAAATCTAGCATTAAGTACAAAAAGGGTGCTTAAGATCATCTCCTGACATCAACAGTGTGTTCATTCATTAACAAGCCTTCTTTCTAAGAAGGTATGAGATTTCATGTGTTCTTTTATTGGTGACACAAGTGTTTAACTTCTTCCACAAGATTCCTCAGTGATTCATAGAGACTAAAACAGGCTTTGACAAACCACTGCATGAACAAGTGAAATAGTGGTTGACAGAGAAAGGAAATGAAAAGCAAAGCAATGTGAAAGATGTAGATAAATGAAATGAAAGCAGAAGTGAGACAACAGGCTCTTTTTAACTTCCTTGAAAAATATTTCCTGTTGCCAGCATTCGCAATCATCTTTTTATTGGCATTCATTATAATGGAGGAAAGACCTGTTCTTTGCCAAATATTACTTTAACTTCAGGAACTGAAATGAACTAGAAGTCTGTTGACGTTTTTACCTAACGGCACAGTGAACGTAACAATGCAGCTTTGAGGGATCTTTAACATCAAATAGAGGAGCATGTCATCTCTCTTGTTTCCTGAGATCATTGCAAGTTGGTAGCCTGCTTCTAACAGTAATAAGAACAGCACTGAGATACTGGAGTCAATCGCATAACAAAAGTACTTCAGGCAGACAGGTTTCCTTCACTTTTAGCCTAAATTCTAGTTTACTTGTTTTATAGACTGAAAGAAGAAGTTTAGGTATTTGTGTAACTGTGAAATATGCCCCGCACTATCAATGCACTGGGTCATTTGGCTTAGACATGCACAACACTTCCCTTTAATACTGATCCAAGTACATGTTGTTCTGGAAAGAGTTCAATAGCAGCATTTTCATCTAGAGCCAGAATGCACTAGTTTTCCATTTCTGTTGTCTCCTGCACTTTAGATAAAGTGGGGAAATGTATATTAGTGCAGCACATTTAACTTAATTTTATTTAGTTTTACAGGTGCACTAATGTATTTGGATAATCTTTAAAGAAAACAGCTGTAGGAAATGTAATTATCTTCAGTATTATTTCTCCAGATAATTTGTAGAACAAAGCTTAGGTCAAGATAGAAGTTGATCAAGATGGAAGTTTTAATCTTTACTAGCAATCTTAATGGGATCCTAGATCCACAGTCTTCAGTTTTATATCCCAAACAAATGCTGTATGTCGTAGCTCACTCATATCTAAATGACACTCCTAGACAATCTACTGTTTATCTGCTAAGTATGAAGTCAACAATTAAAGAGGCACCAACCCCAGCAATGTTTGGCTACCAAGTTGTGCTCAATACAAAAGTGAACACAATCCTGTCGCAGTCAACCTGAATGGAGACACTGAACTGGGGATTGCCTTCCTTGGAAGAAATGAGTCACCATAAAACCTGACAGGCAACATTCACTAAGAACCAATATAAGCACAGTTAAAACCCCAGCTACTTGCTAACAACAGGTATTTATGAGATCCTGTGAAACGGAACTCCGAGTCACGGGTCCATATTTTGTACTGAAATTATTTTCTTGCAGGTGGAAAAGGAGAGACAGCTCTTCAGCAGAGAAACAGTGTCTCGCTTCAACAGCAACATGATTTGCAAACAGTAACACATCCTCGTGATTTAAAAAGCCTTGCATTTAGCTTCTAAATAAGATTTTTTTAAAAAATTAAAGTACTAGCAGACTAGTCTGACTCTTCTGCAAATAAACACAATGCTAAAACTTCTACTGTGACTGTCTATCTACAAAAGATCTTTCTCCCTCAAGGTCTTTTAAAATAAAAACAGTGGAAGGAATCAACATAAAACCTTTACATGCACAAGTTCAGTGTAACAACTGTAAGAGGCAAATGTTCATGCTCATGCAAAAAGCAAGTAAACTCCTCTCATGGTTTGGAAAATATGCCCTTTGAATCCCCAAGTTCCAAAATGTAAAACTCACTTCCATGAAACAAACATGTCTTTATACAAGCAACTATTTTGTGTGGCTCCAACATTAAAAAGTCCAAGTCTGAAGTTTACTATGAAAACTATTTCATAACATCTTATTTACCCTTTTTAACATAAAATTCCCCAGAAAAGTCTGCCTGGAAAGCACAGCATCACTACAGCATCCACACTGACTGAGATCAGAGTTAGACACAGCAGCTTAAGTAAGCAGAAAATCAGTATCCCTGCATGTGAAATACCAAATATTTTGAGTTTTTCCACACAGCAAATTAATAGGCTCCTGAATAAGACATTGATAGCTCAACACAAGGCATCCACTCCTTTTTGTGAGGGACAGAACAACACAGTGCCAAGCAGAGATATCTTAATTAACTGTTAATGTACTGATCCATATTTAGAAGCAGTAAAGTTTAATTAGTGCAATGACCTGCACAGGCTGTTTAGCCCATCCTCAGTGCTGTGCAGATACCCCTCATCACAGCATCTGAAGATGCAATTTCCCTCATCTGGTATGATTGTTAGAGCTTCAAAAGCTTCTCTGTACCTCCCCCATCCCTGGAAAGTCTTTCTAAGCAAGTTGGTTTGTAAGCATTGTTTTAGACCATGTTCCTTTAAATTATTAAGAAGAATTTTATATATGCTGAACATCCACAGACAGAAGAATTCTTCACAAGCCTTTAGAAAGCTACCTAAAGACTGGGACCTCTGATTATTAAAGCCTTTCATTCATAGTAAGACTACTCGTTTTTCCTTGATTAGTTTGGCAAACTTAATGACAACCTTTGCCATCACACAATACTCTGGTTGCTCTGTACTTATGATCCGGGGGCACTATGTCCAACAGACTGTTTGTCATTGTGCTCCATTCCTAAATGGAATGGACTCAACTGATTAAAAGCACTTCCTCACCTACAGGGTTTACAGAATATGTTCAAATAAATTTAAGTTCCACAACACCTGTTGCACTCCAACAGTTTTACAGCTTTTAACTAACTGTATACCTGTTAACTATAAGCAGCAGACCAGTTATCTGCTTATAGCCCAAATGACACTACTATCTATTCCAGTCAGAATTCTACTAGAAAGTAGCAATAAGAAAAAAACAGCTTCATGAATGCTTATAAAATTATAATGTTCCAGCATGTAAAAGAAAATTAAAAGTATGCAGAAACATCTTTCCTGCCTTTTCTGGTAAAAAGTATTAAAAGGCTATAAAAAGGCTTCATGCACTTTAAATCAGTCTATTTTAATTTATATTACAAACATAAATTCCTCCTATTGCTCTGAACAAACCTACTTTAAAACAGCAAGAGAGCAGGGCTCTAATTTACATGAGAAGGCATCACTTTCATACAGCAAAACAGCTTTCTCCTAAGTTTCCAAGACAGGCTGTATTTTCTGTGTTTTATTATTAATTCCCCAAAGATATCTGGGGCCCATCAATCTCTTACAAACCATTGAAACAGGTCCTCCATTCCAAAAGAAACAGGAAAAGCAGTAGGAGACAGTACTAGTGATATTCTGCCCATGATAAAGCTGTTATTTTCATTCCTCCTATAGCATAACCAGACAGTCTAAAGCTGTCAGGGAGTTGGAGTGAAAACATAACAGTTGATGTGAAAATGAAAAATAAGTGTTGCTGTCTCATGAGCTAAGAATTTGGATCAAAGAGAACCCAAAAGCATCAGCAAAGTTGTCTGTATATCATCAAGATTCCTATGAGCAAATCCCCAGCTGGAGATCTGCCCCCTACACTTCATCCTGTGCACCAAGCGGATTTGGACAATGATTCTGTCTCTCCCAAAACCACTGTCTTCGCTACAGTCAGAGAGGGGGGAAAAAAGGCAATAAAGTAACCTACACAAAGCCAACCAAACTTATGTCAAATTAATGCCTTTCTATAGAAGTGCCAGACAAAACAGGACTGGTGCTATCAGGCATCCCAGTCCTACTCATATAAGAGCAAGGAATTTAACATTTTTTGCAGAATGGGAAGCTGAGCAACTGCGACCTTTTAGTATGAAATAGGACAAGTCAAAAAAGTATCTTGGCATCTGGTATTACTACAAGAGAGCCTATTCCGGGCACACTAAGTCCCAAAGAGTCCAGCACTCAGGAGGTCTGCAGTCATTTTTGAGACATGAAAAAATCTAGAGGAATTACAAAATAGCAGTGGAATAAAATACTTCAGTTTTAAATGCAATTTAAAGTTTTTCCAGTTCAGTAACCAATTCCAGACCAAATCCTCTCACCTTTCCTCGTTTCTCTTTGATGTCAGATGCCCTTTAACAGGCACTGTACAAAGTTTCTGGCTTTGAGGTATATCAAGAGGACAGTACTCCAGCTTTCCTTTTTTGAGCATACGTTTATAGTCAGAAAAGTGAGATACATAATTTGAATATTTGTGTTTTAAGACAAAATAACTCTAAAATTTACTCACAGAGTATCAGAAGAGCTTTGGGAGATGATTACAGAAATATACTCAAAACTGTCAATATTACCTTGTGGAGAAAAGCTTTTAACCCATATACACAGCGATCAAGGTTGGCAATTTTCAGTTATGCTGTGGTTGTAAAAAGCCTGGCTTTAAGAACAAAAAATAAGTTTAATGCTAAGAAATGCATTCACAAATTGCAACATAATCAAACCCTTTTATATTTTAGGGTTCTTAAACAGCTGAGAGAAAGGCATGACCAAAAAAAAAATCTTACAGGTATTAAATTTTTTTTTAAGAGTTTAATGAAGTTCAATAGTTTAAGTTTTTTGGAAAAAAAACCCAAACATTTGAGAAACCAACATGAATAACCCTTCACTCAATATATGCCCTCAGTATGAAGACTGTTAGCCAAATCCAAGGGGAGCTATGTCCAGCTGAGTGAATTCTTTCCCCAAGTTGAGCATATCAGGGTGAAGTGAACCAAGCACCACCTCAGGTCACTCTCCAAAGGAGAATTTTGGAAACAAGGAAATCTGAGGAAGATTCTGAAAGACTCTCAAACAGAACATTTACAAGATCTGGTAGGATTCCTGTAACTAGTGAGTTTAACTCTTATCTCTAAGTGGTTGTACACATGGACTGCATCAAGATTATTTTAGGTGGTGTCAAATCCTCCAGGTGAATAAACTGCTGAACCACTTCTCCAAAGCCAAAACTGTTTCTGTGCATCTCTGACATTACAACACCTTACAAAAATTTGCATGACCTCCAGCAAGTTCTTCTTCAGATGCAAAGAATGCACACACGTGTTCTTTGGTATAGTCAGTGATGTAGCCTTATTTACTCGATTGCATTCTGATTATAGAGGATCTCAGTCTGATGACAAATTTTTACGCAATCATTGAATGAAACAGTATTGTTTGTGCGTGGTCCTAGAGCAGAAGGACTGCCTCACAGGAATTCTGGATGTTTCACATGAAATCTAATGTCCAAATGAACCGAACAAAGTATCTTAGCTCTCCAAGGAAAGTACTTTGTTCTAGCAGTGTTTCCAGGCTACTGTAAAATTAAAACTTCTAAGATACCTTGATTTAAAACTAAAGATGACCTGAAAACAGCAATACTGAAGATCACAAATCAAATCCAGTTCCTTTCTATGAAACAAAAAATCATAATTGTGAACTTTAATTGTGCAAATTGAACTATTTCTGTGATTCAATTACCTTCTTGGCATTACCTAAAATGTCTGGTGAGAGACTGGAGAACCAGCAACGTAAAATATCAGCAATTCTGCTCTGGTTCTACCTTACTGAATTGCAGAAACAACTTCACCAGGAAGGCACTAAAAGACATTGCCACATATAAACTGGTTCAAATCCTGTCAAAGTATAACAGAGGAATAGGACAATAGAGAAAGAGCTCCTGTAAGAATCTCTGCTCATTGTAACACCATCAGTTCAGCTTTCAAATAGATAGATACAGTATCCTAGCCCAGCTCATCCTCACTGGAGGAGAAAGACTGACCAGAAACAGAGGCACAGTCTCAGATTATCACACATCTGCCATAATCCTGAGATAGCAAACTGATGAGAAGTGTTAAAATTAATAAGACAGTACTATTATCTTCGTGCACTGAAAGAGAAGAGAGTTAATAAGGAAAAATTCCGTCTTGACTGGGCAGATGCACTTACACCATAAATGCATGTGAGCGCATTCAAAAATACTCACAACAGATCTGCTTTTGAAGATTGAGAACTACCCACATCATTTACTATAAAAGGACAGTGAGGGGATCTAAGATCCATATTGTTCAATTTTCAAACTAATAAGAGAATCTGTTGCTAATGAAAAAGTGAATGTGCTGCCATTTCTGTCAAATCTGTTAGAAGAGATGTTTGAAGAACACTCAGAAAAGTACAGGAATAGAAACTGTCTATAATATTCTTCCCAGTAAGGATCCTATTTATTCAAATTTCACTTGTATGATACAAAGAATATAACTGTAACTATGACAGCATACAAAACTCAAAAGTCATTTGACTGCTTTTGATTACTGCTCTGTGTGTGACTTGCATGTGTCAATAATAACAGCAGTATGATTTTAATATGGTGTGCTAGACAAAGGCATTTTAAGAAAAGATTTGAAAAAGAACTGCCAGCATCTGTTTATAAGCACAAATTTTGCAAATAAAGTAGAGCTGAAGTCAGGAATTTTCATTTCACTTATCTGGTTATGACTAACTGCATTGATGGATGCTTAGTCTACTGCATGTGGTGTACAAGTGGTGAAAGATTAAGGGCAAGACATCAGAGAAGACAGGAAAAAAGGGCTGATCATCAAGCAGCCCATGTGCTTTGGCCATACAACAGTTACTATCAAGTGACTAAGAGGCCAAATTTTAGTGTGCTTCAGAAACTGGGCCATCTAAAAACCAGTTTCAAATTCTACTCACCAAGACGCCTTTCAGGCTGCTATGACTTCTCCATGGATCCATTGTCTCACATAAACCACAGCCAGAAAAAGCAGGAATTTTGGTTTATGTTTAAACTCAGGCATCTTAAATATCACTTAGGATGGTGTGGGTTGTTTTGTTTTTAGATCTGACTTAAGGAACAAAAATAAATACTTCAATGACTATGAATTTAATACTGCATAATTAGGACTGTAATCCCGTCAGTTTTAATCTCCTCTATTTGAAAATATATATATATACACCACACAAATATGATTCAATATTATACATGTAAACCAGTAAAAATATCAAGGACTGGTGATATGACCTCTTCCAAGAAGTTTGCTGTGCAGCTTTTACAAGTTCCCCCCACTTAAAGCACACTGAAATACCCAAATTTAGCTAAAAATAAATTTCCTAGAAACACATATAAAACGTTAGATGAGCGCATAAGCAACAAGATAAGAATTTACATCTACCAAAACACCATCCCATTTCTTTTTTACCACTACATGACACTTGCTAAGGTGGGCATTGTATCCCAGGTGTGACACGCATCTGTTTGAGACTCATTTATGTGGGAATTCATTAACTGCCTTATAAATTTATATTTAAGGAGAATAAAATGTGGAAAGCCAAGCACTAAGAGCTACATTGTTTTATACATTGAAAAAAATCTGGATGATTTTATCTTTTAGAAGAGAATAAGGTACAGTAATACGCAGAGCAAAATTCAGTGGCTCCACAGGGCCAAAACAGTAGACAAAGATTTTGAGAGATGCCTTCACCATTCTGTCCAAGAGTAGAACTGTCATACAGAAACAACTGACTTAACTAAAAGGTCTCAGATTTTAATTACATAAAGCTAGTTCTCAGCACAATTGGTTTTTTAAACTTGTCCACAATTAAAACTGAGAAAACAACATTTGACATTTCAAATGTCAAATAAAATTCCTAAAATTCAAATAAACTGTTATTGGGCTGTGGAAAAAAAACCCTCTTGGTTAAAAATCAGGTAATTAACTGCAGTGTTGTCACCAACAAACACTTTAAACTGTCAGCTGTTCCCCTGCTTATTATTATTGGCAAAACTGCAACACTGAATATGAAGATTAGTGACCACCAGCACCAGAAAAAAGTTTAAGGAATGTATAGCACTTTCATTAAAGAAACTGTCTTTCCACAAAAACCACCCTTTGAGATGAAAAGAGTTCATTCTGAATGTAAACCTAATGACATTAAGTATTCTATAAAAAACTTAACATTTTTCCAGATCATCAAAAAGCATCTCATTTGCAGTAACATACCACTCCAAGCTAATGGTCAGAGGATGTAAGTCTGCCACCGGTCTCAGAAATGCTGCTGGAGCTTCCACCAAGTCAACGGACACCCAGTTGCTTACAGTTCTTCACCTCGTTTCCAACTAAAAAAAATGTTAATTACCTGTGTAAGTCAATTGTCTATCTTTTCTTCAGTGTTAACAATATTCTGAATCATTACCCCAATTTAAAAAGTGTTTGGAACACAACTTAAGTTTGCTATGAAAAGCATACCAAATATCACATATTTTCCAAACTAGTTTACCACTATTATTTTAAAAACTGTTGACATTTCTCAGAAGCAGTTTTCCACTCATCATTCAGCCTAGCTCCAGGTTAAAGGGCTAAATCCTGTCATCTTTCAGGATATAAGCCTATTTTCTGAATAAATATACTGTTCTAAGTGTAAAACAAACTTTGTCCAGCATTCTTGAGTTTGAACTCCTTGGCTACAATAAGCTTTTTCCATTTCTAATACACATATTGTCAATACTTTTTTATTTAAAAAATAGTAATTCTCAGCCCAACGCCTAATAATCATTACACTTTAATTACTTTCTTTGAAGCATGTACATATAAAATAACTTATTTTTGAGAAACCATTTGCTAAAACAAGTTTTTGCCTCCAAATCTCTCTACATTACTGTTGTACATTAACAAAACAGAGCAACTCAGCTTTTCAAATTGCTTGTCTTGCTTTAAATAAATCCTACAAAGAAAATGTCTTCCTCTCATTTACTGGGTTGTTTTTTTTTTTTTCAATTCAATGTCTCCCTTCAAAAATCAATGGCTCAAATTCCCCACAAACACAAATGTGATGCATCAGAAAACTTGGTTTTGACATCAATCTTAAAACAGTGTTTGTTTACAGTTTCCAGAATGATAACACTTCACCAGTGACTGGAAACTTGACAGCAGCACTGAGGAGATCAGCAATACTGCGGCAGGATTTCTTTCAGAGCCCAGCCTTGTGTCTGTCAGCTCAGAAGAACATGCTTTCTGTGATGTGATGTTTGTCATTTGCAGTTAATTTTCAGCACTTACACAGCATCTCCACAGATACTGGAGACATCACCAACCTCAGCATACCAATGTGTTTATTTTTCCTGCCTCCTGCATGAGAAAATGCTGCTACTTCCACCTACCCATGGACCCCACCACGTACATTGAAAGGTCCTAAGGGAAGCCTGTGTTATAAATTTAATGCAATATTTAAGTTTTGCACTGAAATAATCATGCTACATACTTTTAGCTCTATGATGGTGAGCTACCTAATGAGATAAACACACTAATAGCTCTGCAGCACTGATATCAAACAGCTGCAAGAGAAGGAGCTTTTTTGAGTTTCCTGTCAAGTAAGTTGAATTAGCACATTCTAAGCCAATATAATCCTATTTAGTAAGCACTGCTAGCATAGAGCTCTGTTTATGTAGCAATGGGAGCTGAATTTCTATAGCAAACAATAAGCTTTTTAAAAGAAGTTGTGGCTTTGGAGACTAGATGGTTTCTCATGCAGTTCATGTGCATCTACACTGCCTGTATGTAGGAGCACAGAGATCTGTTTCTGAGCTTCATTTCATGCACTGGGCTCTCTCTTGCCATAGCAAACCTGCTACTTTTACATATTTTGTCTAAGATTAGAATTAATTTGAGTTCAATCACACCACACCTTTGAGACGCCAACTCCCAACTACTTGCACTGCTGCCAAGAACAATTACTTTCTCTCACCATGGGCACAATAGATTTGCCCACTCTGAAGAGAAAGCACAAATTCTCCATAAAAAGGGAATAATGAAGAGAAGACTTTTTTCTTCCCCCTAATATCATAAGTGTTTGATTTTTCTTACATCTTGCTGGGTTTTGTTATGTACTTTATTGGTTTTCAGAGGCATTCAAAGGAAAATATGGGGGGAGGGGAATCAATCTCAGTTATTACAAATATCTCGAGCACTTTTAAGAATTGGAGCAAGTTTGAGTTATCTGTTTATATAAACCCCAGAAAGCCCCACTATGATCATGTAATGCAGATATGGCCAATGTGTGGTTCTTGAGCCACATGCAACCTTCAAGCAGTTCAAGAGAAGCTCTACCATGGCCAAATCACACAACAAACACAAGGCTGCCCCGAGCTGCTGAACAATCCAAACCTACAGTCCCGAATATACTGCTCATCTCTCTCAGACAGAAAAATATCTGCAAAGCTCCAACATCCTCAGATAAAAGTACACACATTCAAAGTATTTGCGTAACGTTACCTCATAACATTCCTCACTTTATCATCTTTTGCAGTATTCTCTCCTTTAAGGTATGCTTTTTTAATATTATTAATACCACTTCCATTTCATTGGTTACTTGAGGACAGAGACCACTCTTAAATGCTTGTCCTGTCTCCATCTCAACACACTGCCTGACTACCAAACATGGCATTTTTCACCTCTGAAGTTTTCCTCAGAGAAAAATGCTGTTTCTCCTCTACATCGCTTGGATTTTTCCCTGCTTCTCAGATTTTTTTTGTATTAACTGGGCACAAGTACCACCACAATCCAGAAAGACTCACTGCATGTTCAGTTATCTATAAAATACCTTTGAATATCTGTATATCCCTGAACATGGAAAATTTCTCTTTGTTTAAAGCTACTGTGTTAACCTACACAGATAAGAAACACTGTTAAAAATTCGTTCAAAAAAATTAACCAAATATATTTTAGAAAAAAAAATTGAGTTATATCACCTATAAAAATTGGGAAAAAATAAATAAGCATTTCTTTGAAATATACATCGGTATGGCAGCTAAAATATTTTAAGCCACAAGATTAGCAGTATGGGTATTTTATAATTATTCCTTAGTAATAATTACATTATTTTATAATTATTCATTAATAATTCCAACTATATACATGACTGTAGCAAAGAAACAACTGCCATTGTAACCAATTTGAGTTGCATTTAAAACATTAACATTGAAGTGCTCCATATTATCTGCATCTTGTCATCACACCAGATTTTGGCACAGGGAAACATACACGTGCTTGGAAAAAGGCTACTTACACCCTATTGCAGATGAACCCTTTCTTTCCAAACTGTTATAATTACAAGAAAGGTTTCCTGCTTTTCCCAGCAGATGTCAGTGCAAGGCAGGTGCAGAGAAGGCACAGCTGTCGAAAGAATTGCAAAGTGCAGCACAAGCTGCACAGGTTCCCTTGCCCAGACAAAGTATAACTCAGTATAACTTTATACATGATAACTTCAGTTTAACTGTTACAACAGCTATAAATTCTGATTTTAAAGAAAGGATGAGATGTCTGAAAACTTCTGTTACCTTTTACAACATGCATTTATCTTGCAATTCTACCATGCATTATCCTCACTCCTGTAATTTTATTGTATTTTTTTAAGTGTTCTTTCAAGTCTTCAAGGGGAATCTGAAGTTGGATGACTACATATCCACTCACTTCATCAAACCTGGGGTATAGTAAAAACTTGGGCATGTACTCAAGGTAGGCAGTCTTGCAATAATTTTGAACTACCTATTTAATGTCCCCTTTCTTATATTTAGTGTCATTCTAATAGATGGGTGTTACGTGATTAATTGATCAGGTCCTCAGCTCCTCTTTTAAAACAAGTATATGAAAATATTTTAATCACTTCAATCCCCCTGTTCTCACTTTTTTCAAGACTATTCTTGCTTTTGGAAATGCAAAGGCAATATTTCAGATAAAAATTAAACCAAAGGAGGACAACATATTTACAGAAATTGGAAAGTAAAATTGTGATTACTAGCGACCCCAAAGCATTCTAGCTTTCAAATCTCAGACTAGAACAGAGCCTTTAGCAAGAGAAATTAAAAATGCATTTTTAAAGTAAAAATCCATTTGATTAGCAGACATTAATTTAATAAATAAAGGCATACAGTAATTTTTACACAGGTTCTTCCATAGTAGGGCTCCACAAGCTTCACACAAATATGCTTTGAACAGTTACATTCTGTTTCATGCAAGTACACATTTTTCCTAAATTGGCTGCCAGGGCTCCATCCAAATCCCACTGAAGTTAGTAGGGTTTTTCAAATTAATTCTCTGGGAGATAGCTGGTCCCCTACTGAGTTGCTGCTTCTACTGTAAGAAATAAATTGTCTATAAGCAATGGAGCAAACATGAATTTGGACTTCTACTTTCAACCTCTTGCTAGCAGTGGTAAAGGTATTAGAGCTGATGGTTCAGATGTACAAGCTATTAGTCAGCCTCTTATTTTCATTAACCTTGCAGGAAACAACTATGGCTTATGCAGCCTTGGGGTTCAGTGAATTTAGAACTTTGAAGGGCTATAGCCTGATCCTAAGAATAGCACAACCTCTAAAAGGTTTGAAAAATAAAGCCCAAAAAAAAAAACCCTAAGAATCAAAGCATTGTGAGCAAAACACACACACCGCACAACTTAAAAGTGTTTCTACTGAGATATTTAATTTCATACCGGATTCAGGTGAATTAACATGCTTTCAGGATTCTTTCTGGACACTTTCACTAAGAACTACTAACAGTGTACTCAGCCATATCTGATTATACCACAGCTTGCTCCATCAGATTACTATGCTGGACTCTAAACCGTGGTTCATGTGAAAGCTAGATTTATTTTCTAAGTTACTTATCTCAGAAGTTCTGACTTCGTAGAATTCCCAAAGGGGAGAAAACTTAAAGTATCCTTGGAGATTAATTTAGTTGGTGTATAGTTCCTTTCTCCAAAAAGCAGAAACCATCAAAAGTTTCCTAACTGAAGAATCTGTCTTACTGAAGAGAACACAGATGGATAGCAAAGATGGTTTTATTAATGCACTGACAATTTCAATAGTACTGCTTTTCACGCTACACCTTTATGAAATAGAGAATTAAGTCTTAACCAATTGCATTTTAGAAAGAAAAATATTCCTACTCTGCTAACCATCAAAAACAACAAGGACATTTGAAGTCATAATTGAATCTGCTGTGACTGGATGCAGCTCCACCAACCTCAACAGGTTAATTATTTCACTGATACTGCTTCAGAGACCACAACAACAAGCAGCTGTTTACCATTAGCAAGATTCAATTTGACAAGTGGCTTTATTACTTTTTAATTATTCACTTTAATCTTTCACAAATTTTAACCATCATTTTCAATTATAATGAAATTACACTTGACAAGAACCTCCTTTGGGAAAGATTCTGGAAGAACAAGATTGCCTTCAGGCTACTGATGCTGATGATGGTTTTCAAGTTGCCACATCAGTTGGGGTGATATAATTAAAGTCTGCCTAAGGTCCTGTTGTTGGCCTGATAGATTGATTTTTGCATTTCAACCTTTGTCTGCTATTTCTATTCTTATGAGTAGTACATCTTTTCACTGCCAGTGACTGCCATAGTGTGGATCCATGTCACATGAATTCAGAAGAGCATTCTTAAAACTTCTGAGCTCCTACTTCAACGGGACTATTCGCTGCACAAGTTAGAGCAGCCTAAACCTTGGAAGAAAGGGTTATTTCTATTGCAAATACTTGTAGCCTCTCCCTTTTTCAGTTCTACTAAGTCTGTTTCTACCTCAACACGGTCAGGCTGAAATTTTCAATCAGCAATGTAGGTATCTGAATCAAACTACTTTCTGCACAGGTTTAGTCAGCCAACTCCCTAAAGCACAAGGCAAGATCCCAAAACAGACACTACCAGTAGAATGTTGCTTAGTTACTTGAATGAAAAAAGCTACTTAAGATCAAAGTCTAATTATGAGACCTACATTATAGCACTAAGTTGATCTCATTATAAACAGGATGAATTCATAAGTCTTCTACCAGGAAAAGTTAAAGAACACTCCCTCATTAGGACAAAGAGATCCTAGCAGCAATTTTTCAAACTACATCACTACAGTTCTTACAAAAGAACAGGGGTGGCCTTTGTAACACCTGAAAACTGACATAAATTCAAGGTATGTGCATAGTTCATCCCTTATCATCAGTACCTCTAAATTATTCATGCAGGCACTTCATTTCTTGTAGCTTTCCTCACCGTTTGTATACAAGCATAAATGAAAGCCTAAAGAACAGCTACTACAATAATAATATGCTTTGTAAGGACTCTACCTTAGAGAAATAACACAAGTTTCAGTGTACCTCCAAAAATAGTAATAACCTTTAATGACAATTACTTTTTAGAATGCATTTGTTTGCTTATTTTTAAAATGGAATAAAATACTCTACCTTCCAATAGGTAGTACAAATAAAGATCACAAACAGGACACCACAAAGGAAAGTTACAAGAGATGATAGTATGTGGTATCTACTCAAAACCTCTAATATAGTTTCAGACACCCGTAACAACTGTCAGCAGTTTACTGAGAACTTGAATAACAAGCAAGTAAAATATAAAATCCTACAAGTAACTGAAACAGTTCCCAAAGAAGAAAGCCCACATATGTAAAGAAAACTACAAATTGCTATATACTACTAACATGTGAGCAGTGCTACAAAATGGACTTTGAGAACAGCAAGGAGCAGCTCTAGGAGGGATAGGAAACCAGCAACCAAACTTGAACACAAGGCCTGCAAAGGCACAGCCTAAGTAGCCTAAACCCAAGCAATACAAGCCTAGGAAAAAATATCCAAGACTTCAGGTCATGAGACAAACCTGTACCAACAAGACCAGGTCCACACACAAACCAGGAATTCACTGCCAGCAAGACCCAAACCAAGACCACAACCAGCTCCAAAAACACACTCCTGCAACTCAGACCATGCCAGACTAGGAGTCCCAGCCTGGGCTTAAATAGAGCTTGGGACTCGTGGGCAGAGGTGTGAGTGGAACTCAGGTGAGTCCCTCAGGGTAATCAAAGCCTGTCAGTGCATTCTGAGCCCTGAGAAGGCTTAGAACAAAAACAGAGGAAAAAAAGGAAATGAAAACCAATGTACCAAAATCTTTCCAACATAATTAAACACTGAGCTTCCCTTCCTAAAGGCTGATTTTTTCCCATGACAACACAAACAGATTCATTGCTAATGCATTTATGTAATTCTACAGTCTCCAAAGAGAATGAATTTCCAATTTCATAAAAATAATTTAAATAAGGACAAAATATTCTTTTCCTTACAGCACTGAACCTAAATATAAAAAAATAAGTATCAGTAGCCAAATGTATACTGACTAGTGCATTAACCTGAAAAAGTAACAACCTGAGTGCAGGTGACACTATCTAGGGTATTAAGGGGTTTCACATATATCTTGCTCTTAATTACTCTAATTATCTTCTGATTTAGTACTTAGTCTTTGTGATATCCCTATATTAAAAATATTTGTCTGTAGATCAATGTCTTTTACTGACTCCTGTCAATAAAAGTTGTAAATAACATGATGCTATCTGAAGTTTTCAAGTTAAGACTCAATGATATATATATAATCCTGCTCTAAACATCAGTGTGAATGAGAGTCTACAGAGAGACTAGAGAGAGAATACTCTGTGACTGTGTGAAGAAGTGAAAATAGTTGTTCTGAAAAAAGCAATATGGTCTATCACAAAACCTGAAAAAGATAAAAAAGAAAATCTGCCTATCTGAATCAGAGAAAAGGAGAGAAAAAAGTCCAATACATAGCTGTGGTGTAGAGGAAGGGAAGTCTAAAAAAGAAGTTAAACATTTTTCAAGCTAAATTCTGGGGGGGAAAACAGATCTACTGAACAACCAGCTGCAAGAACTAAGGCCTTTAAGTTTTGCTCCTGCTCAAAAAGCAGAATGGCAAGGATTCCTGGAGTGCCTGGGGAGAATCCTTAGGTGGTTCTGGGTAGACTCCTGCAATTTAGGAATGTTCCTACAAAGCAGAGAGAATTCCTAGAAATTCTTCTTCTAGAAAGACTTCCCAGAAAGCACAGAGGGGATTCCTGGATGCACCTGGAAAATTCCTAGAAAACATGGGGAACACGCTGGATCACTAGGCAAACTCCTAGGATACACTCAGAAAATCCCTAGAAAGCAGAAGAGAAAATAGAACATTTCTAGAAACCATTGGCAGAAATTCCTACAAAGCAAGGAGGGAAAACTTTCAAAAAGCACCAGGAAAATTCCTATCAAGCCTAAGAATTCTGGAAAATTCTTTAAAAGCACAAGGAAAATTCCTGGACACCACAGTGGAAACTCCTTCAAGGCATTTGGGAAAATTTCTAGAAAGCACTGTGAAAAGCCCTAGAAAGCTGCAAGACCGCTCTATATAAACTATACACTAATCTGTATAACTGCTATGTTGGATTTTCTAAGAGGGAAAATGTGAATACAAAGCACATACCTAACATTTTGTATGCCTGAAACCAATTATTTGTATAGATTTCTCTGCATAAATTAATAAAAAAGTATGTGATGCTTTAAGAATGTGCCTTTAACAAGAGGAAACAGAGAACAGTTGCAAGAAACAGAGAGTAAGAATAAGCATTCATGACACTCTGCTCTCATACACTCCTTATTCCAAGGATTTCAGCTTGCCGAAGTTTCTGACACCAGTGGGAGTTTGGCTCTTCAGCAATCCCCCTGAGTTTTCTTCTCACAAAGACATCCTTTTCCCACCCATCCTGAGAACTCTCAGGAATAGCATCCTTTTCTGAGTACTTTCCAGTCTCCCCTTGCACCTACATATGATTTTGCATGCACAGCATCCTTCCATGAATTTCTACAGATCTTCTCCCACCTCTTCTAATTTGTTTTGAACAGAGGTCTGAGTAGCATCAGTCGTTCTGGCATTGGAAGAGACTTTTAAAATAGGCATTTCCTATCAAAATCACAGTTTCACAAATCTCTTCCATAGATGCCTCAAAGTTTTCCTTCTGTGTTGGGGAGACAGCCTACTTTTAGTCATTCCTTGCACTGAAGCCATTCCACACCTCTGATCATTCTTGCTGCCTTCTCTGAACCTTCCCTAGTTCTAATATGTATTTTTGAGGAGAGATTAGAAGCACACACGATATCTAAAATACAGGGGTACCACAAACTTACACAATGGGACACAGATAGTTTTTGTTCTGTTCTCTGTTTCTTTAATTAATGCTAACATTTGATTTGCTTTTTGCATATCAAGCACAGAGATGACATTTTCATGGAATCATCTATCCTGATGTTATAAAGGTGACCCTTCCCTTTGGTCACTATTCTCTTTGTGCAGCAGTTCTCATTTATACTGAATTTCATCTGCCATTTTACTGCTAAGTCCCTCCAGTTTGAATGGTCCTTCTGTAACACTCATCAGTCTGCTCTCGTTCCTATATTGAATACCACACAAGGATCTCACTATTCCACATCCAAAATGAGATTTAGTGCACCACTGGATTATCTGTTATGCTGAAACAGATAACCCAGCATCCCTAAGCAATAGTCAAAAAGTACTGAAGACAAATATTGACAAATTGAAAAATGTGTCCTTATTAACTATCGGCCACTGTCTATTTTCCCCTCTTGGAAAGGCTTCCAGCCCAAAGTGTCAAGAGAATGGAATGTGCAGTTGGGACTCCAGTCACTCCCAAAAAAAATGTGGCGTCTTAGCATAAAATTATTTCCTTGGCAACTGAAGCTCAGACAACTGAGTTTCCACTGGAAGACTTCAGGTGCAGGCACACATTCCTTCTGATGCCTGTGCTGGGATGGCAGCGACTTCCAGCAGAGATGCAGCATCAGTGCTATCTACCTGAGGTGCAGTAACTTCACCACAGCTTGCTGTCACACTCTAAGGGGTGGGCCCAACCTCATATGCCTTCCCACACAGAACTCCTACTAAATGCAATGGGAACTTTTTCCGTGTAGAGATACAAGACTGGATGCTCACTAGAAAATTAAGTAAACACAGTGAGAATGGCCCTCCCATACAGACATGCAAAAGCTCTTTCCACTCCTTTTCTGAGCACGTCTTTACAATTTCTTTATGAAGTTTTGTTATAACAAAGCCTGGTGATTGAAATGTGCATAAGGATAATACAGCATTTATACTTAGCCAAAGAACCTCCCCAAATACTAAAATCCTGCCCTGAAGTATCCACATGCCATCTACTCACTTTGAACTATCTTTATTTGATTAATAGACAATCATATCACATTTTCAAATCCACCTACCATGAAAAAAACTATGTTAAAGACACTCTTAATTAGACAATTTTAAATAAAATTTTCGCTTCTGATACTAGATATGGTCAAACTTACAAAAAATATAATCAGCTTAATACCTTCTTTATATGCAGGGAATTATTGTAACAAGACAGTTATTTTTATTTTGTGAGTTATAATAACTGGGAATTTTGAACATTACTCTATGAAAACTCATTACACATACAAAAAAGAAAATCAGAAATACTGATCTTTATTTTTAGAGTATTATCAGAGTATTGTACGTTCTGCTTTAAGAGAAGGTAATCTGGCCCACTAAATATGAAAGCAAAAAATGCACCAAGCCTAACAAGAAAAAGCTCAAACAGCAATGAAGCTGGAAATAATCGGAACACTCACTGTTCTAGTTTTTCAGTTTCATATTAGAAATGAAGACAATGCTGGACAGTATTTTCTCCAAGAACTGATGACTACTCCCTCCACATAACAAGACCTGAAAGGAGAAAAGAAAGCCATTCTTGAAGATCAGCTGCCATCTAGTGAATGGTGAGAGAACTGTTTAAAACATAGCTTTTATTTTTTTGTCAATTTAAACTAGATTCCTGGTAGAATACCTTTTTGCCATTTTGTCATTGTAAATTTTGGGGTCTGTAAATTATTCAGGAGAATAGCTATTAAAAGGTATCCATTCCAAAGCAGAGCAATGTCACCCAGCAAAGTTTTCTATTAAATTATAAATAAATAAGGTCTTGATCCCACAGCTTGCTCAAAAAAAGCCAATCCTGTGCACTTTCAATAGAACATATTAGTGTTTTGGGGGCTCCACATCATTATACTAAAAAAAACTGAACTAACAGTGTCTTAAAGTAACATCATCAATATTACAACAATAAACTACGGTAAAAAATTGAAGAAGTTTAAGTTAAAATTCACTGAAATGTGCTCACCAACTAACAATATCACAGTTTTTATGTTGGACACCAAGCATGTTATTGTTATGTGTATATTTTACTCTTACTAATTTATAGAGAACTAGAATAAACCCAAAAATATTAGTAGCGTCAAATTTCTTACATAAGGTAAGACCACTGTGCTTCATGAATTAGTACTTCATTCCAGCGTAATATTATCATGAAACAAGAAGTGCTCCCTTGATATTTCAGACAATATATATCTTTGCTACACCAATGCTTTTCTTATTAAAAGGAAGTAGAGGAGTTATATAATTAAGTTGATAAAGGGTGGAACTCCCTCTTATACAGTCTAAACTGATCCAAGAAGACCTAAAGTTCTCCTCACTAAAGCCAACAGATGCTCAAATCAATAATTCTAACAACTATTATCTGGAATTCTTTGTTACTCAAGATTAGATTTGCAGGTGTTTTCCTTCTCATAAGAAATCAGATTTTCCAGATGTAACAATAAGTCTGTTACAAAGAACAACCATATATGAATATAGACCACTGAGCTCATTGCAAATATGCACTTTTCCATACTTTTCTTTCTTAAACACAGCTTTTTAAAACCAAGCAGAGAGACTACACTTAACAGTTTGAAACTCTGAAACACAAATCTGCCATTTTAAACAGAGTATGTTTCTTGTTTAATTGAGTACATACTTGAGGGCACTCGTGTTTACGAGAACCTTTGATGGAAAGAAATAAAACAAGAGAATGTGTTTATAAGACATTGGCTTGAAAATACATTTGCCTTCTTGGAATGAAAGCTCCTTATAATCTTTTGTCTGTACATTCTCTGGACAGACATCAGTATGTCCCACACTAAGTACCTAAGATGTCTACATATTCCATATAGGCATGTTCCACATAAACATTTGCATATGTGTGCAGTATAAAACCATGCTATGAAAACAAAGATTAAGTAGATATCCAGGAGTAAAGGACTAGAAAATAAACACTGAAAGGAGAAAAGGTGGTCATGAATTGAAAGGAAATATCTCATAGGCACTTTTGCACATAATTGGGCTTAAAGAGAAGTTTTGCTGGTTTTCTCACTGCTCGGCCCTATGCCGTTCTGAGTTTTATTCAGCATTTCACATTATCTGAACTGGCTCTGTTAACACTGCCTGCTTTTATTCATACGGGTTACTGAAATATTTTGTGTATAGCCCCTGGTTCAGTAAGGAATGTGATTAATCAGGCTTTCTTAAAAAAGGTTTCAAAAAGGTTTTCTTATGCTTCCTTCTGTGCCTCCACTGATGCCTTCAGAATATATGCAGGAAATATTGTAGTCATGCTGTAAACCATCTTCTCTGGTTTTCTGTGAATATATTTGTGTCTGACTGGCCTCTTGCATTTGAGATCCCAATTCTTGTATGTATGTGGTCTCAAATAAAGTCTGTATGTATTTGGTACTTGTGTGACTTTGCTTAAAATGAAGCTACTTGCTAGAATAAAATTATACGCATACTAAATTTTAGAGATCACAATTTTATCTTGTATCCCACAGTGCTGACAGACCTCCTGGAAGGTTTTTATAAAAGTACTGCGCAAGTCACGGCACAATTTAAGAAGGTGGTGACGGACCAAAACTTTATACAATTATTTTTCTTAAATGCTGATTAAGTATTTGTCAGAGCAACATACTACAACAGTTTTACCAATTGTTGAATAAATATCTGTGCCTTAATTAGTGGTATCAGCAGCTTCTTGAGCCAGTTGTGTGGCTTCACACATGTTTTTTTAATCAGTATCCACAGTTGAGTCCACCCTGACCACTGGTGACAAAGGTGCTGCCCTGAGCCAAGGGAAGCACTTGGCAGGGTCATGGGAAAGAGGAAGCCCAACTTTTGGAAACATGTTTAAGAAGCACCAAACCAAGAAGCAGCAGGTGCTGAGCAGACGAAATGAGGGCAGTGAGTAATCCCTGCCATGACCAGCTCTGTGGAGAACAAGCCTAGCAGCAATGGGAAAAGGGGGGCAGCCCATTTTGTCTGTGGGATAAAGGTATAAGAAGTCTTTAGGACACATTCACCTCACAGGCAGTGCTTTGACAGCCCTTCAAAACGGAAGGCCCAGGGAGGCAGCTGAGGCAGGGCGTGAGGGAGGTGGCGGACATGGAGTACTGCATCCAGTTCTGGGCCCCTCAGCTCAGGGAGGGCATCGAGGCTGGTGAAAGGTCTTGAGCACAAATCCAATGAGGAGCGGCTGAGGGAGCTGGGGATGTTTATCCTGGAGAAAAGGAGGCTCAGCTGGGACCTTATTCCCCTACCGTCAGCTCCCTGAAAGGAGGTTGTAGCCACGTGGGGGTCGGGCTGTTCTCCCAGGCAACAAGTGACAGGACAAGAGGACAAGCTGCGTTAGGGGCGATTTAGGTTGGACATCAGGAAGAATTTCTCCACAGAACGGGTGATTAAACATTGGAATGGGCTGCCCAGGGAGGCCGTGGAGTCACCGTCCCTTCAGGTGTTTAAGGAAAGCCTGTGCGCGGCACAGTGGGTACCTTTAATAACACAATTACTCCTCCGATTCTGCGTTGGCTGAGGCGGGGCTCAGAGCGCGTGCTCCGCTATGGCGCATGCGCGGGGCCGGCTGTCAGCGCGGGAGCGGCTTCGCTCTCCTGCATGCCGGGCGGAACGTTCCCCACTGCCGGCTGGCCCGTCCCGGCGGAGCATTCCCCGCTGTCCCGGAATGTCGGGGGGCCGCGGCGTCCCTGGCGGCGGCGAGGCCCAGTGAGTAAGCAGCCGGCCGGACCCGCACGGAGCAGGGCGGTGGCTGCCCGCGCCCGCGGAGGGAGCGATGGAGCCGGCGGCCTTGAAGCTGCTCCCGGCGGACCCGGGCGATGAGGGCACGCAGCGCTGCCGCCTGGGACCCGCCGCGCTGTCCTTGCTGGGGGCCCGGCTCGGCGCCCCGCTGAGGATCTCGCTGCCCGGCGGGCGCTGTGTGTGCACGGCGTGGCCCCGGCACGACCTGGCCGACGGGTTCCTGCAGGCCGACCTGACGTGCGGCACGGCGGGCCTGGCCCCGCGGGCCCCGCGCGGGCTCTCGCTGGATGTGCGGCAGCTGGAGCTGCTGCCCCACCGGCAGCTGGGCAAGGCGGCCGTCAGAGTGGTCCTCAGGAGCGCCGCGCTCAAAAAGTCGACTCCCAGAGCGGTGTTGCAGGAGACGATCAGAGAACTGCTGAGAAATGTTTATGTTTTGCCTCGTTACGTTGTTACTGTTGCCCCGAGTCCCGAAAATCCCGTGGTGTATATTGAAATACTGTCTGCAGACTCTTTGGTGGAGGAGGCTGGATTGATAACCCCCCAAACAAGCATAAAAATTAAGGAGGTGATCACTTTAGAATGGTACAGACATTTGTCAGAAGGCATTGCAAAAACTTCAGTTGCAGGACTAGATGATGTGAGAAAGTCTTTGAAAGAAATTATTGATCTGCCTTTGCGCTTTCCAAAAACTTTTAGGAAGCTGGGGCTTTCTGTCCCTAGTGGAGTGCTGTTAATTGGGCCCCCAGGTGTAGGGAAAACTCTTATGGTAAAGGCAGTAGCAGAAGAGGTGGGTGCGTTTCTTTTTGGCATCAGTGGCCCAGCCCTCCACGGCTCAAGGCCAGGAGAAGGTGAAGAGAATTTGCGGAGAGTCTTTGAAAAGAGCAGAGAAATGTCACAGGAAGGCCCAACCATTCTCTTCTTTGATGAAATCGATTCTTTGTGCCCGAAGCGAGGAAGTTCAAACAACGTTCCTGAAGATCGGATTGTTGCTCAGCTGCTGACGCTCCTGGATGGTGTAAGGAGTGAGGGTAAGATGGTCATTGTGGCAGCAACAAACAGGCCAGATGCCTTAGACCCTGCACTGAGAAGACCTGGCAGATTTGACAGAGAGGTAAGTAAATGCTGTTATTCATACACACTGAGAAGACCTGGCAGATTTGACAGAGAGGTAAGTAAATGCTGTTATTCATACACACTGAGAAGACCTGGCAGATTTGACAGAGAGGTAAGTAAATGCTGTTATTCATACACACTGAGAAGACCTGGCAGATTTGACAGAGAGGTAAGTAAATGCTATTATTCATACACACTTTTGTCTTTCCTTATTGATGTGGAAGGGGGCTGTTAATACAGGAAAGTTTAGTGTCTACTGGTCACGTTTCAAAGTGCGATTCTACAGGCTTGAGCCAGTTGTCTTGTTTCTTTAGTTTGGTGCAACTTGGGTAAGGTGGGGTTTCTTTTTTTGACTTGGGACACTGAGAGCTCCATATGCTTGAAAATGGACAAGGGAATTCCTTATGCTTTATCTTTACTTGTCCTTGAGTGGTTTTTTTTGCTTGCAGATGCTTAGCTTTACAGGCTTAGGTTTTTTCCATTTAAATTCTAGATTGAAGATTGATGCATCTCTCCTGAAAGGTTTATTGTGACAGAGAACTAGTAACCTCTTGTGTCAAAGATTCTATTCAGATTTCAGTAAAGAGGTTGAGTCTATTCTGGAAAACTTCTGTTAGTCTAGTAGCCAAAGGAACTAAAACACAGTCGTGCAACTCACAGTTCTTGTGCTTGTCTTGTTTATTTTTCTGGCTAAACCAACTCCTGCATCATCTAGTTTAGTCAAGATCTTTAATGTTTTCATAATTGTAATTTTCATTCTTTTCCAGGGTTTATAGATTGTTGAGATATATTTTTATGAAGGTGTTTCACCAGGGTTTTAATAATGTATGAATGTTTATTTCATGGATTTTTTTTTCCTATTGTATGAATCTAATTTAGTCCTTGTGATGCAAGGAAATTATTATTTCAGTGTTATGTTGAAATTACCTGAAAATGGGACTTGGTAGACACTAGCTGACAGTGTCTTATGAACAACTGTTTGTACAAACACTGTTCACTTGGAAATGAAGTGGTATTTTAAATATTTTTCATTTGTATAGTGCTGGTAATAAGTTTCTTGGAACAATCTTTATTTGAATCATAAGTACATATAAATCTTTAGTAAGCAATGTAAATCAGAGATGAAAGATCTATAAAATAAGATGAATATAGCACAATATCTACTTAAATTTTTTGTTTGTTTTATTTGGTTTAGGTTATTATTGGGACCCCAACAGTCACACAAAGAAGATCCATCCTGCAGCTGCTTACATCTAACATGCCCGTTTCTGCAGACGTTGATTTGGCTCAGCTGGCAGAGATGACACCTGGGTACGTGGGAGCTGACCTCACAGCACTCTGCAGGGAAGCTGCTATGCAGGCTGTGTCCCACAGCTCCTTGGTATGGCTGCACATCAGTCAAGGGCAATGTCATTAATATACTTACCACCCTTTCCTCATTAATGCTCAGCTTTACTTAAAAAGCTCAAGAAGTTGAAGACTCTTGAAGAAATGAAAATACTGAAACACACCAAATATGTTACAAATGTATATATGCCATTTTTTCTAGTCCTTTCAGTTCTCACCTGAAAGGTGTTTTTTTCTTTCTGAGTAAAAAGTTTTTCTGAAAGTTTTTATCCTCTTCCTCTTTAGCACTGTGCAAAGGAGACATTTTAGTATTTTTCAGCAAAGTAAACTGTGTCCACCGAAACTCTCTTTTGAAGCTATTTAACTTCATTTATTATTTAATTTAATTTAGAATTCTGCTTTCTAATAACTGCAAATTAAAGTTAGGTTGATACACAAGTGTATAACAGCTAGTGAAAATAAGTGTTATCATCTGGGTTGTATGGCTGGATACAACATTCTCCTAAACACAAGGTATACAACTGCCCAGTGTGCAGAAATTTAACCTCTTAGCAATTCTCTCTAATTCCATTTATATATTTCTTAATCCTTCTGTCTCTATTCTGGCTTTTACAAAAATAGTGAGAGACGTTTGATGTAATTTTTCATCTGGAATGGCTGAGCAGAAACGTAAAGCCATATTTGCAAAATTTCCAGACTCAAAAGCATCTGCAGAGAATGGAAGAACCCTCTGTCTTCACTTGAGTAGGAAAAAAGAGAGCATAGCACTGAAAATAATAAAATTATTTGAGCCTGGTATCTCAGAAAAGAATAGATGGACAAATGAAAGTAATGAATAAGTAGATGGCCCATTTGCAAGTGCCTTTGTAAAATACATCTTAGTTCTGTTACTGCATTTGTAGTTTAATAATGTTATTGTATAGCATGTTTGAGATAAAATGTGTTGCATTCTTCAGCGTGGTGAAAATGGATGTTGCAACCTTTTTATTTCTATTCAGAAGATTGTATGATTTATTGTGTGGTAACCCTCAAATTAGCAACCATTTGATTTAGCAGATCACTGTCTACTGGAGCTATAATTTAGGGAATAGTAGTTTTCTCTAAAACATTAATTTCTGTTAAAATAGATTTTTCTTGTGTATAATCTTGCCATTAAAAGGAATGTATTTTACTTTATGTTGCATTTTTGCATCTGCAGTACTTAGGCTCATTAGGGTACAAATTGACTTCTTTATTAGTCGCATTTGGCCTTCTCTGAAGTGTTTTACATACTAATGCAGCATTTAAGTATTACTTGAAAATATTGTTAATATGCTTTATCTGGTTTGGTTTTTTTCAGGAGTCAGCTGAAACTGAAAGCATGATTAACATGGGACATTTCCAAGAAGCTTTTAAAAAAATTCAACCATCCTCTTTTCGAAGTGCAGTTGGACTAACGGAGTGCAAACCTGTGACTTGGGAGCAAATTGGTGGTCTTGAAGATGTAAAATTAAAGTTAAAACAGGTAACATACAGAACAAAGTTAGATGAACAGCTAATTTTTAATAAGAATATGCTCCAAGGTTTTCTGTATGCTAATTATGAAAATTAATTCTCTTGCAAAATACCTGATTATAAACTGTATTTTAACCAGTTTTATACTACATTAAGTTATTACAATGTTTGAGCTAGAGGTCTTCCAGTTACAAGATATCACCACCAAGCATAATAATGTCATGGGAAAATATGCGTGTTTTTTAGTAGCTAAAAAATAACTTAACTTGTAGCCAGATAATTTGGGCATTCCTGAATATGTAGCCAGAGGTGGCTCTTGTGTATCATCCTTCCATGACTGCCTTTAGTTCTGCTTCAGATGGAAACTTTAAGAAGGGGTTTCTTCGTAACATATGAAGAAAGACTAAATCAGTATTCCCTGATTTCAAATTAATATTTGTATCAAGGAGAAGAAGTGATGTGCTTGGCAATTTTATTGATTGCCTATGAACTATAGTCTTGTTACTAAGAATTTCATCCCTTTTTTATGTATTGACAGAGTATTGAGTGGCCTATGAAGTTTCCTCAGGCATTTGCTAGGATGGGCCTGTCCCATCCCAAGGGTATCCTTCTCTATGGGCCTTCTGGCTGTGCCAAAACCACGCTGGTGAGGGCTGTGGCCACCAGTTGTCACTGTTCCTTTCTCTCTGTAAGTGGTGCTGACCTGTTCTCACCTTACGTTGGAGACTCAGAGAAGATTTTGTCTCAGGTATAGTTTCTAATTTGTGTAAGGCCTATGGTTTATTTTTGCTTGACTTTTGTAGTTAGACCTAAATTTTGTTATTGAAAAGATCATAGAGCTCTCATCTGATTATTAAATAGAAATGGCTTAGAGATTCACATTTATATAAAAGTGAGAATCTCTCCCTGAAATTATAAAGTTTTAAACTTTATAAGTATTTCTTCTCTTTTGCTTTCAGTTCACTTAAGAATATAAATAAGAAGCAGAATTTGCCTATAGTAAATGTAAGCCAGAACAGCTCTTGTGAGTTGTTACAAATGTACCTTTAAAGTTAAGTAAAATACAGAGTATATGCAAATGGGCTTTTTTTCACCTTACCTGAGAGAATGCGTGCATTTATGTTTGACATCATTAACATTTTTTAAAAAGGTTTTTCGCCAAGCAAGAGCAAACACTCCAGCAATAATATTCCTGGATGAGATTGACTCTCTCCTGGGCTCTCGCTCACACAGCAGAAGTGGCCGTGGGGTCTCAGAGCGGGTTCTGTCTGTTCTCCTCAATGAGTTGGATGGTGTTGGGCTGAAAGTTACAGAAAGAAGAGGAGGCAAATTACAGCTTGAGGGGCAGTGCCGAGAACAAAGTGATGAGGAGGAAAGAAAGGTATTTATGTTCCCTTTTCCATGTAAGAAGAATGATAAATGCTGTCCAGTTGTTCCAAAAGTTTTACTTGTTGGCATTCATACTTTTTAAAGTTATAATCCTCAAGCTTAAAAATATGCAAGATGCTCTTTTACTCTGTCGTAATTTCTAGCTTTTAGAAAATACTGTATATAGGCTGCTGACTGTTTTTACAGACACTGTTTCTCAAGGAGACTTTGTTTGAACAAAATACCCACACAGGCTCATGAGCATTACTAATTGGTGTTCATCTTCTTTCAAAAAAATCCTCTCCTTGACACTACAGTAATTTTTTAGACTGATTGTGCTATTTTTACTCTTATTCAAGTTCCTCCCTGAACTTTATTTTTATAAGCATTTCCCCTTCTTCATTTGCAGTTCTTTCTCATGCATACTGCATACAAAAGCAGCACAGTTATGATCAGTTACTTACTTAAACAAGAAACTGTACCTTCACTTTTCAGTGAATAGTTCACCATATTTAATATTTAGCTTTTCTGTATTCAAATTTCTTCTTCTTATGATACTCTTTGGGGGAATATTAAAAGAAAACAGTTCCAGAATTGTAGCATACTGAATTTTTGCATATAAAAGATTTTTTGTTACAATCTGGCCAAAGAAAAGTCTCTGTTTATTGTCAAGGCAGACTATATTTCCTCTTTGTCATGTAATCTGGCCTGCACCAAGGCATTTTTCGACTCCAAGAAAAATTAAATATTAATATTGAAAGGAAAATAACTACATGTAAAATTACATCATCTTTTCGCCCTTCCCTTCTTCTCATTAGTTTTTAACTAAAATCTTCAGGTATTATCCATCTTAACCATGTTGCACTGATTTGTTTGTATGATCTCTTACTCAGCTAGAGTTTCAGGAAACTTTGAACAAAGATTTCATGGTAGTTGCTGCAACAAATAGACCAGATATGTTGGATGATGCCTTGTTGCGCCCTGGAAGGTTGGACAAGATGATCTATATTCCACCTCCAGATCTGAAGGTGATGTATTTATGACACAGCCATACGTGGCTTTAAAGGTAGAGATATTAACTGCCAACATACTTTACTTTAAGAGCAAAGAGGGCATATTCCTGTAATGTATTTAACAATTGATGGATGATTCACTGAAGATCAGTCACCAAACTCAAGGTAAAATGAAGAAATTTAAAAAGGAATAAAGACATTTGTATTTTAAGCACCTGTAACATTTTAACTGGTGCATGTAGTTATAGTATTGCATAGAGAAATCAGAGAAAATCTGTGTTTACAAAATCAAACTACGGTTTAGGAAATACCCATAACAAGTTGTCTGTCCTTCCTTCAAATAATTTTTCTGCCCTGTTCCCAAGGGTAGTGTAGCTACTTGTCCTGAGCTTCACAAAAAAAGTTGACCCACAACAGGCCAAATATGTCCTCTTCAGTCTAAAATACTGAATTTCATGAAGTAATGACTGTGAATGACAGACTTTAAAATATGAGATAGCCATAAGAGTAGGTATTATCTCCATTAATAGTATTTTATTCTTCCACCAAAACCAGGTAATTTTGGTATTCTTCTGGATTTTCCTTGGTTCTAATTTCAAATTTGTAACTGCTTTGGAGGAGGATTAATTTTTGGTTTGTTTGGTTTTGTTTTCATGTACAATATGCACCAATTTACAGGGAAGACTTTCCATTTTGAAAATCTGCACTGAAAAAATTCCATTAGATACTGATGTGTCACTACAAGATGTGGCAGCCCTAACAGACCTCTTCTCTGGAGCTGATATTGAGAATCTGTGCAAGGAGGTAAGAAATATTCTTGGCTCATCTGTGAAATAAACCGTAAATGAAAACTTTCAATGAAAAAGGAGAGCTAACTCACAGATGTTACCAAGCCATCAGTATGGATTCTTTCACGGTTTGTATTGAAAATACAAGGAGAATGAGTAAAAGAGGAGAACTGAACAAGGGTTAATTCTTTAAATAAAAAAGCCAAATAAAAATGAGATCTTTCTGTGATAATTTAATAGAAGTTAAGGAACTGCACTACCCTTTATTTCGTGCGGCTCTCTCTAATCCTTGCTCACATCTGGGTGAATTGTACTCTGTGTACTGCAGGCAACTGCAGCACTTTTAGCTGAATTTAGAATGGACTGTCAAGACCAGAGAGGAAAAAAACTAAGAGAAATCCAGAATTTGATATGAGTTGTATAAAGGAGAGAAGACTAGGAAGAAAATCCAAATATGTAAGTGATCAAGGATATATTGTCTAATGCAGACAGAAAAAGTGAAGGAAGAAGTTAGAGTAACCTTATTTGATGTTTATCTATTGTTGAATAACCATAAATTATATGTTGCTGTTTTCAGATGCTATAGCTAAGACTGTTCCTTGTAAGATATTTTAGAATACTTACAATAAACTCTTTGCAATTTAAAACATGATAAGCACTTCAAGTTGTTTTGTTTTGGGTTTTTTTTTTTTCTTTTAAAGGCTGCTTTGTTGGCTTTGCAAGAGAATGGACTTGAAGCAACTGCTGTAAAACATGAGCATTTTGTGAAATCATTGAAGACTGTAAAACCATCCTTAAGCATAAAAGACTTGGAATTTTATGAAAACTTTTATAATCGACAATTAGCCTCTTGAATCAAAAAGGAGTCGCATAGGTATTTTTAAATATATTGCAAACAGTTTGAAAAGGCTTACATCTTTCCTGCTTTTTAATACTGTACTTACTGTAGTTTTCAGGGTGCATGAAATACAGTAAAGTTTCACTTGTCAAAGGTCTGTAATTTCAATAATGAGTAATAAATTAAAATCTTGTTTGCTTTGGATAGGTTTACATCTGATGAAACAAGTAATTGAAATACTTAGATGAAGCACTGTGCAACAGTTTAGTGTTACTGTAGATTTCCCAGTTTTCAGTATAAACACTGGCATAACAAGAGTATTTAAAATGTGTTGAGAAGTCTTCAAAGGACAGTGAATATTTAAAAAGTAGAAAAGCTTTCACACGTTAAATAGGAAGAAGTAAGGCCCATTCTGTGTAAAATGTAAAGTGTTTTATATGTGCCCGTTTACAGGCTTACTTTCCTACAGGCACATTCCAAAATACAGTGGCAATGAAAAGGCTGTCAGTGCTTAATACCTTGTTCAGGTTTGGAAGTCTGGGGTTTTAGGAGTAATTTTAGGTCAGTTACTGCTGACTGTACAAACATTTGGACTTAGTAAGCAGGTAAGAAGTATGCAATCAACTCAAAATGTAATGATTGCTTTAGAGAAGGTAGTTTGCTTTATAACAATTTGTGCAAAATTCTTTTCCTCACCCAACCATTCTTTGTCAATATATTTTTGTAGGTCACCTTCTAAAATACACAGTTATATACAAGGAAATTGGTATTACGTGTAAGTGTGCATTTTAACTTTCTAGAGTAAGAGGGGGTTTATTATTTTTTATTATATTTTCCTTTTTCCAATTAAAATGTTTGTGAACTAAATACACCACCCTCAAAGATAGTTCCTTATTTCAGCTGAGGTTCATGAGTTATAAACCCGTTAACAAATATTTCTTTCTCATAACAGGGACAGTATGGACTGCACTGAGTGTGGTTTATAGTGAGATGGATCACAAAAGGCAGTTCCAAGGCAGTTGGTGATTGTGGAGGGCCAAAGGCCATAGTAGAAGCCATTGTAACCTAGGAGAGGGTTTAACTATAAGCAACTATCTTACAGCTGGGTGGCTTTGATCACCATTTTATGGAAAGAACTGTCCTTATTGCTTTATTGCCAGCAACAACCTGGCAATGCTTGTGAATTTCCAAAACACCCAAAGGTTTCTCAGCAGCAGTGTTGAGAAAAAGTGTTAAACCCGTCTAGGTTACTGTTTTGCTTCCCAGTGTTTGAGGGTTTGCATTAGAATTGCCAGACCTCAAAGTTGTGACCGCAAAATGCTGCCAGGTCCTTTGCCTCAAAGGCCCTGCTGCGTAACTTCCATCCTTGCTCCCTACAGGGACCAACAGAGCTACTTGTGCCCTGTTGTGTCTGTTCCTTGCTGCAGGGAGCTGGCAGAGCATGCGGGAAAGGCAGCCCCTTCTCCCTCTGACTGCTTTCCAGTGGGTGAGAGAGAAGGGGAGAAACATGTACAGGAGTCATCTGCTGGTACCATTCACCTCCAGCCTGCCCAGGGTAGGAGTTTTTCTCAGACAGGGATACTGGGAAGAGGTAGGAGCTGTGTAACACAGTAGAGTGATGGGAACCTGGGCCTGGGTTAAGCTTTTGCTGCAGCAAAAGGTGACACGGTGACAGGGGGTCCTCTTTGGGTCACTATAGGCACCTCTCTGAGCGCTGGAAGAGGCAGGCCATGGCCTCACTTGGGTGTTCGCCTGGATACACTGTTCTTTGGGCAACTACCTGGAGAAGGGGGCAGACAAGAAGACAAAGTAGAAATGGAGAAGCAAGATTTGAGTGCTGCAGTGACGGAGAGAGAAGGAGTTTCGGGAGGAAGGCGGGAAGAGTACACGCCGCATCCCGCTCTCCTGGCAGCTCCTTTTGGGGCCCGGAGCTCCTCAGGGCGCTCCCCTGCGCCTACCGCCGCGGGCCGGGGGGTGGCACTGCTGTCCCGTCCCGTTCTGTCCCGTCCCGTCCCGACCCGCCTCCTCGTCCCGCGGCGCGGTGCGGTGCGCATATAACGGGGTGCGTGTGTAGCGCGGAGAGCGCCCGTCCCCGCAGCCCGGTGCCGGTGCCGTCCTGCCCCTGTGCCCCGGGGTGCGGTAACACGAACCGCTTGTGCCAGATCCGCAGCCGCCGCCACGATGATCAGGAGCATCTTCCAGACACTTAAAACAAAAAAAGAAGTAAGTTTTCCCGGAGGCCGGGGCCGTGGTGCCCGCCCGCGGGGAGGGATGCGGCTGGCGCGGGCAGGTGCGCCGGGGCTGCCGCTGGGTGGGGAGCACCTTCCCGGGGAAATGGTGAGAGCGAGGGACCCGCGGTGCAAGTGAGGTGGCGTGAAGAGTAATACGGAGGTGTAGTATACGCTAACAGCTAATCCCACCTGAGTGCTGCATAACACCTGCTCCCCCCACTCGAAGCTCTCAGCCGGGACACCACTTCAGCTCTTTCTCCGTTTTGTCTTTCAGCTCATTCCCCTGGCTGGAATACTGTCCATGGCAGCAATTGGGGCGTTCTCTTTTAGTATCTATTCCCTACTCGGCAAATCTGATGTGATGTAAGCAAAATACTTCTTGTTTGGTACTCACCCTAACCTTTCTCTATTTGACAGAAGTATTTGACCATCATGTTTTACACCAAAAAAAAAAAAACAACAACTCCACGTGCGTGTTCCAGACTACTGCTAACAACTGAAATATCTGCAGATTGTTAAATAGCAAAGGAATTAATTCATTTGGACTGTAGGCCAAATTATTTCCTAATTTTTGATTTAATATTTTTCTTTGATTTAGGTGTAACAGGTTTTAAATGCTCTTATCAAGAATTTCAAATAATCAGATAGGTAGATGAGATGCAGATATGTTGCAATCAGGCCATTAACTTGTATATGAAGAACAGCACTTGATAATATTAACTTAAGAGAGTATTCTAATGGCTTGACTAATAAATGGAATTAAGTCCTATACTCTCCAAGCATTGGGGAGTTTATTTATTTACTTTAAAGTGATTGGAATAGGCATTTTAGCTGTCAGGGTCAGAATCCCCTCACTTTGTGTCCTTCCTCAGTTTTAAATTTTCAGCTTGCTTCTGTTACGATGACACATGATACATGAACAGTGTTGGCTTGGCTGGTCCTTTGGAAGATACACATAAAGCAAGCCATTGTTGATTCCTACCCAAAACGCCCAAACCTGTAAACTTGTGTTTTGGGAACTCCTTACTTAAGTGAATAGCTCTGCTAATGATAGGCTGCTCATAGAAGAAAAATGTATGAAAGAGCACACCTTAAAACATACTACCTGTCTTGTTTTATCTTCTTTTAAAGGATTAACAGGGGTGGCAATCCAGAACCCTGGGAAAATATTGATCCTACCAAGCCTCAGAAGGTAATTCGTACACGCAATATAGTCAGTATAAATAACATATATTTCCAACAGAGTGGGTAACTTGTTTTAGATGTGTAAGAACTAGCAAAATATTAATGAGGGAGCATGTGTAAAGCTGATGTAGATCTAATTAATAGCGGAAACAAATTTTAAGTTCATTACTTTATATCTTCCCTGTATTACATAATGATAGGGATTCAGCTATTACGTTCTAGGTCTGATCCTGAACTTACAGTACACTTCTAGTTGTTGTGCTGTGTCCGTTCCCACCCCTAACATCCATTTACTCAATTCCATTGATAACTGAAAATTTGGAGTACAGAGGAAGGCTGTTTCCCCTTGTTCCTGAATTATAAAATTGACTAAGAATATTTGAGTACTGTAGCCTGAAGGAAAAATATCTTCATGTAGTAGAGCATCTACTATAAGGAAAATGAAAATTATTTGGCATTATTACTATTAATATCCAAATTATTTTGTTCAACAAATTATTATATATGTCATCAGTTGCTATTTTTGAATACCTCTGAAAGAAAAATGCAAAGCTACTAGAAATTCTTCACCAATAAGTTGGGGGGTGTCGGAGTGGAGTAAATGCTCACTGGGATTTTGCTAACTTTTGTATTTTCCATTTCTTCCAGCTATTAACAATCCAGCAGAAATGGCAACCTATCGAAGAGCTGGAAAATGTCAAAAAGCTTATGAAGTGAGAAGTTTCTGTTGCCTCACAAAGGTACCCTATGAATCTAGTGGAATCACTTCTGCACAAACTTGACTACTGAAATCAGTGTGCGGAAATGCTTCTGCTACATTTTTAGGGTCTCCCTCCATTTTTTTGGACTCTGAATGAGGAGTTTCGTGTTGCTTTAGAAGTTGTCATACAGCATCCACATAGTCCAAAAAAATCTGACTCAAATATTCATTTTCAGTAGGCATTTGATGTCAAATGTTGAATATTCAGGTGGTAATTATAGATGGAAAAAGCCTTCACAGTTTTTGTAGAATTTTGAGATTTTTTTCAAAATACGTTAGTTTTGTTATTTTATAATTTTTTAATGAAATAAATGTAAATTTTTACAACATTTTATGTAAATTTCATAAATGGAGATTACCCAAAAGCCCTTCTAAACCAGGATTCCCCGTCTGCTTCCTCTCTATACTGTATTTCAATGCAGTATATAGACCAAAGTCATAGCCAGAGGATGTCTTTGTATGGCAGCATATGTGGTCAGAGAGTACACTTGCATTTCTTGTCTACATTAGATGTGGTGACAGTTTAAGTTAAAAGTAATGTTCTGCTGCAAATACTCAAACTTATATGTGTGCTCACCTTAACCCGCTGAGGAGTCCCGTAGGTTATTTAAGAGTGTGTTTGAGACTGCAGGATTAGAACTTAAGAATTGAGCATGGCTGAAACAGAAATGAAAATGAGATAATTTCTGTTGTGTTTAAATATTGTTCATGTTTAAGTTTGGAAAAAGTTACTAGAATTAGGAAACTTGCATTATCCAAAACAATGTTAATTTCTTCTTTTTGTGTAAGGTTGTTCAAGTACAAGCTCAAATGTACTGCACAGTTTACAATATTTTTAAACACTTCTACGTGCTGTTAGGAACATCTACTTTATCAAATAGAAACTAACATATTAAAATTAGAAATTATTCTATGAAGAGACAGTTCCTTTTTAAGCATCTGTGTGTTTTCTTATGGGTTGGCCAGGGAAAGAATGTAATGGGCAGACCCCCAGTAAATTAATGAGACAAGAAATGCATCCAATAATATAACAGTCTTTTTGTAGATATTTCCTCTATTTTTGTATATATTTCCTATCTTCTAACAGTTTCACAATCTATTACTCAATTTCTTTTACAATGGATGTTCAGAAGGCAGATTGGTTTCTGTCAGGAAGAAAGCAAAAGTGAAACAACTGCTAACTGGAAAAAGTCCCCCTAAGTGAGTAATAGTCAAGTGCTTTAGGTTACTCTGCTGCAGCAAAGACAAACTTCAGCTAGAAAAGCTGCCTCCCAAATTTCAAGGTGGCTTGGCTTCAGAAGCTTAATGTTTTCTTCAGCTGAGAAAAAAAAATTGTTACTTTATCAGATTCAGCGTAAATATTTATCAAGTAATGATGACTCAGCAGCTTTTATGTTTTAGAACGAGAGGAACTACTAGTTTTCAGAATACCTTCTTAGCTTTCATTTTAAGGAATGACATTACAAGATTGGATAGCATAGAACGACAAAGATACAGTGCTCTGAGGAATACAAGTTTAAAGTATTTTAATACGGAAAAGATTTCAAAATATTTCTCTAAGTTATTCTATATTGCCATATTTTACTGGAGTGTACCAAACAAAAGTGCTGTGCTCTGAGTTGATGCATGAATTAAATGAGTGTGTTCTTCAGTACATCAGTTGTATGGTCTGTAAATACTGTGACCTAAGTATCTGTCAACGTTGAGGAAATAAATGTAAGTTTTATGTAATTTTTGTATTTAACTACTTTTCAGTGATGTTTCCAGTAATAAGCAGTATGACTGCTATCAATCACAGGTTGTTGCTTCTCTCATCCTGTCCTGAAGCATAACAGCTGTGGTAATAAAATGTTTTGCTTTGTTAGCTGCTCTATTTTTTGTTTTTTTAATATAGCTTTGTTGGGAGGGTTGTCACATAATGTGAGAAATCAAAATTTTCTGCACTTCAAAAAGATTATGAGTGTTGTGAAAATTCTTGGGATTTTGAGCCTTCTCTGACTGTCCCTAAAAATCCATCTCTTGCATAGGTGAGGATTTTTGTAAAGCACACCAAGAGCAATTACTGTACCTCCCCCGCTCAACTACTCAACATAAATCTATACAACAATATACAAATTATTTCCTTGTTCTACAAACAGTAAGGATTCAATTGGCTGAATTTTATGAGCTGATGTTTATCAGAAGAGTAAGACCTCTGTGTCCTGTGTTAAGCAAATACATGACTTTCTATTCCATGGGCAATTTAGAGGTTATTGAAATAATTTACAACCTTTTTCCTTCTCTCCATTTTGTCTCCTACTCCATTCTGTTATTCGTTTTGGGTTGGGTTTTTTGGTTGTTTTTTTTTTAAACAATGGCTATCTTTGCTCACCAGTTCTAGTACTTTTTCAAAGAACTATATCACCTCCAACTTTCATATTAATTACAAAGTTTAATTAAAATGCTCACTGGCTTGTTAGAGTTTCAGATATAGATTAAAAACCATTGGAAATGTTTTTAATAGTTCTAATCACCATTAGAAACGCGTCATTAGAATCTATGGTCACATTTTTCTAACTTATTCTAAGTAGTCTACTTGTAAATACCTCTCTGGAAGAGAAGAAGAATAGAAGGTTGCTTTCTGCAGTGTACATGAAATGAGTTACTAATTTTTGTTATTACAGTAGTACTTGAAGGCCTTAAAACTGCAGATCTTGTGGTACTGTAGTTACCAGAGAGCTGTATTGAGTTTTTAGTTTGAGGGGGTCTGCCTATGATAGCCCTGGTGTCAGCGCTTCTCCTTGTATTTCTCTACCACAAGGTGCTATTACTGTAGTACTGCCTGGTTACTTCATTGGTGCTTCTGTAGAAAATGGTAACTTACAGAGGGGCCTGATGCAACTGTTGAAGGAAATGGGTCATCCTGCAGTTGTCACTTGTCTCAGTGCAGAGGGTGGCTGTCCCCAGGACTAGCTGTGAAAAGCAAACAAGAGTAATGGGAATGATTCACTGGATCTGGCCAATATTTGGTGTTGGACACCTCCCAGAAAAGCTTTCAGATTAAACAAACATGGTCACACTACTCAGCACAGCTTTAGTTTGCTGTGTGAAGTCTTTGCTGTACAGCACATCCCTGCCATACGGGAGCACACGGGTAACGAGATCGCCTGAAAGTGCCACTGAAATGGAAATAAAAGCGTTAGCAATGACCTGGCCTCGGACACTGCTGTGGGACAAGGTGAGCGTTGACCTTCAGGTACTGCTGTGAAGAGGCAGCTTGTTTGCCAAAGGCTCTGTCCATCCTAAAACAGCCATCACACTGCCGGCACCCTGCAGAGCCCTCAGCCGGGTGACACCCCGTCCGCGGCGCCTTCTCCTGCACACCTCGCCCTGGCTAAAGATCACCCAGGCTGTGTGATCACCGAGGCTGCACCAACCCTGTTTATGCTGTACCTTGACCTGATGAATAAGGAGGTTTTGTTTAATTAGCTTTTACCTTTAGATAATCTTCTTGTTGTGTGTGTTTTGGCCAGTGCTGTTACTGGGGAGGTGCTGCCCTTCCTCAGGGCTCACGCAGGACTTGCGAGGGCCCCTCACACAGCACAGGGAGCCCAGGCCTGCCACTAATTTCACCCTTACAAGTGCAAAGTCGCACAGTGTCACCCGCTGCGCCTGTGGGGGGATGAGGGTGGTGTGAGAGAGCTGTAACATAGGTGTGGCAGAGCCCTCCTTGGGAGCTGCCTTAGCAAGTGAGCGCCTGAGAGAGAGTTTGTGTAGGCTTCAGGACACAGGCCGTGCACCGGCCAACAAGGTTAGAAAATGAATTTTAATAAACCCTCATCTATCAGCAATGGGAGCATGACAAAGAGCTTGGTTTGTGTTTGGTTTCCATTTTAAGACTTCCAAGGTTTAGCCCAGCGCATCAGGGGCCAGGCTGGGCCTCCCCCCACAGCACTGCCTTGGTGCTGGGCTTGCAGGTGAGCCCCTGCCCTCGCTCTTGGCAAGGATTTGGCCATGTGTAACCCTCCCTAAAAGGTGTTCTGTATAAATAACTTAGGCTTCGTGATGCAACATTTTTAAGGTGTAAAGCAAGTCACTTCTGTGGCCTTGTTTCCAGAAGGTTTACAAATGTCAATGTCTGGGAAAATTCAGATAAAATGTGCTTCCAGTTTTACCAGCTGTCAAGCAGCAGAAAAATCGCTCTCTTCAACTTGAAATGTTTGATTTAGAATATTACTAGACTCTGGTATTACTTGCTTGCTGTCTCTCACACCCTCCTCCCTATTTTCTACTGAGACTCCTTCTTTTACTTACTGGCACATATTTTATTCTTGCCAAATCTTTTTCTGTCTCACCCATAAAAATGAACACATCAGAAAAATTTAACATTTTTCTTGGCCTAATTTATTTCTACTATTTCTACAATTTGATGGTGCACTTGCATTGTGTTCCTGAAAGGTACACGTCAGATGAGTAGATTTAGAATATAATTAGTCTGGTGGTTTAAACTCAGAAATTAAGCAGAAAAGGCCCTGCTTGTAATGTTTGTCTTCCTTCTCCCTCCTCCCTCTTCTACTTCGCTTTACTTATGCTGGTGGAATTGTAATAAATGCACCTTTGGAGGTAAAAAAAGAGGATCCTTAGATTGAAAACTTTTCAGGAAGTAGGTATATTTTCAGTATGTGCATACATAACAGAAATACTTAAAAATTGTCTTTCCATTTTAAAAAAATGAAGCAGAAATTTGGGTCATAGACATAAGCATGCCTAAAGACACATAAAAACATTTGCAGTTTTGATTTTTAACATATTAACATTATATTGGTAGGGAGGGCCCATTCCACTGAAAGCTCTCTCTTAATTATGCTGCTGCAGAAAAAAAAAAGGCCATATCTGCTAACAATATTACAGGAGACACTTCCTTACCCACTGCTATCAAAATATCTCTTGTTTTCAGTAAGGGCTGTTCTGTTAGTGAAATTCAATTCACCTGGTTACTTCCTTGCAAGGGAATGGCAAAATAACTTGTTCATGTTCTGTAACTCCAAACTTGAGATGGACTGGCAGGTCTTAACCCTAAGCACTATAAATCATTGTGATTCCTGTAGCCTTGCAGACTGTGGTAGTGCCAGTCCAGGCAATAGCTCTGAAACAGTTTTTTTCCATTCATGTATTTTTTTGAGTAATTAGAGAACATAATTTCTTTTAGGTTCAAACTCCCTTCGCCCTCACTTAGCCAGACTTGCTGACTTCACTGACCCCAAGTGTTGCTGAAGCAGGGGCAGGAGCTGATAGGTCTTGAACTTGGGACTTTTGTCACAGCAATTGATTTTTAAAGCGGAATTCCCTGCTGATGTGAGTGGGAATGCTGCACAGACATTGCTGTTACCAAATCGTGGTAAATTGAAGCGCTACAGACTCTGGAGGACAAATCATTAGGATATAGCACCAAAAATAGACTGTGGGGACCAGAGCACTGAAGTAAACCCGTCAGCATTGCCTGAGGGAACACACTTTGAATCATGCCATCACAAGGCAGAGCTGCCTGCATCCCACTTCATGGTCACAGCTGTTCTCTGGAACTCCTTGGTTTTCGAGCCACTTTCTATCATTTTACTCATTTGTATGGTATTTGGCATGAGACCAATCTGTTCTGGTACCCGAGAGGTAGACTGGTAGTGACTGTGGGCTTGAGGGCCTCTTGCACAGAACTGTGTTTCATCTCCAGAAGGTACTGCTTTGGTGTGAGGTGTAAGGGAGGAACATTCACCCTATTTCCCAACTGGATTTTTAGACAGCTTGTTAACAGAACAATGTTTGTGTAAAGCTCTTTCTCTTCCTGTTCCAGTATTGTACAATATGTGAATTTTTAATTGCAAAGTGCTGTACTAGCTGAGTAATCAGAAAGCCACACAAGTTTGAAAAACTTCTCACATGAAAATATATGTGTTTAAGCTTTCAACCTGAGCAAAACTTTCATATTCTTCATTTCCTCTTGTGTGTCACTTCTTTAATTGAATTAAATGTATTTCCAGTAGGCAGGTAACTAATAAACACCTCCTTTACTTGATGCTGCTGCTGCTGCACAAATAAGGAAGTAAATGCAGAAAATCCTGATTAGTTGTAATCCCTGGTAGCAACAGAAAAATCTTATCAGTTTGACAAAGAATAGCAAAGTCACCTATTGCTAATAAATCACTGATTTACTACAATAAAACAAAGGGGAAGGTGTTTTTTTATTAAAGCTTTTAAGAACATTTCATTTAATGATGCATCTCTCTCTTCTGCTGTGACTGCCTTTATAATTCAGTAAAGCCTGAATAGCTTTTTTAATGACTGTTAGCATTATTAAATGGTATGTTAGCATTATGCTGCTGTTACTGTGTTTATTTTTCCTCTTGTGAAATGCTTTGAATGAAACATGCGACAGTCAGAAAAATGAATTTGCTTCAGAACTGCAGCATCCATCTTTATCTCAAAAGCAGAAATCCACAGCACAATCAGTCATAATGACTTGCAGTTCTGCTCTTTGCCTCATTGCCAAACTCTTAGCCATAATTTCAGTGTTTTACAATAGCGTGCTGTACAAAGTGAATTTAAAAAAAAATATATTTTGAAGTTATGAGAATGTTTTTATACTGATTTCAGGGAGGCATGGAATTAATAGGCTAAAAGTTGTAGTGGTTGTGTATCTGTACACAACAAGTATGTGTTTTTTGAAAATTCTCTCTCTTCTTAAGAAAAATAAAAACGTTTAAGAATTGAGCATGTCTCTGCTCAAGCTCCTGTATGTGCGTTAGCTCAGAGGAAGCTTTTGCACAACCCAAAACAGGGTGTTACATGTAAGTTTGTGTTTGAGGACACACTGTGGAGTGTATCACTTCTTGATAGGTGTAAAGGGCAGAGGTGTAAACCCTCAGTGGTTAAAAAAAAGTCACCACCAAATTCATAGATGGGTCCACTCAATAAGGAACTGAAGTGTTTGACCTTCCTATCTGGTTTTAGGATTCCTCCCAGCTGTCTGGTTGGCAGAGCCACAGGTGTAATGTGCATTCCTCAATAAGAAACACTACAGCACAGGGGTGTCATTGTAGCTACAGATGAGCATTTGTTGAAGCAATGTGTAATCAGTTTTGAAAAGCAAAAGTTAAGAGAACTTCTTTACCTATTGGACTAGGCTAGGCAGGTAAAACATACCTTGTTTAAGAGAAAATGACTGTAAAACCATCAGACATCCTAGTCGAACTGCATAACAGATCAGTTAATGCTACAGCCTGTAAAGGAAATTGGTATTGACTTCATTTCTGACCACCACGATTTGGTGCAGAAATAGTAGTGTGCTCCACAGTTGGTTGTATGTTAATGTAGTGGAGTCCAATGTTTTCCAGTTGCTATCTGCAGTACCCACATGATCTGGCTTTATCTCTTTTCTTTCCACCTTCCTCTTTTGTACACAAACACACCTTGTATCATCAACAGAGTATAAACTCCTAGGGAAAAAAAAAAAGAAAAAGAAAGAAAAAAAAATCCAAGCAAAGAACCCTGCAATATGAATGCCCCTACTTTGCCATAGCAGGTGCTGGGCTTCTTAGGAGGATTTCATTCTGTTATTACTCCTACTGCATGAGCTGCTTCTTTCTAGCTCTGACAGCTACAGTTAGGGACAACCTCTTCCCTTGATCATCCCTCCAAGAGCAGCCTCAAATGTAGTAAGTCTGAGTGTGGAAGAAGATCTTTCTGAATGTGGAAGAGGGTTGCTGTTTTACAGAGGCAGTTAAGGGATCTAATGTAATGCACAGGTCTCCACAAGTGAGTGTGTCTAAACCAGATCTTCATTTACAGCTTACTACACTTGGACTTTTAGCTTTTGATAAGCAGAGAGTCACTTTCCTTTGAATTTTCTATTATATGACTTGACCTTCGCTCTCTGGCAAGTCAAGGCAGTCAGGTACCTGAGAACCCTCCTCATTGGTTCCATCTAGGTTGTATTTAAAGCAAGTATCTAAGTAGAAAGAAACCAGTGTGTAACTGGTTGGGCAATTTCTGTTTCCAGTTTAAGGTGTGTGTCTTCTGCAAAAGCTCAGAAAACACAGAATTGCTTAATACCTTGAATAAATGAAAGAAGACTTTACTGGAAGGAAGTTGTGGTTCTGAGTTCATCAGCCTCTGTCATTTCTATTTTCTCTCTCTGAAGCCTGTTCAACTAGATCAAAAGACAACATTGTATTAGCTATTGCAGCATGTAAACACAACAATATTCCACATTTACAACTGTTTCTGCCTCTTTTGAAACAATTTTTTTTCCCTCTGTGTATGTTTTTGATGAAAAGCATCATCCAGTTCTTTACAAAAACATCAAGGATGTTTCAGATGGAAGTATGTGTTGTCTTGGAAATATGAACCCCAAAGAAGCAACACTTATTTTCATAGAAACAAAGGACCTGCATGATAATTTCTGTTGTTTACATTAATTAATATCATTTGTTTAGATACTTCAAGAAGTATCTAAACTCCCTCCCAGTTACTGATTAGCCAATCTGTGCTAGGTTTGTGCTTTTCCTTATTGCATCCATGATAAAGTTAAATCCCCTCTGTTATCCTTGGGAAATAAGGAAAAAAATACGGCTTTTCTTTTTTTTTTTTTTTTTTACTTCCTAATAAGACATTTCTAAAATATGTGACGAAATACATTCCCTTCCCATAAAAAAGTTCGCCTCAGTACACAACTTTATTTATCAACGTTGGGACCAGCGCGCCATCGTCTGGTAAATTCGGGAACGGCCTGGAAGTTGCCAGGTGAGGGGAGAGTTCTTGTCCGTTCAGGTGTGTCAGACTTGTTCTCGCTGTGGGCTTGGAAAAAGGAACACGTGAAATCCGTAAAAAATCAACAATAATTGTGTGCCGGGTTCAAATATGGAGCATCATCTTTACCTATGAAAATGTTTGTTAGCGGCGTTTTTCTCAAAAACTCTCTCTGAATTTAAAAGGCCGTTTAGACTTAACTGGTTTTAGAAAGTTTACATTTATTTAGGGATTTATTAGGTAATTTCTTTGTGTGGGAAAAAGAAATAAGATTGCAAGGACTTGAGTGCTCTCAATGCACCTGTGACAAAAGCTAATTTTTTTGTCTGCTTGCCATCTGGATACTTTTATTTATTCATCAGCTGAACTAGAAAGCCCTGGATGTATCAGTACTTAGTTTACTGCAAAACACACTCATTAACTAGTATCATGTACCCTCGTACTGGCTAGTCACCATCCTGGAAAAACAACTTTTCACTGTGTATAATATAAGGAAATCATAAAGCAGTCATCTCGAGGATAAAATTAGGCTTTTTCTTATGAAGTGGCTTTTTTCCTACATAAATTGGTGCCATTAAAGGAGTAAATGCTTCACAGCTGTAATAAAAGCAGTTAGTCCTGTGTGTTTAGCACTGGTCGCTTTCAAACTATGATACTGAGAGGAAAAAGAAAGCAGAACATGATGGAGAAAAGGAAAATAGAGATGAAAAAGCACGTGTGCGTTGTAAGAGCAGATTGCTGTGGTAACTGAACAGCAGCAAATGGAAAAGATCCATATTTATTCCAGTCGCTTCCAAAGTTGTGTCAGGTATTTTACAGAACAAAAGAGCAGATCTGGTCCTTCCTATGGCATTCAGCTGTGGAACAGAAGGGGATTTGCCAACTCTGTTAGTGCCCAGCATGATTTGTTGTGGAGGGGAGGAACAGGTGAAGCTGGAAAGGGGATTTAGGGTGGGGAACATGGAGGACTTTTTTTTTTTTTACCTTTTTTTTTTTTTTTTTTTTTTTTTTTTTTTTTTTTTTTTTTTTTTTTTGTGGAAAGGGAACGTAGAGGCTTCCAGATTAGATCTTTGCTGTAAATTAATGAGTTGTTGGCTAGAAGGGATTTTTTTTAATCTATTGATCAAAGAGGGAATGGACTTTGGGCAAGGACAAGCCTGTATTTGAATAGCAGAGGCCTTGCAAGCTGCTGGGGTGTGTTTCACACCTGGTGCTGTGTGAGAAGCTCCTGGTGACTGTGCTAGCAGCAGGTGCACAGGGTGAGAGCTGGACATCAGTAGTGAAACTCTGGAGAGGGAAGAACACTGCAAGGAAAGAGTGAGGGAAGCTGAGAGCAGGGGCACAAAGCAAAATGTTGGTGAAATGTAACATTTGAGCTGGGTGTGCAAACCCCTGGAAGAAGGCCATGTGCTTGGAGCAACCAGCAAGGAGAAAGGCCTTAGTAATGCCATTTTGGGTGGATAGAGGGAATGAGCTGGGTATTAGCAGTAGATTGTCCCCTTCCCTTGAGATCCCCAGGGAACCTCTCTGGCAATGGACTAGTTTACTGGAGCCCAGGAATCTGCTGCAGTATGTATCATGTCTAATTACCCTACAACCTCTTGTAGTATCTGTAGAGGGAAACAATACCTGCTCTGTGCAACATCAGCACAGTGTCCTCATGAGATTCTGCCACAATACCTGAACAAAAGACTTGCCACTCATCAATTGATGGATGTCTTTTGGGTTTTTTGGTTTTGTCAGAAAATCACTTTTAAATGCCAGCCTACTGCTTTTCTTAGTCATTCTCCCAGTTGGGAGTGATTCTGCAAGAAATAGCAGATTTGTACAGTAGTAAAATAACTGAAGACCAGATTGAGGTATGACATTTTAAATAGTAATTTTGCTGGTGTAGAAAGAAACGCTGCTGGTATTGAAAAGACTAAATGTCAACACAATTAAAGAAAAAAAAAAAGGCACCATGGCACTAAGCAAGGAAAACATTCAGAAACAAAATAGGTGTCTGTTAATTTTCTTCTTAGGGTAAGGACACTTCAGAATAGAAGAGTGGGATGTGAGGGTTTGCAGTCTACTCCATATGAAAATGCTGTATTGACTCATATGAGTAGGTTGTCATCAAAACTCTATCTGTGCTTTAAAAAAGGATGGGTGACAATCACAGATTTAGGAAGGAAAAACCTTCTGCCAGTGTAGACTTTCACAGAGTTAGAATTTTCACTGCATTTCCATCTGTTCAGTCAGCAAGAGCATTGCAGCACAGCTCTGGAAAGCAGCGATACTAGTTGTGGAAAGTCTATCTTCCAAGTCTTTTGGTTAGAGAGAAGTCCTGCCAAGTATATGCATTTTTATTTCAAGCAGAGGATTTGGTAGAAGGAAAATAGTGTTAGAGTGTGTAAATTAGCCACATGAAATAATCTGGACATCTGCTTGGAAAGGCTATTTCTAAGCTGATACTTAAAATGATCTTGCAGTATATATAAAAACTTACTGATTCTTTCATTCTTTAGTTTCGTCTATAGCCTTTTCTCAGAACTTCCAGTCTACAGACCTTGGTAACAAAGGCCCCTCGACAGTAAATGTAGGGTTTCAAGAATGTTTTGCTAGTTGCTGTATGGTGATCCTTCACGATTGTTTATCAGCTTATATTTTCAAAAGTGTATTTACTGCATGGGAAATAACAAGATTTAAACTGCACTGACTAAAGAGGGAGACTTAATTAATTCCATATACAGCATCTCCACACTGAGTTGAGTGTTCAGACATTTCCAAAAAACAGCTGCTGTAAGAATCAAACACTGCTGTAAGAATTCAGAGATGACGAGAGAAATACAAATAAATATTTTATAAGACAATGTGAAGTTTAATAATTGATTTAATAAAACCCACAACAAAGCAACACACTTCTGCTTTTTTCTTCAATTAAACAAATGTGTAGTAAATTATTAAAAAACTGCAAATACAATACATGTCTACTGTACTTTAACACCTAATTACATCAACTGTAAACCCCAATTTAATTAAAACCCATTTGAGTATTAGTATGTGCAAAATACCTGTTGTTTGTGGTTTGGTTTTTTTTCCCCTGTAAGTTTGTAAGGATGGGATGCACATTTTTCATGAGCTGTGATATGGCTTAATTAATGACAGTGTTTGTATTGCAGCATTACCTTCCTGAGCACAGAGCTGCTCTGCCTCTGAGCTGCCTGTGCTCCCATGCTGGACTCAAGTATTCCCATTTCTTGCCAGAACAAACACAATCCAGTGTTATGTGCACTTAGTCCAAATTCACAATGTGCTGCCAGTTTTAACCAATAAAAATTCAGCATGTGACCCCTACCTCCAAAAAGAGAAGAAAAGAAGCCAAGATTGTTACCATCGGCTGCAGGTACAAATCAGTCTGATGAATACGTGAAACTCTAGAAACAGACAACAGCTTAAGTATTCACAGCTGAATAGCACAATATCCAGAACTGGGCGGAAATTTTCCTTTCTGATCCACACAGAGAACTACTTTTGATGTCAGTGGAAGTTCTGCATAAAGGTCAAAGTCCAGAATAAACAAAAAATATTTGAAGCCAAGTTCTTCCCATCTTCTGAACTTTGCAGGTCATGTTCTCGCTGCCCTTAACTTCTTCAATGCCAATGACTTCACAAGCAGGCATAAATCTGAGTTAGGAAGTGTAGGATAGCTTAGTGTCAAGATTTATATCTTGTGTACATTCAAAGTACAGGGGTTGCACAATGAGGCCAAACAATTCAGCTTTGGGGACTCCAAGGTGTCCAGATGAATGAACAGTCCTTTCAGATGCCTCATCTCTATAAACACAAAAAGGCCTTTCTGCCACTGTGGGTTGTTATGACATTGTTGTCCAACACCATCAGGTTATTGAGCTTGCCTGGGTTTTGCTTTATTCATAAGCTAAGTAGTGGGAACTGCTATTGCAGTGGCATTCCTGTCAGGATACTGCCATGCTGTGCTCAAAGCAAAGATGGAAAGGTCAGGGATCCGTGACTGATGGAATCGTGCATCTCCAGAACTCCTGCTCCCCACTCTCCTGTTGGATGCATGTCTCTGGCACATCTGCAGATTGCATTTGAGAGCATCTCCACATCAAGCATCGTTGCTAACATTTGACTTTTAAAACAAAACAATCATGGTAAAATGATCAATTACAGGACATTTATTAATTACAACTAGAGTGCATGCTAATCAACTGGCCTTTTAATGTGAATCAAATGATGGGTTTAGACATTCAAGACTATTTATAATAAAGTCATCTTACAAGTCAAAACTTCATAAAATAAATAACCTGTTTCTAACGTATAAACCCTATTCTAAAATACATTAAGATAACTGATCACTTAAAACACTTTGGGTCCAGTGTTGGGTCTCTAGTTAAATACCACAAGTCTGGGCAAAGATCTTCCTGTCTGGATCTCTGAAAGCCCAGATTAAAGCTAACGTTCTGGTGTGGGTACAGTAAATTCTGTATTTTGCAGTGTCTCCAAAGGGACAGTTTCCACAAGAATTCAACTAGCACTGTATGCATTCCAGTTTAAGATACTGTATGAAAATTACTATTGCAAAAATACTGAATAATGAATTTGGGGATCATGACATATTGTTCAACCCTGGCAGGGTCAGCATTAAGAGACTTTTGATTGAAATACTGAATATTTGATGCTCCATTTGGAGTGCAGGTACTTTGTGGTACATAATGACTAAAGGACAATATTGGACTGTAATTTGTGAGGTATCTGCAGAGCCACGTTGCAGTTTGTAAACAATGATCTGAAAACAGCTTTGTCTCAAAATCGTAATAAATTGAATAAATCAGTACAAGGGAGAGAGTAAAACACATGTTCCGTAGGGCAACCACTGCACTTTCTGCAGCACCAGTTCTCCCTGCTGCATGTCCCATGGTACAAAGCCACATATTCATGGTTACTATTTGAGAATTTTCATTTTGCATTTATTGCTCTCAGTCTTTGACTACAAGGTAAAGAATAAGGCAGCAGTTCCCAAAACATATGAAATTAGGCACTGGAACTCTGACAACTTGCGCAGGTTTTGCTGATTTCCTGTTTGTAACTCTGGAGCTGGACAGAGCACTTGTACATTCCAAAGGTGTTCAGCAGCAGGTGTCGGGCCTTGGACTGAACGTCCTCCCATTTAGATGAACTACCAGGAACTGGAAAATCAAGAAAATTATAATAAATTCACTATCTAAGAAACTCAGTCTATCTGTTCTCAAATATATCACAGTGTTACCTACTACAATAATCTTTGTTCACGCTCATTTATTAGTTTAATGTTGTTCTGTGGTCACTATGTAGTCTCTCTACATTATTTTACACCTCTAGGTCTATATTCTCTACTAGATTCACGTCTTGATAAAGCCATGTGTGTGTTAAGACACCATCCTCCAAAAATCCTGAGCTTTCTTACTAAGAATTAATATTCATGGTATAGTTGGATATCTAAATCAGCACATGTTTTGGCAAAACATTTATTTTTCACATGTCAGATTGTTCACATCAGAACTTCACCCCTTCTTTCCCTAGACAAGTGAGGGAACTTCTGAGGAAAAATTGTGTGTTGCTTTTTTACCCCTGCCCAGAGAATCTGTACTGGATTTTTTGGTATGAATGTATTTTATTTGCACAGTTTTCATTTACACCATGTCTTTCTGGGCAAAGAGGCATTATTCCTCAGTGTACAAAAGCCCAGAATGATATTTCTTGGTTCAACTTAGATAACAATACGAAGAGGAAGTGGTGGAGGTTTTCCTACACTTAAATTTAATTTAGAATTATGCTGTAGAGCAGCTTACCTAATTGCAAGTGGACTATGGCAGTTGTTTTTCCTGCAGTGAGAGACCAAACATTTAAATCTTCTATAGAATAAACATCTTCAATTTTCATCAAGTCTTCCTTAATGCGGTCCACGTTTAAATGCCTTGGAACTCCTGTGATTCCAGATAAGAGAGAAAATTAATTCTGTCTTCTGCAAACTCTCAGTGGCCTTTCATGACAGTTCTCAATGTCAAAAAAAAAATTAGAATTTATGCTGTTGGAAGTGATAAGTAACTTCCATGTTATTAACAGAAAATAATATGGAAATTGGCCTGTATGGACACAGAAGTTGAACAGGAATTGCAGTGCTGTCTCAAGTGTAATTTGTCCTGCCCACAATCTTGCTTTCTGGCAACAGCCAGCATAAGATCCCTTGGAATGATGTACTTTTGTAGACAACTTTACTGCAGCTTCTAACCCCCAGTAACTGCTCAGACCAGACTCTAGGATCAGAATACAGGAAAAGAAACACCAGAGCCTGTCCCCTGGAACTTCTCAACAAGTAACTGGTATGATTTTCTCGTGCTCACAATAATCCATCTGCAGCATTAACTCATAGGACTTCATCTTACAGGGTGTGACCTCTGCAAATCAGGGACTGCTCTGATTGAGTCCTTTTGGTATGTTCAGTAGTTGCAGCACCTCTATACCTTCCCACCACCACCCTTGATCTGTACAAAGGTCAAAATCAGAATTCTGGATGATCCACATGGGTCAAAAACTAATACAAAAGGAATGAATAAACTCTGAGTAGTTTTGTTTCTGTAACATCTTTTACTGCTTATCTTCTAGTTCTACGGAGTTTCTTTACATATACTTGTTTCTCAAATTTCTTTATTTTTTGCATGATTTCTCTGAACCTGATGCCTTACTTTCTTTTATATTATGTTAGTTCCAGTACTGTCTCTTTTGAAAGTTCTGTGTTTAGGATTGTCTCGTATGAAACAAAATTTTCCTTCTCATGGAGACCATCAAAAGTTATTTAGCTGATAAATAACTGCCTAGTATTATTTGTACAGCTTTCTTTTTCCAGGGAAACACGGACTTAAATCCTCGTATCTACATCATGCACTTGACAAACTTCCATTCTGCTTTATAAATCTTTATGAAAAGCCAGAATCTCATTGCTTGTGTGAGATAGCTATTTAATATTTTAATTTAGCATTCCTGGTATAATGATGAAACTTAAGTTGAAATTAATACCGAAAGGACCAATTTCAAGGACCTTGAAGTAGTTTCCAATATAAATGCAAGTCCGTTCTCTGGAGATCCTGAATTTGAGTTGGAAAAATTCCCTGCCATGCATAAAGCCCATGTATCATCACTTTTAATAACACCATTAATAGGGAATTTTTATGACAGCTGGGATACCTGTGCAAACAGCAACAACTCACAATTGTTGGAATCTGATACATCATTAGTTTGTCTTATCTGTTTTCTGCAGCTAAATCTGAGCTATTGCCTTGGAGCTAATTAAGGGTTCTTAAGCAAATATCATTGTTTTCGCCTTCTCAGTGAACTTCAATTTTGTTGCCTTTTTTTTTAATCCTACGTGACAGCAAATGACTGAAGATTCTGAGTTTTCTGATTTAACCTTGTAACATAACAAAAGTAAAGTCCGCAATAATGCACTTGAGACAGCTAGGAATGTGCAGCTAAAACCTAGGATTTTTCTCCCAGCCCTAACATCTTCACTTTCATAAAGTAGGAGCCCTAGATCAAGCAGTAAGAGTTGGCAGGGAAGCTATGATAAAGCAAAGAATGTTGCTGGCATCTTCCCCTCTACATGAGATAAGATTCTTTAGCCTATGTTCAGGTTTTTCTTCCCTATTTTATTTCTTCTTTTACACCACTCTTTACTTGTAGCTTCCTCTACGGTAACAGCAGAAGCACACAAGTAACACAAAGGCACTTACGGAAAAGGGGAAGACAGGACAGAGGTGAACCACCTGTCCAGCCATTTGGCCTAAGCTTGCTTCCTCCTTTCATATGCATTCAAATCCACTCCAACTTTACAGGTAACTGAAGTGAAAGTGTAGAACTGAGTCTGGGCAAAGGTTCACTTGGTTTAGCTGAGAGCCGCTGCAGACACACAAGAAAGTTGTGTGCACTTCACTTCCCCATCCCCTGATGGCAAAGTGTGAGCTGAAGTAGGACTTGTGTCATTCTGGAAGAGGTCAAACACACCTAAACACTGCTGCAATTTAGATGAGCCGTAAAGAACCAACAGACTAAAGCAGCAGCAAGACAAACAGATCTCCAGGCACAATCCACTTAGAAATAGTGCTTGTGATGTCAAAAAAGTGCCAGTGCTCTCTGGTATTTGACATGTAAAGTACTGCAGACTGCACAGATCTTACCTTCAAGAATAATAACTCCCGTGTCACAGAGAATTCGAACTGTTGTGAAAACCACCAGTATGGAAAACACATATGTACATATAGGATCAGCAATCTTGTATTCTGGCTGCAAGGGAAACTCCACAGTGTTAAAGGATGTATGAAAATAAGCTCACTTACAAAAATGTGACTGAGAAAATGCAATTAGTTCTAGTTCAAACTTCTATGAATTTTTTTTGTTTGAATAGTTACAAAATATGTAGTAGAGACAGTTTTGCTTATTTTCCATGAATGTATGAAGCTTATAATAAAATATCACAGCTATTTTTCATACTTATAAAAACAGGTCCCTTTTTAATCACTGGATTTAAAGTTAAAAGAATTCCATGCTGTCTCAAAGAGCAGCCATTCCTCACCTTAAAGCGTATGATGTAGGCAGCCACGAGCACTCCAATACTTTGTACCAGGTCCCCCAGGGCGTGTACAAATGCTGCTCTCACGGCAAGGCTGCTGTGTCCATGGCCACTGCCGTGGGCCGTGCTTGGAGAGTTCGACTGAGGTACGTGAGAGTGAGGGTGGGAGTGGGAGTGAGAGTGAAGGTGGCCGGATTGATTCAGCAAAAACCCCATTCTGAAAGGGAAAGAAGAAAAGCACTCCAAGAAACAGGCTTTTAGAGTTGAGTGTGTGGGTGGGTTTTCACAGAATCAATATGCCAAGTTGGAAGGGACCCACAAGGATTGTCGAGTCCAACTCCAAGACCTGCCCAGGACCATCCCCAAGAGTCACACCACGTGCCTCACAGCATTGTCCAAGCACTTCTTGAGCTCTGGCAGCCTTGGTGCTGCGACCACTGTCCTGGGGAGCCTGTTCCAACCACCCTCTGGTTGAAGAACCTTTTTTTTATATCCAACCTAAACCCCCCGACACAGCTTCAGGACATTCCCTCAGGTCCTGTCCCTGGTCACCACAGAGAAGAGCTCAGTGCCTGCCCTTCCCCTCACAAGGAAGTTGTAACTGCAATGAGGTCTCCCCTCAGTATCCTCTTCTCCAGACTGAACAGACCAAGTGCCCTCAGACTCTCCTCACACAGCGTCCCCTCAAAGCCCTTCCCCATCTTCACTGCCTTCCTTTGGATGCTCTCTAATAGCTTAATATTTTGTTGCTTTTTTTCCTTTCGTTTTAAACCCAATAATTGAAAAAGTAATAGTATAATTTCTTGTCTTATTTACGAAATTTAAGAGGTCCAGCAAAATTATATCCCATGAGAAGGTTACAGACCGTGAATGAATTAAAGCTTATTCAGAAATACATTTATGCATGTTAATGGAGAGAAGGGGAGATCTTACATTAAGTTAACTGCAACACCGACGGCCGCTGTGATGAGCATGATATCACCATTTATTTCATAGTCCATATGGATAGTTCTTTGAACAGCCTCATACAAGAGGAATGCCATAAGGATATAGACCAGCAATACACTAATGATGGCTGACAGTACTTCTGCAAAAAGAAAGGAAACATCATTATAAAAATGTGTCTCTGATCTATTTCTATTTCCAAAGTAGAACATGGACAGAGCCTTAATCATTTTAACGATTTGATGAGTATTATAAAGCTTACTATAAACTAACATGTTTAGCAGTAAATAACACTTGTAAAGTAGGATTAACAAATGGAGCTTGTTCTAATCAACTCCTTCATGATTCCCTGCCATCAGTATATCCCTCAAATTATGTCTTCTCTGAAAGCTTCTGATGACCCCGACTTCCTCAGACAACCCAGAACATTGGCCTCAGAAGCTGCAGTCAAAGGCCCTATCCAGGGGAGAGGAGGACTGGTGATCTCAAACATCACCAACATACCTACAAATAAGAGAAATCCTGATTTCAAGTGTCCACAGTATTAAGCTGGATTTAGAAATTACTTTTATATATCCTTTTGTATTTAGGATGGAGAAGAAATTGTAAAAAGATGAAGAAACTGAACAATACAAACTTGTCAGACATGACAGTCCTAAGCTTCTACACATACATATTATCCATTGCAGATTCCAGCTACAAAGGATTGCTGAATGTTAGTATCTCTATTGGTGTGATACGCTGTTTTAACAATACCTAATATTTACCAAATATTCATATTTCACAAAAGTAAGAGCATTATGACCAACATTTTGGTGTAGGAATTTTATCTGATCAGCAGGGACTTTCAAAAGGAAATATACATCTAAATAAAAATAAAATTAGAAAGTTAATAAAAACTCCTAATTATTTGACTGCGCTGCACCTTCCACTGCCATTTACATCTGTGAAAAGCGGTTACAGCTCTCTAAAAAGTTCCTGCTGTTCAGATGTGAGGTAAACAGGTCTGAATATTCTACAGGTCAGGACCTTTGAGCTGTCGGCCTCAGTAACCAAGTCATGAAATTGGGCTGGTAACAGCATACATAAACCTGAGGAGGATGAGTCCACACTATATTTTTAAGGTCTTACTACAAAGAATATAGGTATTGCTAAATGGCTCACTAGATTCCTTTTATCATAGACATACTTTTACCCTCTACCTTAAAATTATTACCCTGTCGCAGCTGAAGTTAAAAAAAAAAAAAAAAAGGCAAGATAGCTGACAGAGAAAACACTGGCCCAGTTAACAACTGTCTCAGTTATAAGCAAGTTAATACAGGGCTTTGCAAAAAGCACTGAGAAGACCTTAATGCTCACTCCATTGTACTGCATGTAAATCTGCAGCCATGCCTGAGTAATCTGTAATCATTACGTGTAATGCTCATTACTGTCACTTGCCAGATGGATCACTGGGACCTCAGCCTTCCTGTGTGAACTCAAAGATCAGAGTTAGAATTAATTTACTTGAAATTTTAACGGTTGTTCTTGCCCTTAGGTCCACACATGTTGCCCTGATTTATTCCCCAGTAAGGGCAAAATTCTGCTCTTAGCTATAGCACAGCTCTGAGAATACTCATCTGAGAATTGCCTCACTTCTCCCTCCACCTTGAATCTGTCAGCATGTAGTACAATTTTGATTACTCCAGAAGATGTCACTTCTAACACAGAAGTGTTTTAATTTTATTTATTGAATATTACATAAAAAAACCCCATGCAGCTATATCGGCATTTTAATATCACCAGAATCACTTGACCCGTACACTGAATTTTTAACATCATTATGGGAGGAGAAACTCACCCCAATGCAATCAGCTGCTGGGTGGTGTGTCAGTGCCTGGACAAGTAGCAGCATTACCAGGCAGTAACAAGGCTCTGAAAGGCAGCTGTCATAATCTCAGATGATTTCAGAGCAACCTGAAAATCCTGGAAATACCTATGTAAGTGGTAGCCTTCTTTATAAAGTTGACAGATTATTCAGGGCAACAGCCTCAAAAATACACAATATATTGCTGAGAAGGTTTTCCAGAATGCTTTTTTAAAAACTTTTGAAGCCATAGCACATTACCATTTACCGGAGAAATAGCATAATAGCGCTTTTACAATCTAAATCCATGTTTTCTGTAATGGAAACCAGTGTTTTCCTTGCAGGCTCTTCCACAGTCACCATCATGTCAGCATTCTAGATTTGTGCTGAGATCTTTCACTTCTTGTGAAATGAGCTGTGCACTGTCTCAGTGGACTGGCTGATTCTGTCATTACTAACATTGTCTCTGCAGCAATGGAAAAGTGCCAGGTTCCATATCTATGCTTAAATCTGCTCAGTGTCTTGCTGAAAAGGAAGTATCTACACTTGGTGGTGAAACAGAACTATTTTTGCCTTCAAGAATATAATCCTTTTTAGACATGACTGAAATTTTCATTACTTTGTCGTCACTTTTCTAACCCATTCCTGTATCTGTCAGCTTCCTTTTCACCACTGAGAAAGGAATAAAACTGAAGATGGAGCATATAATAATGTGCCTCGAAAGGGAATTCATATAAATGAAAACTAGTGCTAACTTCCCTCTGGAATTTGAGTAGACAATTAATCGGTCTGTTGTCTTTACCAAGCAAAGTTTATGGGAACAAGTTTGAAAATTCATCATTCTACACACAAAAATGATAATGAGTACCAGAAACATTGTTTATTAGAACGTTCTCATGCCTACTGTTACATATGGATTATCTTAAACTTAATGTAAAGCAGGTCAGTGATGAGACAGTTCTTGCACATATTCCCAGCTTTAAACAAATGCTCCACATCATCTTCTGCGACAGATGCCCAATCTGTACCCTATTTTTAACATTCTGTCATGTTTTAACATCTCTCACATGAAATTTAAGCTATTGTTGAACTGATATCATTTGCTGACAGGCTTCTTACATATAGGTTATTTGGGAAAATGTGTTACAGCAAGGATATACCCTAGAAACTGCTTTGTTCCCTTGCCAGCATTCACTGATGTGTGAAACTGGGCCCTCAGGCCACGGCATTCAGACTGGGTGCATATAAATTTCACAAATGGGATTTAAAAAAAAAAAAAAATGTGTGCAGCAATTTTGAACCATCCCATCTTCTGTACTTTGGAAGTCCCTGGCAGAGCTTTTACCTGCTTCCTCTTCCTTACTGCAGCCACAGAAACTCTCCCCCTCCTCCCAGCCCTGGGCTCTACTCCTCCTCCTCCTCCAGTGAGAGCTGCACTGCTGCTACTCCATGGAATGGTTGAGGTAGAAAGGAACCCCTGGAAACTCTGTAGTCCTGCTCAGAGGAGGGAAACTACAGCAGGTTGCTCAGGGCTGCTTCCAGTAGGGTTGTGTATTTCCCACTGTGGACACTCCACCACCTGTTCTAGTCTTTGACCACCTACTGGCACTGGGCAGCAGAAAAGGAGTAATTGTTGCAGAACTGAGAGACTGCTGCCTGTAGCTTCTCCTAGGGAGAAGATGGTGAGCAACAAAAAACTAATTTTATGGGCCAAATCAAGCCCATGGACCACCACTGGATCAGTCTGGCCAGTATTTTTCCTGGCAGTGAAATGACAAGAAAAAGAGATATAGAAAATGAGATGGCAGGAATCCTCAGGGATTTGTGCTTGCAAATTAATTGAAAAATCAGTGAAAATTTACAGAACTTAAAAAGATATTAATGATTAAGTAAGTTTCTTTTATTTTTCTCAAGATAAACTCCTATTTTAAGCTAGGCCGTGGCATGTTCAATTTATGTGCTATTTGGTTTTAGAAAAGTTACAAAGACATATAAACTACTAAAATGATTTTGAAATACAGTTAAAGTATGTATAAATGCTAGCAAACATCCTTCTGGAGAGTATGAGCAAATGCCAGGGGCCTACCTGCAAGGTCAGGTTTCAGTATTAGGGGAGCTCCTATGGCAAAATTAAAACTTCATGAAAGAAAAGTTTGTAATGGGAAATGCTGGCATTGCTAATGCTTTCTTGCTAAAGCCCCAAAGAGCTTTGCTAGTGTACAGAGTTATGCATTCATGCATTAGTGACTAACTGATGACAAATGACAAGGAGTGATGGAGTTGTTGAATTCTACTGCTGTTCTAGCAGCCAAAATAAGAATTGCAAATAATGACTACACAAGACTGAAATTCCTTGAAAAATGTATGCTGTAGAATGTATAGAGCACAGGTAGAAAATGTGACACTAGACATTATCTATTTCATGAAAAATAAAGCTTTCGAGATTTTGATAAAATGTCTACAAGACCTGCAGCTGGTATATTGTGAATTATTATATCCAATTCACAACCACATGAAAACACCCTTTATCATCATTACATTTCCAAACATGAAGTAATGAATCCTAAAAATACCCTTCCAAGGTTTAGTTCATAATTCTGTTTATACTTCTTTTTACAGACACTTAAACCAGGCAGAGGTTAAATAACTTGCTCTATTGCAAACCACAGGACATTTTGACCTCAGCTTTGTGTGGTTTGGGGAATGCAAGAGGAATGATGTATGCGACTTCTGGCAGAGCACAGCTCTCTAATAATATGTTCTACATAACTTTTTAGTTCTGGATTAAAATGTCATTTTTCACATTGAATAGGACCTTTTTCCAGTATCACAATTCTGATGAAGTCAACGAGACTTCATAAATCCTGGGCACTGGCAATAATCTGTTGTGAACAACAACAGACTGACGTGCACAGCTCCTGCACCAACAAGCTCCTCAGCGTGTCACACGAGCAGTAACAGTGGTACAGCAAAGAATGTATCCCTCTTTCGCTCAGCAGCCTCAGTTCCAAAGCACAAAGGTGCACAGGGGCCTGAGCTGATGCAACAGTACATTAACTATGGATGGGCTGTGAAACATAGCCCTGTAGCCACCCTTGTTCTTGCTCAGAACAGTTTCCCTCCTCTGAACCCTTTTTAAACATTTTAGGCCATGGTTAATTTGTAGGAAGTCACACTTAAAATGTGGTCATCTATCCAATTCCCCAACCTTCCTCTTTAGCACCAAGATGAATCAAGCATTCAGAATTTAACTCTGATTATGCCAAGTCCTAGTTTCACAGAGATGAAGAGACTCATCTGAAACTCTGCCGTCAAACTTTTAGCCATGGGGTTTTTTTTATCTATTTGCTTGTCGCAATACTACCCATGTAGTATATCTAAAATGGCCAGTGAAAGGCCATTAAGAGTCAGGGTGTTAAAGCTATTCTTAGGTTTGCTGCTACTTTCTTTCTAGTTACTTATTCTTCTAGAATTTGCTGATCTTTACAGTCGTTGCTTATAATACTCTTTAATAGCAAAATCTGATATCTACATACCTAAGCGATGAAATCCAAAAGTGAACCTCTTTGTTGGAGATTTTGCAGACAGCCAGAGAGCAAGCAGGGTCAAAATAATACCACTAAGGTCAGTTAACATGTGAAGTGCATCTGTCATAATTGCTAGACTGTTAGCAACATAGCCACCTGAAAACAAAATTGGAAAAGTCAGGACACATGACATTTTTAATTATTCTAGATAATATCCTCTTGGCACGGCCGACAGTTATTTATTTTCAGAACAGTGCATTAAGTGCAGGAGAGCCTGTCTTATAATCACTAAATGTGGGGGGAGTTGCTATTACAAGGAAAATGCCATGCTGTAATTTAAAGCTACCATAGTTAAAAGTGCAGTCAAGTGTGCTTTCTATTAAGAGTAACATACAAAGGATTCACTCCTGTTATTCTCACAGAGATTACTTGCCTAATAACGTGTGCAAGATCAGGCCTGATCCTTTTATTAAACTACCTCTGTTAAACACTGTGACATTTCAGAACAAGGACAGAAGTCCAAAGACTCAATAAAAAGGAAATTTACCCTGCTCCCTTTCTATTTTTGTTACAATACCTTTTAACCTTCATTATTCCCTGTCCTGGCAGGATTGTGTGAGTTCTGCCAATATCTATTGCAGGCAATGACTTTCAATTGCACAGCACTCTTCTTTGTTATTTATTACCATAATTTTTTTCTTGTAATTATGAGCTGCATTGAGACAAATAACCCGAGATCAAAGGTTAATATCTTTGTTCCAATTCAATTGCTAATGCTACTATTGGATGGTGAGAGATTTGAACAATGCACCTCTCTCTTAAGTATCCCTTATCCAAAGGGAAATCGAGGACGGGCTGTGTTGTCTTTCTTATGCTTGAAGGTAAGCCTATTTTCTCAGAAAAGATCACATCTTTAGTGTCAGCTCAGCTACGATTTGGTTTCTCTTTTTACCTTGAGATTGTCATTCAGCCTGTAAATTTGTACTGAGCGAAGCATGCAGCTGGTGTGCCATTTGTGTGCCATTTGGCAGGCTTGAGGCTCCAACTAACATTTCAAATAAAGCAATCTTCATATACGATTAAAATTGTCTTAGTGAAGAGGCTGACCACGAGGAAACGGCCAAGAGGAATTCACAACTTTGCTTTTAAGACCAGTCATAAAACCTGTGTGTGTGCGTGGCTGTGGGTGTTCGTATGTGCACACCTGCAGACAGAGCTACTCTCCCTCCCCAGCCAAACATGCAGAGCGCGGCTGCTGCCGTAGTGGTGTCGTACTGTGGGTAACTACAAACACGCTACATTTCAACCAGTTCCCATCCTCCATCCTAAGTCAAATTCTTCTTCTGAATTTCTCCTAAAGGCCATCACAGCTCAAAAACAGTAAGTTTTTAAGATTTAGCAATTCAACGGCTTTCTGAGTAAAATGAGTTACGCCTTTCCTTTCTGAATTAGTTTGTGTTCTCACATTAATTTTTAAAAAAGACTTAGAAAAGTGCAACTCAGCCTCTTTTATAGTCAACAGAAAAGAAACAATAATTTGTTTCTAAGGACATTCAATTCAGCAGTTTGCATGTATCATTATTTACAGTGTGTATGTTAATTCCTAAGTATTAATTTTGAGAATCACTTCAGTCCAAGGTGAGTCAATTCTATTTCATCCAGCCTCTCATTTTCAAAGCCTTTCAAAAAAAAATGATAAAGAAGGAATTCGGGTACTGAAGCTGATCGTAATGCAGCATGTGGATTATGAAAACAAAACTGACATTTATTGAATTCTGAAATCAAACGTTCTCTGTTCCCAAAAGTTCATTGCTTGGTTAAAGGTACTGCCTAGGGGCTGTTTGAACACAATTGGCAACTCAGAAAAAAAGACATGTATAACCTTTACAAATAGACAGCTTGATGGTTCACTACTGTTTTCAATGACCTGTGAAGGACAGCAGTTCTTCTCATGGACAATCAATTAGAAATCCCTAAACATAGCTGAAAACATCAAAACCCCGTCAGAAAAGCTAACTAGGTTTTGTGGCGTGTTCTTCTTTTCTTGATGCAAAATGGTTTCCACAAAGTGTAAGTTGTTACCTGACTGTTCATCAAATTAAACAACAAACACTGAGATGGGCTGGGGTAACGAGCTTGGCTACCCTTTGAAAAAATATGCCAATCAAGATTTCACAAAAAAAGCTGCTGAAATAAGATCTCCTTCATCTTGACATTGGTAACAGACAGCAGGAAGATTTTTACTGAAGAAATTAATTGTCTGAGAGGGTCTTCTGTCTTTTTCTCAGAAACTCAAATCTGTCAAAAGATCATAGAAGGAAGTCAGTTAAAACACCCTATATGATCAGAGTTTCCCAAATCCCTGAGCTTCAGATCAATTCATAAAGTTCCAAAATTTGAAACCAACCAGACAGAACACATTACAGGGCTGGAGTGAAAGAAATTAAAGAAGCAGGGCATTGGCCCAGGACTCCAGGGCTCTGTCTTTAGTTACTTTTCTGCTGATGATTACTTGCCCTATTGACAAGTCATTCAGGTCGAGATCCACAAAAGAACAGAGATACCCAAGGCCTCTATTTATTCTCTGTGGAAGATGGATGCCTTAGTATTTTACAGGTCTGGCCTCAGTGCTCTCTGATTCTGTGCCCCAAGAACGAAATAGGGGTGGCCAAAGCACCTGAGGAGGACGAGGCTTCACTACAACACTAATGCTTTGTACAGACAAATCCACCACCCCGACTGTATGGGAGATGTGACAGTGATGAGAGAGTATTATTACTCTTAACATCTATTTTTTCTAGAGCTCTCCCTGCACTAGCTATGGAGAGGTCTACAACGGTGTGAATCACATCCAAAGCCCCAAACACACACTCTTAGTGACTTCAGCATCAGCCTGCCAACAGCACAGACATATTATCCAGTAAGAGGCCCTTCAGAGGAACTAATTCAGTGTACATCAAAACTCTGGTATTGGTATAGATACAACTAAATAACGTCACTCTCATTTTAAAGGGTGTCTTCATCTAAGATACAACACTGTTACTTATCAAATTAACCTGAGTTCATGCTGAACCAAAACCTCAGCCAGAGAAAAAACATGGAGCCAGGGGGCAAGTGGAGGCATTCGGCCAAATCCCCACAACAGGATTGGCACAAAGAGCCTTATCCATGATAAGCTGATGTGTTGTGGCACTGTTATTAATGACTAACCACACACTGAGATATGCTGAAGGACAAAACCACTTTTTTTCCATTAACCCACATTCCTGAAATAAGGCCCCCAAAAAAACTGGTGCAGACACAGCCAGTATTCTGGTCTCTCTCTGAAAAACAGAACATTTCTCCTAATGATTTTTTTTCCTACATCTGTAGGAAAAATGGCATTATTTATCCTCTAGCAATGATTTTGCTTCCTATCCATCTCATACAAGTTTGTCTTAAAAACACAACTCAGAGCTGTCCTAGGACAAGCATCCAAGAGCACGAGCTCACTTCACATGAGCAAACAACTGACCAAATCGGCACAGGTGTGAAGAAGGAGGATGTAAGTCCCATGATACCTGAGGCATATCTTTTCTTTACTTGCAGAAAGTTTTTATGATTTTTTTTTCTTTTTGTGATTTATGGCAAATAATTCATCTGAGTAGCTCTGATTTAGACTTCAATGTTAAAATTAAAGCAATTTAAAAGCAATTCATTGCTACAGAGAGAGCTGGCTCAACACAGACATCAATGTACTGGCACTGTGTAATGCTCCCCATGACTTCAGATCAGGGGACAGTGGACGGGAACATTTAAGTGTTCTTCAGGAGGCTGAGTCCCACCAAGCAGACACTTTCACTGGACATACCCAAAAGACAGTAACAAGATATGCATATTGGTAAGTGAACAGAGATTAAAAGATAAATATTAAGCTTTGTAAAAATGATTAGACAATGGCAAAGGGATAACATTTAACAGCTAATCTATGGATCCCAGGGACACATTTAATTTTATTCCAAGCCTGTGCTGCAAGCCTGCAACAAGCCTGTTGGATAAAGCAGTTGTTGGGTACAGACTGCTGTATAATTCACGGGTTCTCCTCCACCTGCACAGCACCTGGTTGTGAGCCCTTAGGAGGAAGCAATAAAAGCTGAACTTGAGCACAAGGCTCATTCTTCTGACCAACGACAATCAGGTGCTTGTATACAGGAACTATATATACTTATATACTATACAGGAACTCATTTCCAGGTAAAAACCCACCATACTTCTGCAAGTACTAACAAACAAAAACCACAAATAATTGGTACCTCTTATATGTTGTAATGGGAAGTATTAAAATACCTAGTAATTGACTGTGTATGATTTATGTCTGGATGGAGCACATGCTAGCCCAGAGCACAGGAGGACATCAAGAGGTTGTCCAGAGAGCGGCTTCTTCGCTGGATTGCTATTGATAGCTCAGGACACGTCTTTTCAGTTCTAAGTAACTGTGTATTGCTGAATCTGGTGTATTTCCCTCTTCCCATATTGCAAACACAGTGAGATTTTATGGAAGTAACTAAACATTACTGAGAACGAAATTGTTCATGCTGCTTCTCCTTTGTTAAAAACACCTTAGAAACTTACAGGAGGAACTCACAAGGAGAAATAAAAAGCCGTTAGACGTACAAAAGAATGCATATTTTATGCATATATAACATATTTGATGACGGATTCGGGCAAGGGAAATTGCAAATTTTTTCACTGAAAATACAGGTTGGACTTCATTCCCTCTCACTCTGAACGTGCTGCTAATCTCTCCGATTTCTCTACAGGACTGATGGTTTCTCTCAGTAAATACTTCAAGCCAAGGCCGGAGCAGCGTTAACAGGCTGTGAGGCACCGCGCCCAAGGGATGGCACAAAGGGCCCCCGACTCACCTACGAGCTCCCCGGTCATGAAGAGGAGGTAGAGGATGGCAGCGAGCGCCAGCCGCTTCTTCACCTTCCTCTGCTTGGAGCGCTCCCGCCGGCTGCTGCAGCCGCTGCAGGGGTCCGGCCGGCCGGCCCGGGCGCTGCGCAGGGCGATGTCCCGCTCCAGCAGGGACTCGTCGTCGGACGGCAGCCCCGGCGGTGCCCCGTTCACCGGCGTCTCCGGGGCCGCCTCCGAGCCGTCGTCCGCCACCACCACGCGCAGCTTGTTAAACCTGGGGAAGTCCTCGTCCCCCACCTCGTCCGAGAAGTCAAAGGCACTGGAGTCGTTCAGGAACAGCGGGTCCTCGCCCCTCCGCAGCAGGGACTTGATGCTCGCCCAGAGCCCGGCCCCGGCCATCGCGGCGGTGCCCGGGGGGCCCTCGCCGTGCGCGGC